>CAJNDS010002098.1:235373-279035 GCA_905221605.1 Symbiodinium natans
TCTTTGCCTCGCGGATGCGGCTGAACTCGATGCAGAAGGCCTGCACCTCTATGAACAGGTCCTGCACCTCGATTCTTATGCCGGAAAGCTTGCGAAGTACGAAGAAAAGGATCTTCGGCCCAAAGCAAGTGAGGAGCTCTCATGGCACCCTACAAAAAACCTTTCTGGAGCCTTTCTGGATCATGGTTCAGACCTGTGTTCGTCCCATTCGCAAGTGCTTCAGTGGGCTTGTGACATGCATTATCGTGTTGAGGGCAATAGGACTTGAAATCTTTTACGGCTCTAGGCTTTGGTGGTCCTGGAATGCTTCAGACGTGAGCTTTGAGAGCTTCGGGTCGATCCCACAGACGTTGGATGGGCTTCCCTCGAAGGAGCGCACAGGGGCTGGGAAAATGAAATGATGCCGACGTAGACCCTGAACAGTGTAAAACAAAACGCTTCAAAGAGCAGTCCCGAAAGCAGCCAGAGAGCAATCCAACATCTCCGAAGCCCTCCACGACTCCAACATGCCCCCCAAGAGCGCACCAAATGGTTTTGCACGGAGGGGAAATTGGCGTTTCCGGTACGCAATCACATGTGCATGGGGTTGATCACGTAATTCATGCGCACGGGACGTAGGCGAGAGAGCACGACTTCAAACCCAAAACGTGATGCTTCGCAAGGGACCTGCGCACGGGCCTGAGCCGGGCCGACACAAGAGCGCCAAACGCAACACCGTGAAATGCAAATCCCCATGGAATGCACGCCTAAAGGGAGCCCATCCAAGATACGATTCAAGCTTCAACAAGTGCACGCGGCCTAGGTTGGAGCGCGATGTTGACCAGAGAATGCGCATGTGACCGAGGCGACTTGAGATGTAGAGCGATGCCAAAACCTCATGTTTACCAAGACATGAAAATGCCACCCCCAAAGGGCCAAGTCTGTGCCTAGGCCTAGGCCTACGTAGTCGCGAGCGCAGTTTGGACCCAAAACGAGCGCAGCGCCTGGGCCTAGACGAGAGCTGCGGAACTTTTGTGCGCGCCACGGCATGGCATGGCATTACATTTCTGTGGAGCTGGCGGGACTACTGCGATGAGTTTTTCTCAAGGCCATCCCGGACCATGCCGAAATATTTGGCCGAGCGTGCCATGTTGAAGAGCTCACACAAATACATATAGACGTGCAGAACATGGCACGTTGATGATCTTGTTGCGGATCAGCGAGGTCAAGAACACACAGACCTGAGGATGTTGTAAGCCAGTTTGGGAACGTCTCAAGGTTTGGAATGGACCTGAGAAATCCTGAGTTCGGAATGAATGCCTGAAGCACATGTGCCAACATTCCAAAGTCAATATTTCGGGCCGACTCTTTGTGAATTGTTACTTCCAGGTCAGGGAATTAGTAGCAGGCGCATCCCCGTAAAACAGTCAAGCCACAATAGGCTCTCGTCTCGCCTATAAAGCAGCACACGCTACCGGAAACCGGACGCTCAGAGGCAGTAGGGCGCAGAAGTCTGTAGCTCTGCGCGTTGGGCCTTTCTGGGGCTTGCCGAGTTCCGACTACGGAGATGCAAGTGTGCTTGATCTACTTGGGGCTGGAGGCTCTTGAGGGGGTAAGCTGCGCGGAGCCGAGGCCGAGATCCATGCTTATTAAGTTCATGTTTGTTCCAGCCCAACTCTAGCACAGCTTCTGAGAGCCCTCGGCTTCCCACGAGTCGAACCAATCGATTCTGCATGTACTTGTCCTGGCCAAGACGCGTCACGACGCCATGACACAAATTTCGGGTTGGGGTCTAGGCTTCGGACTTTGGGGCTTTGGGGAGCACGGCCGACATCGCTTGTCGATGCAACTCTAGCTTTCCTTCGGCCAGTGTGAGCAATCTCTTCTTGGCGCGCCGGTCCACGGAAAGGATATCTCTGTAAGGCTATGAGGCCTATAGACCCTAAACCCTAAACCCCGCCAGTTGGTCCTCAGAGCCGCTAGATCCTGTAAATCTAACATCAGCAAACAAACGTCTGAAACCCGTAGCCAGCCTTCGCCTGAAAGCACAGACCACACCCGCTTGTATGACAACAGTAATTAATGTGCAAACAATCCAAACATGCCAAACAGAACAGCTACGAGAAGTGAACCCATCAAAAGAAGCAGCATCAAGACCCAGCGGAAGCCTTACAAACTCTGGGTTGGGTGATGGTGTGCCTTGATGTTCTCGCAAGAGGAGATGCAGTTGGATATGTACAGGTGTACCTTAGATGGGAGGCCGAGCGGCTCAGACATGAATGGACAGAGGTTTTTAAGATATCTTGAGCAGCTTTGCTCGGAAGTTCAGGGAAACAGCCATCCACCTGGGGACAAGGGCCATGACGAAAAACACTAACCATGACTAACCCGTATTACACACAAGTGCCGCATGGATAGCCCCGCCTAAGTCATAGAGCTCTGTTCGCGCGAGGTAGGGCCGGCACAAACTCCGGAGGCAGATCTACGGATGTGGTCAGTCTGTTCACGACCTGCCGGTGGCTATTGCTTCCGGCAAAAGAGTCACATGAAAAACCACAAACAAACAGCTTCAGGGAAGACTTTCGAGATCTAAGGTGTTTTTTTTGCATCTTCATGCACAGATTGTAGCTTTGCCGGTGTCATGCCTGGCATTTTGGCTTGCTAGCCACTGTGGAGGTTGAGCATGCAGTTCAGGCTTTTGGGTTGCTACCCGTGTTTCTTGTCATTTTCAGCGCTCAGGGTTAGTCATAGCGTTTGCAGTCCCGCACTGCTATGGCGTTTGGGGCTTGCAGGCCACGGCTTTAACGGCTTATAAAGATTTTGGAACCGTCGCTCCTTGGGTGCTCGGAAGCATGTTAATTGCTAGTCAGCACACCCGTAAGCGTGCTCTTGGGCCCCACCTCGCATGGGCCTGGTGCCGAGCCTTCTTGTGGATCAATTGTTCCGACTGTTCCAGGTGAGCTGGCTTCACTCACTGGCGCTATGAGCACTTGCGTCGCAGTTGTTTGGACTGTTTAGGATCCTGGGTTGTAGGGGTGTTGTGGGGCTTCAGGGAGGTTTCAAGTTTTAGTCGGCAGGGTTGAAAAGGAGCTACAAGCCATAAGGCCTGGAACATGAAACCCAAAATCCCACACCCCAGCACCCCGCGGAAATCTCCAAACCCCTAGCACCTAGTCAACGAAAGCACCCCAGGCCCCCTAACCAAAAAAAAAACACACACACACACACACACAGAGGGGTCCCCTAAACCAACGCTGCAAGCGCCTGAAACTAAACGGTGCCCTATTCTAAGGCGAATCGAGAATGTGTTGGCTGTTGTTGACAGCATAAACCGTTCAGGCCGAAAGGTTGCGGCAGTCTCCGCAGGCAAATGCACAAGACCCCCTCCAGACCCTAAACCCTAAACCCTAAACCCCAAATCCGCCTCCATGGAGTGAAGGGACATCTCCATGTTCACCAGCGCGTTGAAGTACCCCGAGATCTGGGAGCCGCCCATCAGCTTGAGCAGCACCTGCCGCGTCTTCTTAGGGGCTTAGGGTTTTGTGGGGGGGCCGGGTTCGTAGGGTTTTTGCTCAGGGTTTTTTGGTTTTTTTGGGGGATTATAGGGTTGGCAGGGTTTTGGCTTATGTGGCCATTCTGTAGAATTAGGGCGGTTATAGGGTCTTCGTGCAGCCGCCCCCCCGCTTGTGTAACGAATTTTGGTAGATTGCTACAGTGCCAAGAACCCACTATCCTGGTTTCTAGCGCTGGGTAGCTTGTGGATCCTGAATTCCTGAGAGTGCAGGACTATGCAGAATAGGCTGGCTGTTTGGGTGCAAAGCTAGTCTCGGTGTCATCCTTGGAATAAGTTTCGACCGGCAAATACGGCGACTAACTGTAGCAGCAAGGAGACAAGGACACCACCCACTGGACAAACATTCTTATTACGATGACTTCACTGGTTCTTGAAACTTTTGGAGCTGACGAATCGTCCAAGAAGTTGAATGAAGAAATCGCGAAACCAAGTATTGCAAACCAGCAACGCGGCATCGATGCACGTTCAACCCACAGATGCGGCGCCATTGAGGAGCTAGACGTGCGACTGCAGGTGAACCATAGGAAGAAAGCAGGTTTCCTGGGTTTGTCTGCTATTGGCCCCATCTTCTTTTAGTTGAACGAAAAAAACTTCGCTGGTGATCTTTGTGCAGCTTGGGGGAATCCCCTGAGCCGCATCAGAATTTTACAGATCCTAAACCCGAAACCCGAAACCCGAAGCCCGAACCCCCAAACTCTAAACCCTAAACCCTAAACCCTGAACCACACCTCCAGCTCCAAAAAGGCACGTCGGAAGGGCCTCTATGGCGACCTGGGGATTGTTCTCGACCTGAGGCAGCGGCTTGTTTTTTCCTTTTTTTGGGGGGGGGGGGGGCTGGGGGGGGGGGGGGGCTTAGCCCTCCGATTCAGAGAAGGTTTCGGCTTGCTGTCGGGAAACTCGGGAAGCCTCTTGAAGGGGACGCTGCTAGGAAATCCTCTGCATGCGGGGGTTTACGATACTAGGGGTGCCTTCTTATTATAAGGGGATCCAACTTTTGGGAGTCTCTACTCGGGGTCCCCTATTTTCGTAACCCCCAAATACTTTGTTTCCTATGCCCAGGCGAGTTGCTTTCAGAACCAAGGTTATGGGACAAAAGCCCAAGACCACGGAACCCCCTCAAAACGAAGCCTTAATCGCCAACGCACAGGGCGTTTTAGAGATTGAGGTCGAACCCTGATACTCCTCTGATGGAAGCCGAGTCGAGCTGCCCTCGCTCTTGCGAAAGGAACCCTGACGACCGATGGGTGAAAACGGTTACAGGATCCAGCCTTCGCGGTTGGAGCAAAACTCAAAAATCATGAAAGACTCTCTCGCCTTCTCATCTTCACAGCTGCGGCCCTGCGGAACCCACGTCCCTGGTAGGCTCAACGCCAGTTCTGGCAGCTTCTTCGGCGTGAGGCCACAATGGTAGACCAGCTTGGCATCCTTCGTTTGGGCGGCGTGTTGGTCGTGGGGCAGGGGCTTCAGCTATGAACCCGAAATCCTAACGGCAGATTCGAAGTTTGGAGCTTTAAATGCTAAGCCAAAGTCTTGCATCCAAGTGGGCTCTCCGCAGATACAGTCAGCCCTTCTCCTAGTACTTATGAGCCCTGCTCCTGTGCAAGGCCGTCGAAGATAATCTGGTTCTGCTGCGGCTGCAGCGGGGACTTCACCTGACTTTAGAATGCATGATGGCGACTTGCCTTGCACGCGGCGTGCCTGATAACATTTGCAACCCCGTCAAGAGACATGGTGAACAGAGTGATCGGGCCCTACATAGCCGATGAACAGATTTTCCTTAGCTTTCTGGCGAGCCCTGCAGCATGAACCCAGACATGTAGCCAGTTCATGACTGACGGAGCCTGAGGCCTGAGGGATGTTTTGGAGCCAAATTCAACTGGCCTCAACCCCCACAACCCCGACAACCCCAACTCCTTAGGGTGTTGCCCTGCATAAACGTGGCCAGCGTTGCCGCTTTGGCGATGAGCTCCTTCACTTCGGAGCCTGGGTCTCTGGGTCTCGCGGCTTGGGTTCGATGCTTCGGTTGGATTCAGGATTGTAGGATGAGGGTTCCTATGGGAACCCCAAACAGACTCCAAACCGCTGCAGCACCACATTGCAGGGAACACAGCGTTGTCATGCAGCAGGTGTTAGGTTGTCGGGATTGAAGGGGCGCAGGCTTTCGGGTTTCCTGCTGATCGGTATGTGGGCTGTTTACGGTCTCGGGTGAAGCCCGGCTGCCTGAGAACCACTGTGCAAGCCTGAGATGTCTAATCCATTCTGTACATTCCTAAATCCTGTGTCGCTGCAATCAGCTGAAATAGGGGGGAGCCCGCAGCTGCATCTGAGAAGGCGCGCCCAGGGACGTGTCCGCACACATCGTGTAGTCCCACAGCCTCATGTCGCTCGACTTTAAACAAGCCCTCGCTTGAAGAGCAACGGAACCAGAATCGAACCAAACGTTCCCTAAGGTCTAAACTCAAGCTCGGGGCGACTTGACAGGTGAGCCGTGGGTGTTACCTTCGCGCATTCGAAACCTACCAAATACTGATGCACACTGACATTTCCAGACGTCAGGCCTGTGGCCAACATTATTCTTCCAACTGTGTTAGTCGCAAAAACCGTTAGGATGTTTGCAAAGGATCGATTGTTCAAGCGCAGAGGCGGAGTATGGGTCTTGAAATCATGCCTGTCAAGAGACAAATCGGCAAGGTTTAAGAAAATCGGTAGCTGAGGGATGCAGGGTTTTCGGGTTTGCAGGGTTTTCGGGTTTAGGACGTTTGCCTAAGAGATCCTCACGAGAAAAAGGTGTCAAAGAGCTATGCGCAGTCAGCAAACAAGTGCCTGCGGTCGGAGATTTTGCGTTTAATTGCAGCTTAGGGTTTCGAACCTTGTTGTGGGCGTAATCTTCCTAATGACATATCCCAACGCCCTGCTCTCTAGAATTCAGGGCCCCATGTAGGGCACGATGTGTGAAAACTTATAATGAAACAGATTCGCTAGATGTGGGCGTTGAAGGCATTTGGACGGGGGTATCATGCTTTCATGATGTCAGGCCTCTAAGACACGAACGAAGAGAGAGTTTGCAACAACAGCTTGCTTTGATCCTATGGTCATGGGCCGCAAAAAAGCTTGAAAATTACTTGTAGTTCCAGCAGGCCAATGAAGCCTCACAGGGGTGTGCTTGAGGGCTGCATGTCGAAGCAACAAGTGAGAATGCACCCTAATCTCTCATCATAGCCTCAACCCCCGACCTTCAAACTCCTAAGCCACGAATCCTTGGTAACCCAGTAACCATCCTTTAATGAGGGTACCCCTTTTGGGGGTTGGTTACTTGAAAAGGAAACCTTGAACCAAAAAATGGCAAAAAGGGTACCACTGGGCTACCAAGAATCCTACTAATCCTGTCGGACCCTAAACCCTAAACTCTAGTCCTGTCGTTACCTCAACCTAATTACACGCCTGTTGCCCGGAACCATCAGCATTCCGCCAAGGAGCGGCTCCGACAGCAAGTGCGGAGGCGTGAGCCAGAAGACCTCCAAAGGGCTTAGGGTTTAGGGCTTATGGTTTAGGGTTGAGATGTTCCCCCCTTTTGCTAACAGTCTTTAATAACGATTAGAATAGGAGGTACATCACTAGGACTGATCAGAACCAGGATCGAACGCCTCAGGGCCAAGGATCTGGAACTTTTTGGGTCCCTCTCTTTCCCTGCAATAGACCCCTGGTGGGTGGGGCAACGGACGGACGGACGGACGGACAGACAGACAGACAGACACACAGAGAGACACACAGAGAGACACACAGAGAGACACACAGAGAGACACACAGAGAGACAGACAGAGAGACAGACAGAGAGACCCATCAGAGACACACAGAGAGACACACACACACAGACACACACACACAGACACACACACACACACACACACACACACACACACACACACACACACACACACACACACACACACACACACACACACACACACACACACACACACACACACACAACACACAGACACAACACACACACACACACACACAGACACAACACGCCTACACACACAGACAACACACACAACACACACAACACGCACAACACACACACACACACACACACACACACACACACACACACACAGACACACACACACACACAGACAAACACACACACACACACAGACAGACACACACACACACAACCACGAACCACACACAACACACACGACACACACACACACACGAGCGCAGACCACCACCACCACACACAAAAAGGACACAAAAGAGACACACACCACAGACACACCAAAGAAGGCACAACACACAGGACACACACACCAAACACAGACAGCCACACACACAACACACACACACACACACACACACACACACACGCACACACACACACACAGAGACACAGAGACACAGAGACACAGAGACACAGAGACACAGAGACACACAGACACAGAGACACAGAGACACAGAGACACAGAGACACAGAGACACACACACACACACACACAGAGACAAGGCACGCAAAGACAACATCAGTGCAGTCGCAGTAGCCTACAGTACCTGACTAGTCAGATACTTAGATGCTATGCAGCAGATGCGGAGCCTTCGAAATCTGACTTGAGCTCAGGGTGACCCCCTCAACTAAATTCCCCCCCCCCCCCACACACGCGCGCACAGACAGACTAGGATCAGCCAAAGGGCGAAGCCTCATGCCAGTCCCAAGACACCCTGACTCCTCAAACACCAATGCGAAACACACAAAGAACCTATCTAGAACCCTCCCCGAAACCATAGAACTCCCAAATCAATTTCACATCTACACCTCGTCAACGGTCGGCTCCAGGAGTGGAGGCACAGGCCTTGCCCTGGGCGTGAGAAGAGGTTCCGATCCCCACACATCCCTGCACTAAACCCAACCCTAAGCCCTAAAACAGCACGATCCTATAACCGCAAAGCACCTGAAGCCCTAAACTGAACTCATCTACCATGCCCCTAAACAAGGCGGCTCCCTGGACTCTTTCAACCTCATCGAGCCATACTGGGAAGGATCAGGGGTTGCGGATCTGTACAGGCGACGCGTATTCCGGATGTTTTCAGATTGCAGGTTCTGGGTTTAGGTGGTCTGCTTCTGGAAAACTTCTGATAGGCCCCATAGTGGCAGGGAGAAGCCAATTGCATCATCTCATCGAGGCCTTGGGTGTGTCAGGTTCTCTAGTTCTGATTCTTCAGAGTTCGCGCTTAGTTGGGGCAAAGGTTTTGGGGCTTGGGGCATGGAAGCTACACTGCCAAATGCACCCGAGCGCAGTTGACTCAGCTACCTCATTCATGGAGCTGCACGAAGCTCTCCACATTGCGAGTGTGGTGTCTGGGGTTGGGGAAGATACTCCAAGGGCCCAAAATAGCAAAACCCAAGCCCCCAAACATCCAAACGGTGGGGTCTCGGCAAGGGGCTTCTGAGGCTGGAGCCAGCAAGGCTCCAGAGAAAGCAGAGTGAGCTCCTAGCACAATGTCTGGGGCTGTAAGGTTCCACGCTTCGGCCGGAGCTTGGAGAGGAGGGTACCACATTGCGCCAAGCTTTATGAAGACAGAAGCGTGCTTCATGGCTGTCTTCCCCATGGTCATGGTCCCACCCCGCCCCCGAGGCTGGAGTTGGGAGTTTTGGAAGGTGGGTGCCAGGAATCGGTAAGGGAAATTTTGTTGAACAGTAGGGGGAAGGTTCGAAGGCTCCCTAAACCTTAAACCCTAAACTCTAAACCCTAAAGTCTAAACCCAAAACCCTAAACCCTGTGGGGATGGGAAGTACGGGCCCTTAATTTGAGTCCCCTGTTAGATAACCCTTATATACACTATACATAATAAGGACAAGGGTAAGGGACCATGCTAAGGGCCCATGGTTCCAACCTTAGATACTGCCATGAGACCGCGGAATTTGGGGTTTAGGGTTTAGGGTTTCGGGGTTCAGAAATAGGGTTTATAGGGCTTTTAGGGTTTAGGGGTTCAGAAAATCGGGTTTGTAGGGTTTAGGCTTTCAGAAAAGAGGGTTTTTGGGGTTTAGGGTTTCGGGGTTCAGAAAATAGGGTGTTTAGGGTTTAGGGTTTAAGGATTCAGAAAATAGGGCTTCGTGCTTCAGAAAAAAGGGTTTTTAGTTTAGGGTTTAGGGATTCCGAAAATCGGGTGCTTAGAGTTTAGGGAAGCTCCTCGGGGTTCAGCTCTATGCTCGCCGTCCCCGTGACCTCGGAGGCTCAGAGAGTCGAACGAAGCGCGAACTCGGAACGCACTGAGCTGCCTGAAACATCCTGAAACCTGGGAGCCCCCGCAGCTCTAAATCGGCGCTCGACCACCCTA
Organism: Symbiodinium natans; assembly: GCA_905221605.1. Lineage (NCBI taxonomy): Eukaryota > Dinophyceae > Suessiales > Symbiodiniaceae > Symbiodinium > Symbiodinium natans. The sequence continues at coordinate 245,266 of CAJNDS010002098.1, forward strand.
AGCCTTATAAGAATCGCATCTGGCCACAGCACAAAGGCCTCTTTAGATGATTATTTTTGCAGATTCAATGCAATTTTTGCAGACGTGGGGTTTCGTGATTTTGCAGACGGGGCCCCGGAGCCCCTGGAGCATTGCAGCTTTGGTTGCAGATTATTTGCAGGCCGCGTGCAGATGTTTTGCAGACGGCCCGGCCGGGCAGAAAAAGACGCCATTCGGGTGTTGTCAATAGGGTTTAGGGTAACAAAAAGACAAACACACCAAAACAAATAGAAACTAAACCGTCCACAAACAATCTACAACAAACTCGCAAAAAAGAGAAAAAAAAACCAACACCGTCTGCAACAAGTTTGCAAAAACATCGCAACCAATTTCGCAAAAAATCTGCAGCCAAAGTCGCAAAAAAACCTGCAACCCAATCTGCATCCCCAAAAACCGTTCGCAACAAATTTGCAGCCCAGCCCACAACAAATCTGCAAGCCAAAAACCAGCCACAATCCCAGCCCGCAACCCGGACCGCAAAAAGTAATTATTTGGGCCCCCTGGCTCTGTGGCCATCCACATCTCATAACCTAAACCCTAAACCCTAAACCCTAAGCCCTGAGCCCTAAACCCTAAACCCTAAACCCAAAACCCTAAAACCTAAGCCGCCATGAGCCCTTATGCACGCATCCTGAACCGCAAAGATCCGAACATGCAGCCAAAGCTGCATCCTCCACATCCTCGCCCAGGCTATTGGGAGGCAGCGGGGATGGAACCTTGCTTTCTGGATCTTCCATGCTCAAAATGCTGCCAAGCGCCGTGAGCATGGATGTTCTGCCCTGCTGCTCGGTAGAAACTTCTTGAAAGGAGGGATTTCAGAGTTTATGCTTCCAGGCGAAGCTCTTCATCTTTGATTGTGAGATGTGGGCCAAACTACACCAATGCCTTCAGATCACCAGGGCCCCAACCCAATGTCTGTCGTCTGACCTGCGGGCCCAGCCAGCAGAGCATACACCCTAGAGGCCTAAAGCAAACCACAGCCCTAATCATCCCCAAGCCCTACACCCCACAGGTGTCCAAGCAGCTGGAGTCCTACATGCCACTGCGCCCTAGGGGACCCTTGGAGGGCTTTGCTGCAAAGCTATGGCGAGTCGCATTCCATAGCCACACTCACCTCCGTGAAGGTGTTCCTCCGATCACATCCTGCCCTGACACTCTTGACCCTTCTACAATACCCCAAAAGCATGCCCAAGTCAAGAAGTCCTAGATCCGCGATGCACTCTCTGAACCAAGCCATTCAGACCTTAGAAACCTAACACGACCCTAAACTCTAAAAGCCCATGGTGTATCCGACCACATGAAGCCAGCCGAGCAGGCCGGCTTAGACCCGTATGGTCTCAGAACTGAACGCAAGAGTGTCCTTTAAACGATTGTTCCGAACAGGCATCACCTGCATGCCCCAAAGCCCTGAACCCACCTCTCATTCAGGACAGGTCGTATGCCCTCCGCAGCGCAAGCGCTGACCTGTCAAGACGTCAACGCTTTGGTGTCTCGGGACTTTGGGGGTCTAGGGGCTGAGTTGAAGAACCCTTGAGAGTTTAGGTCCTATAGGGTGTAGGAGCATCTCGGGGGCTAAGGCAGCCCCTGAGCTTGACATGTCGAAAAGCCCGCAGATTTGCCGCAAATGGATGTATGTGCGTGAATGGAAAGGGAAGCGAACCCCAGCTTCAGCCCGCGCGGAAAGTATTCGAACTGGGCGCGTGGCAGCCGGGGCACCGTTCTGGTGTATACTCCGGACCTGGGGCTAGGCTCGGAGGGACAGGCGATCTGGATCCCAGAAGCACATTTAGTCCAGTTTACCACAACCCACATTGCTTGGCTTCGGGGTTTGGGTTGGGGCTGACTTCACTTAGGCTTTGCCTGTTTTGGGAGCCAGGCAAGTGGTCAGTAGGCCCAAAGGAATAAGGAAGCCTCTTTACCTGCCCCACCTTTTGGCTGGCTTTCCCTGCGGGTGAGGCCGGGCCAAGCCCTCAACCGAATGCACTAGAGAAAGAGAGAAAGAGAGAAGAAGAGAAGGAGGGAGAGAGAGAGAGAGAGAGAAAGCTCTTCAAACAGCCTCTTCATACGCAATAAGATCTTCGTAGGCTCGTGTGCTTCGCCGATTTCCAGTGCCAGTTGCAAAGGATTTCACGACATCTCAGCCATGAGGGTCCACACGAATCCTCTTGCTTTGCCCTAAACCAGTATACCACCTCACGCTACCGCTTCGAGCGAGAGCTGCATCCTGCAGATCGAGCCTGTCCAAGCCCGCTCTTCTATCTCGTATTGATGGAGCACGAAGTAAAATTGGGTACTTATCCCCCATCGCGTGGACCTGGCGGGGCCCAAATCCAGAAACGTAATGCTTCCCAAAGCTATCAATTTCAGTAGCGCATGTTTATTGTGGGTCCCGGCCAAGTATGGGTTGCCCCTGCCAAAGTTGCCTCGCCAGGGTCGTTGCCCCCACAGGGCCTTACCCTGTGCCAGGTTGGTCTGGGGTTGCCGGTTGCCCCTGCCGGGTTGCCCAAGGGTTGCCCCCACCTGGGTCGCCCCAGCCAGGGCTGCCCCCTCGCAGGGCCAGGGTTGCCCCCAACAGGTTGCTTGACACACGAAAATGAAGCGTGAGAATTCTTTCATGTGTCTGCATAAGCCATTGCCACAACGGGTCAGAGTTTGAGGAATATTCATCTCACTCATTCGCGCACCCATCAACAACAAAAAAGCTCCAAAGTGTTTGCCCGGCAGGGTTGGGCAGAGTTGCCCCCGGCTTGCTTTCCTCCCCAACTGCCCTCGCCCGGTTTGCCCCCCGTCAGGGTTGCTCCTATCAGGGTTGACCAGGGTTGCTTTCGCCCCAAGGTTGCTCACCGGTTGGGTTGCCCCCTGCCAGGTTTACCCCGTTACCCAAGATTTGACACCAGGGTTGCTCTGTTGTTGGGAGATTAACATGTAGGCCAGGATTTAGGGTGTAGGCAAATTTATTGGGATCAGAAACCCTGAATCTCTGACGAACTTGCGTGCGTAGAGCGGAAGAGATTAGCTCATTCGTCTTGGGAGGGCTATTGCGCGAACGGTTTTCAGCACTCCAGCGAATCAGACCATGTCTCTGCAGGATTAGCCCTGAAATGGCCGTGCCGCTTTCATAGAGAAACGTTCACAAGTTCATGAGACGCGGAATTTGGGCGCTGAGGGTTCTAGGAGTTAATTTCAACTCCTCAGTATGAAGCCCCCCCGTTCAGAATTTTCTATAAGCCCCAAATTCCCTCAGCCCTTCACCCAACCCTAAGCCCAAAACCAGAACCCAAAACCCAAAACCCGAACAGAAAAGGAAAACCCTAAACCCCACACCCTCTTCTTAACAAATTCCCACCGAAGTGCCATGTCCAGATCCGGAAGAGTCGGGATCTCGTGTGGATCGCAGCCTGTGCTGGGCTTGGTGCAACTTTGTTGTGCAGTTGAAAGTGAGTTTTAGGGTACAGGAACCTTACAAGGAGTTTAGGGTCTATAGGCTTTAGGGTCTAGAAGGTTTAGGGATACCAGCGGCTTTTAGAAGCGGTGTTTGCTTAAGAGCTTTACCAATGGAGTTGAGGATAGGAAGGATAGGAAAGCGGTACTTTGTCTGCGACCTGAGGCAAAGTGTTCGCAGGAGTACCTGGCCCAAAGGCCGAGTTTCCATGCTTTTAGGTCTAGGGGACCTTCAAGACACTCTGAGGCCTCCTTTAGGGTTTAGGGCTTTTGGGTTTACAGGGTAGGGCTTGTAGGGTCCTTTGGGTTTATAGGATTAGGACAAGTTCGGCCACAACAGTAGCTGCGCGATGCTGTGCGCAAGAAGTTCCTGAGAAAACGGCCTGGCATTCATTTCCACAACACGAGCAAGAAACCCTAAACCCTAAATTAGGGACCACCCGAACCCCGAACACCCTTACCACGAAGAAGCCTAGGGGCGCTCTGCTTCCTGCGATTTGGACTCAGAGGGTGTGCAGGGGGGGAGAGGGTTTTCTTATCATTTTTAGTGTGCATTTCAGGTTCTTCGGAAGATGCTTCTCCCCTAACCAAAGGGTTTAGCGGTTTAGCGCTAGGAACAGCAAATGTTGAAGAACTTGAGTCCCACCAGACCACCCGCACAGCAGGCATTCAGCCCTTGGGGGCCGAGCTTTGCACGTACTGATTCACGGATTGCTTGTGAAGGTCCTGCCGGGCAGGTCTATGGCACTTGTGATGTTGCAGTTCCAACCCCCGAACGTTCTCGAATCCTTCGGTGGGCTCGACAAGAACTGGAGCAAGAACTTCCGCTCCACCGAATCACCTGGGGGAGCCGAAGAGTTGGAAATCAGGGTGCGAATGATCTCTTGGTGGATTTCTTCGTCTGGGACTTGAGGCAAAAAGACTTTGCAGGTCTAGCCAAGTTTGCAAGCACCTCCTTGCTCATTCGTATGTGAGTGGGAACTACTCTCCCAACCGCTCAAAGCAATGACCCCACTCCCATGGCAATGGTTTGGAGCATCGTTATTGGGAACCCTGAAGTTTCCACAAGAGGATCCTGAAATCCCGGAAACCCATCGGAAGTGCAGCCCCTTAGAGCTTCCAAACTTCGTTTAATCGGGGGCTCAAGGGTTGAGGAAAGTATATAGAACCACGGAGCCAAGAACTCGCAAAACATGATTCGAACCTATGCGGGGCTCCTGAAACGGCTCACCCTTTGATGCTTCGGGCATCTGACGCGAATCACAGCAAGCCTCGGACTTTACTTTGAAAACTCCCGACCCTGTTTGCAACGCCTCAGCCCAACTCCAAAACGAAGGGCTTCAAGCTAGAAACCAACAGAAGCCTTCCTGCCCTGCGGCTTTGAGTTGACTTGAAAGAGATGCCAGGCTTGTGCGAAACTCCTCACTGGGTCGCCCACTGGAGCTAGTCTCCAGCATCTCTACCACCAGTGGCACGAAGGGAGTCGTCGTGGTCTCCCGGTCAGTGCCCCTGTCACTCCTGCGAAGCCAGGGGGGTTGGGGCTCCTCTTAACGGGCAGCCATAGGGTTTAGGGTTTCAGGGTTTAGGGTTTGGGGCTTGGGGGTTAAGGTCAGAGAGTCGGGAGTGAGTGTTTGCGACCTTGGGAGACGAAGGTGACGGAATTCACATGACACGGAAGTTTTGGACACGTCAAGTTGGGCATCAGAGTGGCACGTCCCCTAGATCAGCTGACATGAACTTATGCACTCGCGACTGTCCGCGACACCATCGTGACTGGAGCACCACTTCAGACTCTTGGCTCTCTGACCATCCAAATTCCATCAATTGCAAGACCCTGCAATTTTTCTTGAACTGTTCTAGGCTCCTCTAAGGTTTCTGAACTCAAAAATACGGGAAAGGGCGGCCCCGGAACTCGAACTCCATCCTGAGCACAAGGCTAAAGTCGAAAGCCTACCTCAAGCCCTAGAGTCTGAAGCCGTGAAGAAGAGCACGATACTGCTCGGCCTGTAGATGTCATAGAGCAGGTAGAAGCTAACGAGCCGCTGTGTTTGTGTCAGGAGTTGGTCCTTCCAAGTGCACGAGTTTATTGATGGCAACTTTTCTGGGTTCTGCTTCTCAGCGGACCCCAAACCTTGTACCCTAGCTCATTGGCACCAGGGCTTCGAGTTTGCTTTTGTTTGGTCTTTCATAGGATGCCACCTCGGACCCTCAGCTTGTACCCTTGGGCTTGGGTACCCTTTTTTAACGATCCTTAAAGGGAAGATAAGAGCCATATGAGGAGTATATTAAGGGAACCTCTTTTAGGGGTACATCCTTATGGGTACGAGTCGTAATCCCATAAAGCTTACGGTCTGGAGTTTATATGTCCTGGAGCAGCATGCAAATCACGCAGCCAGCTCGAAACCTGGCGACAGCAATGAGGGTCCAGGCTCGCAACTAGCAGAACTTGATACTGGTCAGGCCTGATGCCCTACCCTCCCTACCCCCCACCCCCCCTTCGGCCCCCAACCCCAAAAGCCGAGATCTTACATCCCCAAACTCTTGAAACATCAAATGAACTCTTCAGCCCAAGGAGTTGAGTCACGGTACTTGCTTTTGACAAGTTAACAAGCAAGAAGACAAAAGTTAACAACGACTCATGCATACACGTAACGTTTCGATTCTCCTGATCAGGGTGCGAAGTGCACTGCATCGAGAACAGCCCATGTGGTTGTTGCCCAAACCGCAATGGCAGAAAGGCTGCGGGGACAGCGGGAACGGAATCCAATCTTCCATGCAACACACGCAGACACTGCCCTAAACCCCCAACCCTGTACCCTTAACCCTGAACCTAACCCAAAACCCTAAACCCTAATGGACAGACATGGGCACGTCCTGGCAATGCAATTTCAGAAGCGCCTTCTGGTACGCAGTGTTCCGGGTTAGCATGAGTGGCTGTCAAGGAAGCTCAAGGATGACCGGGGGATGTAGGGTTTAGGGTTTAGGGTTCAGGGTTCTAACATTCGGAGGGATTACGCCGCCAATTGCCCTCAACCCAATCAGGAAACTCCCATGCCAAAACCCTCCACTGACTTCGGCACTCCAACACCTTGCCCCTTCATTCGGTTCAGGGCTCCGGATCATCAACTCTGGCAAGCTGCGGACTTCCTGTACGTTCTAAGGTCCGCGCTGCTCGGATTTGGGGAACTGCTTGTAGAACTGCCCCGCGATGGTATCGAAGGGCTTGTTTGCCCTGCGACGCGGAAGCTGCGCACAGATTCTTTGCCCTAGCGGCCTCAGGCCCAAATAAATAGGTTTATTCTGCTTGAGAGCTCTCTTGTCTTTCAGTCCAAACTGGACCCAGACAGCGGAGTTCCGGACAAATTGTGATTTGCTGAGTGCGATGCTATTATGTACTACGACCTCAATATTCGGCTTGGGGCAAAAGGGCTTAGAGTTTACAGTTGCATGCAAAGCTCTAGAAGTGAGGCCTGCACCCCTACTCCCTGAACCCTTAGCCGGGAGCTACACAAAGGGATCAGATTCAGAAGTTGAGCTTAAGCCCCGGGTCTACTGTAGCCCAACCAGAAGTGACAACAATGCAAACTCATCCACAACATCCACTTCTTTCTTGTGCTTGCCGGGAAGTGAGCATGGGGGGCCACTGGGATTCCCGGCTCTTTGAGCAAGTGGAGCAAGAAGTCGAGCTCCTGCGTGGCTTTGCCGTTGCAGGTGCAGGAAATAACAGGGCTCCAATTGGGGGTTTACGAAAATCAGGGATTCCCAGATATAGTCCCCCAAAGGGTAGGATTCCCTGTTTGTAAGGACCCCAATCAGGTACCTCCCCATTCTCGGAAACCACCAATTCAGCATGGCAAGGTTTTGAAGCACTTGCATCCAAACCCTTGAACTTGCCCTTTGATTCCAACCCCCCCCCCCCCCCCCCCCCCCCCCCCCGCCGTAAACCCTAAACCCTAACCCCTAACCCCTAAACCTTAAACCCCCCCACCCCGCCAAGCCCAGATCCATCCTACAGAGCCCGGGTTTGGGAAGGCTGAACTGGTGGGATAAAAGCAGGGCAGCTGCCTTTTGACGATGAAACACCCAGCAAGGGGCTGTATATTCAGTTCTTATCACTAAACACAGCCAACGCCTGCCAAACTACCATCAAGTGCTCATTGGTGTATTCCGCAACCCTTTGAGGAATTCTACTTGAGGAATTCAACTGGAGGCCCTTGACTGGGCGCCTTCAGGTTTTGGGACGTAAGCTCTTGGGTATAAAGTCATGAAGTCTATAGCACAAGCTGCAGGTCGTGGGCCTGTTGTGTCAGCATGCTGCGCGCCCCTGCGCTGCCCGCGCACGCCGGCGGGCCACACGTCTCTGCGAGCACTCGAGCCGCAGCTACAGATGCACCATGAGGCCCTGGACTCGAAGCCGAACCCTAATCTTCAAGTTCTCTCAGGAGGTACGACACCTCTGTGCTTTGCTTCAAGTCACAAAAGCAATTCAATCGTATTGAACTGTGCGGTCTCCCAGGAGACTTCATAGTTTACATTTTGGGCGCTTGCCTTCTAAACGGCTTCTCGCGCTGCACGTAGGAGGCCAGCTCTCAACAACAAAAAACACCGGCGAAGAGCGTAACACATCAATGTACACGCGACGCGCATAGAGCGTATTTAATGAGACTGGGCCCTTTTTGGGCCACTCAGTAGTCCCGCGAACCCCCAAACTCCTGGAAACCAGTGCAAATCTTCCCGGTGACCCTCGGTGACGTGGGAGGATGAGCACGCGTTGATTTGGAGCTTTCCTGTGGTGAACAGGAGGAAAAGTTGGATGTAGTTAAGGCTTCCCAGACCCTAAATACAGCCCAGCCTTTTTTGGCGCCAGACACTTTGGACAACGCCTTGATCATGGCTACCTGCTCACGGAATGAAGGCCGAATATGATCAGCTTGCCAAAATCATGTCTGTCTGCGTGCTGATTGGAGTCGGTTTTCTGCATAACTTTTCAAGTCGACCGCCAGTACTTTTCCACACCGTACCGTCGACACATGTCATGACCTGACCGTGACTCACAGTCTTTTTTGCACCGGATAATCTCCGACACATTTTCTGAATGCCTCAAGAGACTTCAATCCACAAACACTTCAGAAGCAGCGCAGCGGCTTTTTTCCTCGCTCGACTGATCTGAGGCACGCAGGGATCGCTCCCTTCCCCAGAACTACTCAACTGCGGCAGCACCGGTCATGGAAACCTGCAACGCAAGCTGCCTTTCTAAGGCAACGGGACCCTGAAACGATTCCTTTGGGTCGAGCCACAGGGCACTGAAGGCTGCTGAAACACCAAATGAAGTAGGGTTTGTATTTCTTGTACCCCCAAAACGACACCCAATGTATACACTCACCAGTATGAAAAAGGAACCATACACTCACCAAAAACAGAAGTATAAACCCTGCTTCAAATCCAGAAAAGTGTGGGCAGCGTGTGCACACGGTGTGGACTTTGGACTTTGAGCTGGTGGTTATGAAAGGGTCACAGAACTTGGAGGGCTCAGGCTTTAGCGGCTACACCCTAAACCCTAGACCCTAGACCCTAAACCCTAAACCCTAAACCCTAAACCTACGTTGATCCGGGGGATTGCACCGTGCTGTGTCAGCAGTTCGGAACTGTGGAGCACAGCGACAGGCACTAGCACAGAATTGCCCTCACATGCTGAAGGTACAGCTGCTGTCGGGTGTAACTAGAACCGACACTCCCTAAATCATAAACCCTAAATCCTAAACCCTCGACCCTCAACTCTCTAAAACCTAAACCCTCTGCAACATGATCGATCCCAGAACCGCCCACAATACACGAGCAACACGAAGCTAGAAGCCTGAAGAGAGCCCTGAACACACATGATCAGGCCCAAGAACTTCTTCAAGAACGCGTGAGCCCTCCGCTTTCCCTAGATGACGCAATCTGAAGCCTGGCTTCTGCTGGTTTAGAGTTTAGGGTTTAGGGTTTAGGGTTCAAGATAAACAACCCCGTTCGAAGCTGCATCCTGCCACCTTCTCATCAAGGCGGAAGTCGTCCTAGGATCCCACTAGACCACCTAAAGGCTCGCAGTCTAAGAGTCTTAAGTAGAGTGACAAGGATGGTATAAGCACAAGCCCTGACCTGCGTTGAGCTCAGACACACCGCCTATACTGTTGTTAGGGTCGGAAGGCGTAGCGGTCGGTCATTGCAGGGCAACCCTGTCTCTGTCTAAGCCGGTCGTCTCAGCCACATCATCCGCTCCGAACCTCTGGCGCAAACAGCTGGTACTCAGACTCTTAATTGTGATGCCAATGCTTTGCCGTTGGGGACTTCGGAACTTAGGACTTTCGGCTGACTGCACTGAGGATGCGAGACTGCTTGCCAGCCGCCCGCAAACCTCCTTGATACAAAGTTACTTGCCAGTCTGCTTGCTCACTTATTCAACTCTCAGGAGAACAAGTGTTGGGTTCGTTGGCTTGGGTTTACGGGGTTCTGGATTTAGAGCGCTCTAGGGCTTCAACAAGCAGCGAACACATAACTAATAACAACTGGTGGTGAGGGAGTTTTAAGTGTCAGGAAGTGTGTCAGGAAGTAGATTTCACCTTTTCTTGCTTGCAAGGGACTTACCCTAAACAAGCAAGTAGGACGAGCTTTGAGTCGGCAAAAAAATGGACTGAACAGATACCCTGCCGAATCGCTGTGGCTATTGGCTAGTGAGTAGGAACCACGTCGCCGCGAGAAAGAATGGCATCTCTGGGGTTGTGAGGTAAAGCAGTTGAGTGGCCTGTTGTTGGGAGCACACGCTACTGAAGCCGGAGGGGTTCATTAGGGCATTAGGAGTGTCAGATTCGTAGCAAAACCCGAAGAAACAGTGATGACAGCTCGGGCACTCGTTGCCATAGCAATCGGTCAGCACATGCTTGAACCTTGTTTCTTGTTAACCTCGAGAGTTATGCAGTTATGCCCAACTCTGCATGTTCCACATTTTCTAACAGCCCAAACATGCTGGATCGAGCTCATTTCAGTTCGACGCCGTTGCATATCACAGCCTAAGAGCATCCTTAGCGCTGCAGATCTTGACCTCGGTGTGATCCTGAATTTTCTTGTGGTTTTGTGGGAGAGGAGACATCATTCGGGCCTGTATGCACTCCTACAAGTACCTCTAGCATTCCAGAAAAGGCCAGATTGTGTGGGCTTTGAAGCCCGCTTCTGCTCGGATATGCGTACAGCCTGAACGATCGCGCACTCACCAACCCCGCCCAAGCAATGCAATCCCTGAACCCTAAACCCTAAACCCTAAACCCTGAACCCTAAACCCTGTCTTTCTGAGGGCATCGCTTGCAGGGCTCGTGAGGCCTGGCCTCCGCACAGCTTCTTTGGTGAGTTACGCGGTCGCTTAGTATGGGCCCCCTTATATGGGGGTTTCCAAAAATGGGGGGTACCCTTTCTAAGGATATTGCTATTTGGGGGTATTTTATGGGTACCCCTATTTGGGGAAAGCCCATATACCCCTGAGTTACCCTATAAAACTTAAGGGCTCATACTTCAGAACCTTTTAAGGAAGGTAAGGGACCATGTAGAGGGACCATGTAACGACCCTGAGAAGCTTGAAGGCTTCTAGACCCTGGATTTCATCGGAATGCTTCGGGCTTGGAGAAGTGGAGTTGCAGGTCAGTGTTTTGGGATTTGTAAGTCCATCTTGAGGTTCGAGAAGTACGGCGTTGAACTCTCCAGGGTTCTCGCAAGTGGCTAGAGGATGAGGACATCGAGGACATCTCGGAGCCATGGGCTTTCAGACAGTCAACACATCCTGGCTCTAAGAGGCCCAGAGGAAGAACGGCAACACTAGTCAAAGCCCTTTGCTCATCCGAAGGACCTCGCTGCTCCCAGCGCATTCTCAACCAAAACCCGTGCGACACAGGATGCCAACTCGAAGGGCAAAAAAATTGTCAACATTTCAGGGTTTTGGGTTTAGGGTTTAGGATTTAGGGTTTAGGCTTTAAGGTTTAGGGTTTTAGGGGTTCATCTCCAGAATCTCAAAAGCATCTCAAGAAGCCCTCATTCTGCGATCCACCTTCGGCTCCACGGAGCTCTCCGCGGTCCCTTTGGCCCTGCAAGTCGTCGAGTGCAAGGGCTCCCAAGCGTTTCGAGCTTCTTGGGTTTGCAGGTTAGAAGAATCCAGGCTGCTTCAGGCACGTAGGGCTCTCCTTGATGGTTCAGGGTTTTAGGGAAGGCTTCCTGCAGGATTTTGGAGCTCTTGGGGAATTGTGGGTGAGGGCTTCAGGGGCTTAAAACATCGGATTCCTTGCATGTGCAAGAAGCAAGGAGCGACCTCGCCCGGCTTTGAAGATCCTATTCCACATCCGGTTGCGCATTCAAGTCGTTCAAGCATTTCTACTTCCTCAGAACCGATGCGGTAGATTTTTTACCAGCGTACTTTCATGTATCAGCAAGAGTCATTGGCTGCTTGCACCTGGTGGCTACATTTACGCCATGAACGCATGCTCAAGCTACTACTTCAAGGACTGCACAGACTTGTCCTGCCTACAACCCTTCCTACATCCACAACTGGTCTACCCAGACTAGGGTTTAGGGTTTAGGGTTTCGGGTTTAGGGTTTAGGGCTTAATTAGGGCTAAGGGCCCGAGATCCCGGCGGTTTCGCCGAGTACTTGTTTGAGATCTTTGTGCCCTTCGCATGCGCGGAGGAGACCTGGGCCAGGTGTGACCTTCTGAGCAGAGGGTTTAGGGTTTAGGGTTTAGGGTTTAGGGTTTGCGGCTTTTTTGCTATTCAGGCTGGTCTGTACAGGGGTGAAGAGTTGAGCCGTAGAGATGAGGGGCTCCTGCAGGCCCAAAAACAGGTCTTGTGAATGGCTCTGCCTCAGCATCTGCTGGTGCCCACCATTATGGGGGCTTTACGAAAATAAGGGACCGGGATATAGACCCCCAAATTGCAGGCTTCCCATATAACAAGGACCCCAGTAAGGCAGACCCCCAAACCCTAGACTGCCAAAAAGTAGTAGAAACAGACCCTGCAAGCAACGAGAATTAGGTGAAGGCCCCTGAGTTTAGGGCGTAAGCCTTGAAGGCTTAGGGCTTGGGATGTGGCATCTCGGTTTGGAACGGAGGCCTGCGCCGCTTCAGGATGGCTTAGATTTAGGGCGCAGGGGGCAGTGGCTTTTGAGTTTGAGTCTCCGGAGCCCTGAAGGCAGGGGTTTTGGCCCTGAACCCTCAACATCCCTAAGCCCCAAGAGCTCTGAAACTTCCTGACCAACACCCAACGCCCGCAAGAGTGCTTGGTAGCAATCCTTGCAAAAACACAAGAAACCCTAAACCCTAAGCCCTAAACCTGTCTTCATTGCTTCCAGGCCCCCGTCATCCCGGACTGCTGCTGCCAGCTGGCCCGGTCGAAATTCATGGGCCTCGGCTGGCGTCAGCATTCTGCGGGGTTAGGGTTTGGGGTTTGGGGTTTGGGGTTTGGGGTTTGGGGTTTGGGGTTTAGGGTCGAGTCCCAACCCCCTTTCCACTTCTGGCTTGGGAGGCGGCAAGGCGGAAAGTGCACAGTGGAAATTTGGATTGACGAAGACTGATCACGCAGGCGCCTTTCCGAATACTAGAAGCCACCCTTCAAGTTCCATCCCCAAGATCCCAAAGTCCCGAAGATCCCTTAACCCTAAACCCGAACCCTAGCCCTAAACCCCCTAAACCCTTAAAACCCTAAAATCCCAAACCCGACACCCTAAACCCTAAACCCTGGTTGTTTCTTCAACTTCGGGATCCGAATTTCGGGGCTTTTACCCTCTGAGGTCCAGGGTCTCTAGCGAGTGAGCTCTTGTTTCCCAAAGCCCACCATCCCGCCGTCAAGCTTGCACAAGCCCTCGAGGTTTAGGGTTTAGGGCTTGGGGCTTGGGGTGTAGGGTTTAGGGTTTAGAGCTTAGGGTTTTTAGGGTTTAGCCTCCAAGGAACAAGATCCCAACGCTGAATGAAAATGGAAACACCTCGTCTCGAGCACAGGGCTTAGACCCCGTCCCCGACCTTGCATTCAAGCAAACCCGCTTTGAAAGCCAACTCTTCAACAACATAAACGCAAACAACCCGAACCTGAATGCAATGAGATTCCTCGGAGCGCCTGAGGCCAACGCCTCGGGCGACAAGCCTCCAAAAGCGAATGCAAAGATTTTGGAGGATGAGGGTGAAATTTGTGGAGCCTTGCATGTTTTTGTTAAAGACAAGTGCCAGGCCAGCAGGTGCACATCCGGAGAATCTGGTGACTCTTTAAATCCCTTGCCCGGGATGTTTTACCCTTTGTTTTACCATTCTCGGAGATTGGAACAAATTTAGAACGTACTGGAGAATGTCACTGTCTGTCGATGGGTGCTTGCACAGCTCAGTGCCCAGAACACCCACCCTAAGCTACAAAGCTAGCATGTTGGGGAAGGTCCGAAGGTGTTTAGGAGGCCTTTCAGGAACCGAGAATTTCCAGCTTCAATGCCCAGAACGCCGACCCGAAGTCACAAAACCAGCATGCTGAGTAAGGTCCAGAGGGCTTCAGGAAGATTTTCAGGAACCCTGAACTAGGATGGCCCTCTTAAAACCCTGTGAAGAACATGAGTAGGATCCTCTTGAAGCCAAGAAGGGAAACCATAAAATATCCCAAAGGCCTATCCCTAGTGAATTCCCAACCTTCAGCGCAAGCCCCTAAACCCTAAACCCTAAAAACTAAACCCGAAACCACAAAAACCTCCCGGCTCCATCGCCATTCCGCGGAAGCGGGCCTGAGCTCTTCGCCATGTCGCCCTCAGAGCCTCCACAAGGAGCATGAAACCTAAACCCTAAACCCTAAACCCGAAACTGTTGAGATTTTCTGTTCTTGGTGTTCTTGCTGTGGCTGCTCTTGTTGCTGCTCTGAGACGCTGCTCTTGCCGCTGTCGCCACAGGAGCTCCCTTGAACTCTGGAGACTCCGCCTCGGTTCTCTGACCCTTCGAGATCGTCGGACACTCGGAAAACATCGTTTCGTGTACCGTTGCGGGGGTGCATCCTCTTCGAGAATGTTGTGCACACTCAAGGGCTGGACGTGAGGTTTGATGGCCAAGCATCTGGGCCCAAGCTCTTGTTGCGGGGGTGGAGGGGGCGGGGGGGAGGTGGATGACGTCACTTTCGCCGAGCGTCTATGCCTGATTCTTTACATGCAAAGTCCACGAAAATATCGATGTTTTCGAAGGTCCGACGGGAAACGCTGGAAAAACAAACGCTGCTTGGCTTGCACTTCAGTTGACAACGCCCGAGTCCCCTTTAATTCTACGGGTTCCAAGTATGGGCCTTGCTATATAGCCCTTACACACACTATGCATACTTCGAATCCCTATGAACAAGGGTAAGGGACCATACTAGGGGACCATGGTTCCAACCTTATGTTCATCGATGGAGCCCTAAACCCTAAACCCTAAACCCTGAACCCTGAACCCTAAACCCCAAACCCTAATCCCCCTTCTTCATCGATGGCGTGGGGGCCGCGCCTTGCTTTGCCAAAGCCAACATCTGCTCGAAGAGCTCACTAGCACCTGGGTTGGGTGACTGAAGGCCCGATAGCCATGTATCGTATAGGGTTTAGGGCTTAGAGTTATAGGGCTTAGGGTTCAGGAGCACTAATGGCTTTAGGAGGCTTTCTTCTCTGCTAGCTGCGGCCCTGCATAAACGACAACTGGATACTCAACAAGCCCTAGTGGACGCCAAAACGTGCATCGCCAGATCTACATGAAGATGGTCTTCCCTCTTCTTCCTCAGCTCTCACTCGCTCAGCCACTTGTTTTGCCAGTCTCATGAACGCCTAACAGTGCCTAACAGGCAGGACGGCATGCGCGTCTGACATGAGGGCGTGTCTACTTCGTCTGCAGTGCTCTTCACAATGTGGTTTTATTCATGTGCGCGCTACGTCGCGCTACCAACCTTGCAGCCTTATGGGCTCAGCTTTTAAGGGCTAGGATCCAGTGTTAAAGCTAGACTAAGTAGCCCTGAAGCCATGACATATGTTGCTCTACCCTACAGGCTCTTCTCGGAAAACAGAGCGAGACAGCCAAGTTCTCGAGCTGAGCACCAGCATCAGGCTGGAACTCCGGGGCATCGGAAGATAGTGTGGACGTTGCAGCATCTGCTGGCACCTTGCAGAGCGTGTTTTGCTTGCACGTGTTCAGGCTAGACTTGGCAGGCCAAGCCCGGATTTTGGGGGCGGAAAAAGAAAGAACCTCGAAGCGGATGCAACTGTTTGCAACTTTAATGTTCATGCTTACTAGCCGACGTTGTGGGATAGATATCTGCTGGTCTTGCCCTCACTGCCGTAGAGGCCGCCGTCCATGCAGAGATCGGAAAGCACTCGTTTGCTCTGATTAAACAATCGCAACATGCCTCAAACCCCAGGCGCATGATTCGCATTCTGGAATGCAAGTCTCCCAGTATGATCACGGGTAGGAGCAAAGTCGTATGCCTCCTACTATATAACAAATCCAAAAACAATGCACGCATAGAAGTTCAGTTCATGACCCGAAGCACTTAACTTCAGAGCCATTGTAGACGATTGCGTGAAATTGGCCATATTCTACACCGACCGTTGTTCCTTGTCAGCGCAGGGCTCAAGACAAAGGTTGGTGTGCTCCACCCTTCACGTCGCGTCCACGTCATTGTATTCTATCGTTGTAACTGAATGCTGCCCTTGGCAGAATGTTTGTCCGGCATCATAGTCGGGATGAAGATGCGATTCGTTACTGAAGTAGGATTCAGGGAAGCCAGAACTCTGAGCAAACCCTGCCAGCCTTGCTAGCAAATTCCTCAGGCACGGAGAAAGCGGGCAAATCCGGGTTCACGCCTTCGCGGTGCTTCAAGTGATCTTCAAAGGGCTTAAGGTTCGAGGTCATTCTGGGTTCCTCGGACGACTGCCACCTGCAAAACCAGCCCTGACATCGCCCAAAACTCGCTGCTAGTTGTAGCAGTGAAGAATCCCTATCAACCCCATAGCAGCCACCGAAAGCTCCAAGACTGAGCCAACTTGGCCCCAACGCTGCGAACTTCAACTGCAGCATTCCCCTCAAAGAAGAGTCACGAGATGCTTTCTCCTTAGGGGAGAAGGTTTTGGGGTTCCAGAGTTTTGGGGCCGTCCGGAAGATTGAATCGACGGGTGTCCCACCCCCAACCACGTAGCGAACTAGAACTCCATTTCTGAAACCTTGAGTGCTGAACCCAAGATATGATAACGCTTCAGGTTCTGGCAGTGGCAACGTACACGTAGCTGCGACACATGTTTCACGCTTCAGGCTTCGGACCTTCGGGGGGGGGGGGTAGTTGGTTGCTGAGACTGGAGCGTATTTTGTGTTGAGGAGCCAACAAAGATGCCCCCAGGTGGGGGTTTCCGAAATTAGGGGTACCTTGTTGCGGTCCTTCTCAGAATGGAATCCTGCCATTTGGGGGTCTATATTGGGGGTCCCCTATCTTTGTAAACCCCCAGGTTTTTTCAAAGAGAGGCTGAGTGCTGCACGCCGCCCAGCATCACCATTGGCCTAAGTACAAGGGCAGCAAACCAGGCGTACTCTTTGGGGTGTTAATTCTTCTCGCATATTTCTAATTGTATAGGGACCATTAGGGAATACTATGGGAAATTATTCCGACCCCTAGAGTACCAATCGCACTTGCTGTCCCGGGATAAGGGTTCAGGGCTTAAAACCCTACATCCCTTAACCCTAATCCCTAATAATCCCTAAACCCTAGAACCCTAAAACCCTAAAACCATAAACCCTACAACCCCAAACCCTAAACCCTAAACCCTAGAAAGACCAGTGGCGGCTGGCAATGCGCAGAGGCTCCGAGGTCTTCTTTTGGCTTGTAGTAAGGCGGTTTAGGGTTTAGGGTTTAGGGAAATTTAGGGTTAGTATTCAGAACAGGCCTCGGCCATACTGAAAGTGACCTGCTCCAGAATCAACTGGGGGCTTCCGAAACTAGGGGTACCGTATTGGGGGCCCTTAAACAAAGGGGGGGATCCGACTAGTTGGGGACCCTTATTTTCGTAAACCCCCTGCAACCCTCAACTTGTGCTGCAGAATCCCATGACTTGACTTCTTTTCCACTGCAGCCTGCGGGAAAGGCGCATGGAGTGAGCTTCACTGGAGCATCACCGAGGAGAAGTTTAGTGTCTCTTTGAGAATTTCTCGGATAAGGCCGTGCCTATAACCTTCATGGTTCACTCCTTGCACGTCGTGAGGATATGGACTTAAACCGGACTTCTTAGCTCTTTGTTCCGGTTGTTTCCTTCACTCCCAACCTGAGATTGCCGAAAGCCCTGTTTAACCCATGAGATGCGAACCTGCATCTGCCAGCTTCCCGACAAAAATGTTTGGCGGATTAACCGACATCAAACCCTCTGCCAAAAGGCCCAAGCAATCGACCCCGAAAACCTACATAAAACCGTCATAACACCTAACCCGCCTCCCGCATAAAGCCATCTCCAGAAAACCGATGTGTTAGCCTGCTGGCCTAGCAAGACACGAAGGAATGAACCGGCAGCAGTATAGGGTACGTTTTTAAATCCGTTTCACTACGTACCCGTGGCATGGAATCTCACGAGACTGCATCAGTAAACAACTCTCGGCTATGCTCTGAAGGAGCCCCTCCTCGGAATGCTGCAGGTGCTGCTGCTTCCTCTCATGGCGTCTTGGCAGTGCCACTGCACATGATAGCCACTTGGCTTAGCCAGGGGCTTCTTGCGCCATTGAAGACCCACGAACGTGTTGCCTTTACTTGCTTGGCCATGTTCGCAATCCAAAGCAGGCATGACCACCATCTTTAGATCCCGTCTTTGGTTCTGGGTCGCTTGAAGCATGATGAAAAGGCATGCGAAAATGCGCAGCCTTTTCGCAGGTCTCGCAAGGCCCAGATCACACAACCTCACAGAGAGGAGGCTGACGGCAGCTCTGCCTCGGGTTCCTCATGGCCCCTGAGCCGAGGAACGCCCAGGTCCTGGCTTAGGGGCAGTTGGGATCATCTCTGGACTCTGGGTCTCAAGTCTCTCAAGTTCCAGATTCTAACGCACACTCCCTCAGTATGCCAATATGCTGGCACCCTTCCCTTCCTGACCCCTTTGGCGAGACCCACAGTGTACGAACGTGGGTAACACCCGAAATCTAGCGTGGCATAACCTCTAGAGCATTGAGAGTTCTGCTTGCCTCCCAGATCCCATCGCAGCCTGCCAAAAACCACCCACCGAAACCCGAACACACGCACCCTAAGCCAATCGGACCCAGCACCAGCACGTAGCATCCTGCTCTTCATCCAGGTAACGGGTTCACGTCCTACCCCCACATCTCAAAAGCACTCAAACTTCTGAAGCCGAAAGACCCCCAAACTTCAAGTCAAAGCTTCCTCATAATCTTCACGAAAGCCTTGCACTAGCCCTGGGGGAAAGAGGAGATGCAACCCCACGAGGCGCCTCCAGGCTGGTCAAAGCCGCCCCGCCCTGCAGGTAGCGGCGGCCCACCAGTGTCTCCAGACCCGCCATTGCCTCTATGAGGGCTCTCGGGTTGGGGGGGGGGGGGAGCTGTGTGGTTGGGGGGTTCGCAAGGCCTTTGGAGTTTGATTCAGTCTCGTTTTTTTTTCAGACCTGAAGACACTTCATTAGCAGCCTTAGTACGGTTAAGGATGGTTTGGGCTGCAAAGCGGAGGCTTAGGGTTGAGATCAAAGAGTTCAGAAGGGCTTCAAGTGGAATCCCCAACCTTTAACCCCGAAGCCGCGAAACCTACTACGACTTGATGGCAATGATTTGCATCGAGATTTGTTCATACTCCGTGGCCTTGGAAACATCAGGAGGTGCATGTGTGAGTGATCGTGCGTGCGTCCTGCGTGCTCATGCATGATGGGTGCGTGCGCGATGGCGCGCGCGTGATCGTGCGCGTTTGTGAAGCCATGTGCATTCGGGTGCTGTACGCCGTGCATTTGGGAGCCAAGGCCTCCAAGAGTTTGCTGTCACTGCCCACGGAAGACACCTGCACACGAGCCAGCTTGTGGGATCGGTTCATTTTGAGGTTGTGGGTGGCTTTCATTACGAAGCTGGTAGGCTCGCCGCACTAGGCCTTCCGTTTTGTTGCAGCAAAGCTCCGGGCTTAGACCGGTGGGTGCAGCTGTCTGGTTTCAAGCTGGGCGGGGTTAAACTTGCTCTGTGCGGCTTTCAAAGTCGAACTCGGCACTTGAAGTTGGCACAGCGCGGAAGCCTTCATGAACATACAACTCACTTCCTTTTCCCGCACCATCATCCATGGGTTCCCCTACTACCCCCCTTTCTACTGCCCCGCTAGGTTCCCCCCTTAAATCGCCTTAGTTAGGCTCAAATAGCCTTAAATAGCCTTAATTATGGGGGGGGAACCTAGCGGGGGTAGTATAGAGTGGGGTAGTAGGGAAACCCATGAATCATCCAAGAACTCGCCATGTCTGAGCCCGACAAGTCCTCTCCTTCTTATCGGTCCGCCTTACAGTTAACTCTTTAGCCTCAGCACAGGTCTGTATGGCAAAGTTTAAGCTCGCCCCTGCATCCGGTACAAGTCTGTGCATCTGCTCGCTTTACTTCGTGTTGTTGGACTTAATGGAAGCACCTTCAATCAAAGGGCCGTGCCCCTCAACGGGTACCGCAACACACCCCTTTATTACCAAGCTCACGTCCGCGGAGAAGGATTCTTCAATGCGGATCTTGTCCAGCATGCCAAAGGAGTAAGAATTTTGGTGTCTTGTCCAGCATGCCAAAGTCGTGTACCAGCAAAGTCTTCCTGACAAACTTCAAAATCTCTTAGAAGCCCAAACCGCAAAACACGCAAAAACACCTTAATCCTACAGTACCCATATAGTGCTTATTGGCCCAATCGTACCTCTATAGTACCTTTTATAAGCCCTCTACAGGCCTCCAGCTTCTTGACCTCTGCATCCTCCCCAACACTCGCCGCCAATTGGGCACCCAAGCGGCCTAGGGTTTAGAGGAGGCTTTCGGGTAATCGGGGAACCGAAGAGCCTGCAGGTTCAATTTCTGAGTCTGTGATGTGATCAGTGCCGGCGAATTCCGAGTCGAAGGCTTGAAGAGCTTAGGGCTTGGGGAATGCAGGGCGGGCATCGCTTCACTTTGGCCTACGTTTTGCGCTTCACTTGGGCCTGCTCAGAAGTTTCAAGCTTGAGGCTTCGGGCCTGGGGTCTGCCAGTAGAGGTTGAGGGTTGTGGGCTTTGGGTTCAGGCGCTCGGGGTTTGGAGCTTGAATTTCAAGTTTGGGCTGAACGTTCAGGGGTTTGGGGTAATTAGGCTTGCGCACGAAATGGGGCTTGGGGCTGTAGGTTTCTTTTCTTTGCGTGTGTGCGTGCACGCGCGTGCATGCGCGCACGTGCGTGCGGGGCGTAAGTTCAGGATTTAGGGTTAGCATGCGCAAGCATTTGCTGGATGTTGAAACAGCCACATAAACATAAATTCAAGCTCGTAAGAAAGCCGTGGTCTTGAGAAGTATCCTGGTGACCCTGTTTCTGACTTGCGAGCTCTTGGGGCGCTCAGAAGTTGCATAGTTCACTGACCATGCTTCAGACGGTTGTTCGTTGCATCACTCCGATTCTGTTCTTGCCCACGACGAGCATAACCGAGGTTGCAGAAGGCCCATGCGAAACGCCAAATGTAGGCCCGAGATAGCCCAAGCGAAGAAGAAGATGCACGGCTATCATGGGGTAATTAGTCGTCTTCCAGGATATGGAACGAGTCAAGCAAACTCTCATACCCACCCACAAGCCCAGTTGAGCAAGGTGGCTGATCGCCTTCTTCCGGCGTCGGCGTTGTGCCTGCCACAGAAGAGGCTCGGGACTTTGAGGACAAGGACCCCGTCAAAAGTTCTTAAATTTCGCATGTAGCATTCCTTGCAACCACCGAAGGCCTCGAAAAACAAGATCTGCGTACTGGCAGCAGCACTTATGACTTATACGGTACAAACAGTCATCTTGACCCAAGACGCAGGGCCCTGCCCACCCCCCCCTCCCCCCGCTTAATTGACCCTTTTGACTCCTGCGCCTGGCCTCACTCTCGCGCTCCGCTTCCTCGCGCTCTCGGGCACGCTGCAGTGCCAGCTGTGAAGCACAAGCAGCCTCATGAGAACGTCGCGCCCCGACTGATGCATGTGAAGGTTGTGGCAACTGAGTTCGACAGGCTGGATCGGCAAGCCAACCGATTGCTGTGATCTCTCCCTGCAAGCACCGCTTTTCGTACTTTGCACTTGAAAGCTGTTGCCTGAGCTTTGCCATTCCCCCTGGCCTTTGCCTTGGGTCTGTTGCTTGCTTTACATTCCACCATGATCCACCATGCCTTGCGTCTCTTGGCCTTTTGGCCCCTTGGCCCCCTTGGTCTTTTGGCTCCTTTGCCCCCTGTGCCCCTTGGCCCCTTGGCGCGAAACATGCCATACAGGCTTTGGCCACGGCCTTCATGAACATCTTGGTATTGTTCCCATGTAAGCTCGCTACCGAACCTACTCTTGTTTCCGTAGGTTTGGCTTCGTTGGCTTTATGCCAAGAATGCTTAAGGACATAGGCACGGATCATAAGTGCGCAGGGTGCGGAGAGGGGCTTAAGGCTTTCCGATGGAAGCTCGGAACTTAGCCTCTGCATTGTCCATGGCATCGTCCAGCATGTCTTCGACCTGGTTCAGCACCAGAAACGTTTTGTTTCTTAGGGTTGATGCCGCTCAGTAGGGCGTGTCTTGACCAAGCCATTCTCATGTATGTCATGGCATCTAACGTCTATCCCTACGCCCGCCCAAGCCTTCATGCAGGATTCATTGGCTCTTGACACTTGAAGTCACTTGGGACAAGAGCTTACCCGGCTTACCCGGAGCCCATGTTGCGGACCTGGCGACCAGCCTCTGGCGCATGAGGGCTTACAGATGACAATGCGGCTTAGCGCATAGGTATCAGGACACGCCTGCCCAGAACACAGTCGCCAGAGGGCTTAGCATACATATCCCAAACCAAACAGACTGTAAAGTCAAGTTTATGGGGGGCCTCAAGCCCACTTCAAGCCTTACGAAAATCTACTGACCTTTGAAGTTGTTCATTCCAGTCTTTACCGGCAGCACCACCAAATGACTCTTTCCTGCTCCCTTGAAAGCCCCACAACTTTGGAAGGTAAACCCAAACGTTGGCTCGAGGGCATATCGTCTGAAAAAAAGCCACTTTAAACCTTGAGAGTTGTTGAAGTTGCTAAGGGCATCCGTCTGAGTGCCCCACTTGCACGAGCTGCAGCTCGATCTGCGCATTTGCGATGTTCCAGGCCTTCGACACAGTTGCCCGATGTAGTGGCGGTGAAAACGTCAACTCGTGCATTTTACTATCTCACCACTTGCGCATGGAGTTTGTTCATCTACTGACAGTCAGAATTGCCCCTGATCGACCTTTCATTCACACCCCCGTTTCACTACCACCTGCCCTCCTCCCTAGCACTTCTTGTCAGAACGCGTCGCGTGGCAGAATTAGGAAATTTGGCCGGTTTGAGGTGTTGGACGCTGATCCCCCATTGACCCCTTTCAAGGATGCCTCGCGCTGCTTCAGGCGCTGGAAGCGCCGCTGCGTGGCTGCACGGTCTCCGCGGCGCCGCTCCAGCTCGCGCTCGTAGGCCCGGGCCTGGCTAGGGTTTAGGGTTTGAAATTATGAAGGGGTCAGGTCCGGGGAAAGTTTCGCGGAGTTTCTGTTTTGGGTTCTTCCTTAACAATTTCAAGTTGCAGGGGCTTGAGGGTTTAGGGTTTAAGGTTCAGGGTTTAGGGTTGGGTTTTTGGGCTCAAGGTGGGTGTCAGGGCTTCAGTGGGCTTGGGCCTCTGAACTCAAGACAATCAGCTGGTAGGGTTTCGGGTTTAGGGTTTTTTGTTGAAGGTCAGCAGTCGTATAAACAACATGACTAGATGTTCGCGAAGCAGCTGCAAATGCTGATGCATGCAGCATTCATCGCTGTTTTCAAGCTCCAAATGCTCGCATTTCTCTCTCCCGTGTGCAAATTCACCATTTCTGGATGATGTCGAAGCTTCTATTTCATCATTATATCGAAGCTGTTGTTCCTGGATGTTCGCAGAGCTCGTAGTGCTCTCAAAGTCTTAATTGCAAAACTCCCCATGAGTTTGCAGCACATCGTCGAGGTGTTTTCGAGGCTTCAGGTGAAACATCGTCAGTCCAAGTGTGGCGTGTTAACACAAACATGTGGGACCTGTGAAAGAAGGCTAAACGTTGTGGTTTGTCATTCTTTGGTGAGTTTCTGACCATGTACACTCTCAAGTCCAGAAGCTACGGCCACCTCTAATGGTCTGTTGAGGTACTTGACTCAGTAAAGGGCCCACACGTACTTCAACGCTCTCTCCACAACAGCAGCTTTGAATGGCAGCAGCCGCCTCCTCTCTGAGAGAATTTGCTTCTTCCTGCAGCAGTGGTCCGGACTCAAACTGGATTTGCTTGCCACTCGCAACCAAACTCAACAAAGGCATGACTAACAGTCTGAGCGACAAAAACACTAGTATTCTTGAGCTTTGTACCTGACAAAGACTCCTGTATCCTCGGACCTCCCGAACAATACCCAAGTTCTTGGCACTTGAAACCCGGCTTGTCGATTTCTTCAGCCTCGACTGAGAATATGATGTCTTTATCGATGGGGGGTTGGGGGGCAAGGGGTTTATTCAAAACACAACTCCTTGATGGAGGTATGGTATTTTAAGGCGAAACCCTAAGCCCTAAACCCTAAGCCCTAAACCCCTAAACCCCAAACTAGAGCGCTGGTTCGGGTTTCGGGTGCCAAGGGCCTCGAGAATGGCCAATGCAGCAGCCTCGCGGCCAAGGCGACATTCGTGGTCCGCCAGGGCCGTGATCCTCGGAGTTTGCTTCACTTTGCAGCTTCCGCCACTATTTTAGTGCAGTATGGGTTTAAGGTTTAGGGTTTAGGGTTTTTGTGTTTAGGGTTTGGGGTTTTAGGTTTAGGGTTTAGGGTTTATGGTTGAGCTTTGCTCTCACTGCTTTGGGGCTCGGGGGCAAGGAGGTTTTAGATTTTCAGGAGGTTGCGAGGCATCTCTGGAGCTAGCAACGACTGAACGTTGGACATGACTGTCGGTGACTCGCCACTTGTAGACTCTGCTTGCCGACACCGCTGTGTGACTTGTACAGGACCCCCGAGCTCCAGCCAAAAAAGTTGGACTGTTGAGCCAAACGCACTACAGACCTCTACAGTATGGAGACGCCCTATGGAAGCCCTGTGAACTGTGAACTCGCTTCGGGACCTTTACTCCGGTTTAGGGTTTAGGGTTTAGGGTTTAGGGTATAGGGTTTAGGGTTTAGGGTTTACCCCATTTGCTTGACGGTCTGGGGTGATGGGTCTGAGCACAGCACGGCTCGGCCGTGCGGAGGCGAGTTGCTTTGGCTTTCATTTAATTCAAAAACACTACTACTGATAAGTCCAGCCATTCTCTTGGAACACCTTCTTGTTCACTACAGTAAAACACACAAACCCCAGCTTGACGTTCTGGTACCCCTGCCAGCGTCCCCGTGCTTTCAGGGTTTTAGGTTTAAGGTTTGAGGCTTTATAGTTTAACGCCTGGATGCAGTGACAGCACCGCTCGCGGATTCTAGTTGAGTCGCATGTCAGGCAGATCGGACGTTTCGTCGCCTGCGCAGCAGTCAACCACATGAGGCTCAAAGGTTCCGTTTCCAGGGCTTAAGCTTGAGAACTTCTTCGGTGTAAGCTGAGGCACAAGAACACAACTTTGCCAGTTCCATGTTTGCTCTCTAGTCTAATTAAAGTCCAAAAGCATTCCGCAACCTCAACTCTGAATCCCAATGCACAGAAGCAAGGCACCCTCATCCCTCTCCCCAGCATCTACGTCATGTCCGAAAGCCCTCCAAGCGCTTAGAGCGACTTTCAGAGGGAGCAATCTTAGGGCCCTGCGCGCTCTGTGCAAGCAACCTGCCTATGAATGTAAGCCCTAAACCCCAAACCCAAAACCCCAAACCCTAAACCCTAAAGCTTGGCGACTTCAGGACCTTGAATTTAGACTGCCCTACTGCCCTTTCCCAGGTTTCACCCAGCCTAGTGCCGCAGCCAAGTAGAAGTTCACCTGCAAAGGGTTTAGGGTTTTGGGTTTAGGGCTTAGGGTGGTGGACAAAGGACTCCAATGGCCTGCGGTACCCTTCCACGCATCCGCTCGAGGCGGAAAATAGAATCATGAAAAAACACCTGACTTGCACCCAAAGGTGGACTTCAACAACGAGACGGGAAGTGGACACCGGCTTAGCACCATACACCAGTGGGAAGTGGCCTGGTTTCGACATTGCAAAACTCAGGACAATCTGACCCTACAGTATTACAACAACATGTATACTGCCTCAACAACTTCGAACTGCAAGAGTGGGCGGATGCAAAGACCGATGGTGAAGAAGCATGAGACCCTCTCAGGTCTTCTCAGAGACCCTAAACCCTAAACCCTAAACCCTAAACCCTAAACCCTAAACCCTAAACCTTAAACCCCAAACCCTAAACTCCAGCCCGGTCGCAGACTGGGTCGCTTCACCATAAGGGGTCTCATCGGGCAGCGGCGGCACCCAGTCCTGTTACGCACAATGCTTACCCAAATCCTTCACAATTGCTACGCAGTTGCTATACAACTGTTACACAAATCGTACTCCATGGCTTGTCAACATGTGATATAGGGTGTTACAACTCTTTGTCGGATAGCATGATCGGGCTTCGGGCTACGGGCTTCGGGCTTCGGGCTTCGGGCTTCGGCCTGCGCAAGTTCGTCTTGAGGGCTCAGTGGGACCGTTTCAGGACACCAGTGGGAAAGACAGCTGAATTGTACGTAAACAAAGCCTCTTCGCCTCTTCACGGTAGACCCAAAGCACTTAGCCGCGCCCCCTTTGTTTTTGCACCCAAGCCCGGTTACAGGCCCCAGCTTCCGAGCCCACAAGTTCTCAACCAGCAGTATAAACCTTATATCATGAAAAGGCCTCCTAACCCCCAGACCCTTTTTTGGAGCCTAAACCCTACACCCTGAACCCTCACCCTCAAACCCTAAACCCTACACCCTTAACCCTCACCCTCAAACCATGAAGAAGGTCACCACAGAGCCCATGAAAGGCCGCGTTCTGGCCTCGGGTTTCTTCAGCGCCTCCCCAGACCGCAGGAGCTTCACCAGATACTCGCAGTCGGCATCTGCCATCCTTGGTGGGTGGCTCCAGTGCTTTAGGAAGAAAAAGGCTTTTAGTTTGGGGTGTAGGGTTTAGGGTTTGGGGTTTAGGGTTTAGGGTTTCGGGTGGGTGTTTTAGGGTTTAGGGTTTAGGGCTAAGGGCTTACAAGGTTTATTTAGGGTTTATCTAGGGTTCACCCCCACCCCCGCCCCAAACCCCAAAAAAAAACAAAAAAGCTGCCCGAGGCGCAGGATCCACGGAGCTGGCCCGGCGGTTTTCCGCAGCAGCTGCGCCCAGAACCTGGGGTTTAGGGTTTAGGGGTTTAGGGGCTTTAAGGCTCAGGGGTTAGGTTTAGGGTTTAAGGTCTAGGCTAGGGTCTAGGGTTGGAGGCCGCTTAGAACATCGGCTTTCGGGGGTCTAATTTTGGGAAGTTCGGGCCTGTTGCACTCTCTTAGCGATGTCAGGGTCGCAGGGATCACAGGGCCCTGTAAGACCGTTTTGAAAGCTCACTGCTGCTGTAGTGGTTCTCGGACTTTCTCCGCAAGGCCAGGAAACAGAAGACAAATCTACAGCAAGCCTAAACCCCAAACCCTAAACCCCAAACCCGCAAGCTCTCCCACCTAAGACGCCGAAGCCAAGACCTCCACCCTCAAAGCCGCAGCAGAGGAACTCAGGGCAGCCATCCTGGCCACAAAGTTGGATGGTCCTCGGCCAACATAGCTTACGGTCTTGGGGCTCTCCTGGTTTGTTTTGGGTTTTTTCGTGCTTTCGGCTTCGGGTTCCGGAGGCTTGCTTGGAAAAAGTTGGCTTTTCAGGAGGTTCGAGCAGCAAGTGGCTGCTGGCTCCGGGCTCGATCGGGTCGCATCACACATCCTGAACACAGTCCGAGTCTCTGAGCGACTTCGATCACATCATACGCCTGCCAAAGGCCCCCCAGCCCAAGAAGTTTAAACCTTGAAACCCTAAACCCTAAACCCTAAACCCTAAACCGCAGTGTTCTTACTTCAAAAACCCAACAAACCTTTGGACCAAAAGCCTGAACTCCAAAGGCATCCACAGCCCCAACCCCAAAACCCAAAACCCAAAACCCCAAACCTACACCCTAAACCCTCAACCCTCAACCCTAAACTCTAAACCCTAAACCCTAAACCCTAAACCTACACGGGCCATAACTGGCCCTGGAGCCCTGGACTCCACTCTTGGATCCGATCGATCCGGGTGCCTCCAGTGTGCCCACGATCGGGGAGAAGACGCTGGGTGCTGCGCGAATGTTGTGCAGGGAGGTCACAAAGGGGTCAACCTGAAAAGGGGGGCCGGTGTTTATTTTACTTATTTCAGCCATGCGAGCACAACTCAAGCTTTGCCTTTCGACTGGGGGGGGGTTTGGGCTTGGGCTTGATGTAATACAGGGGTCGGAACAATTGCTGATCATATTGCCTTTAAAAAATATACTACAATAACCACCCAAAACCCTATTTTAAGTATTAAGGCCCCTATAGTAGCTTGATGTCTTTGGGGCTCCTCTGACCTTAAGCCCCAGGGGCCTGGTAGAGCCCAGGGCCCCGATGACCACCTTTCGCCTGCCGGAGCTGGCGCTCCGCCACCTCCTCTGCCGCGGAAGCCTGGTTTAGGGTTTAGGGTTTAGGGTGTAGGGTGTAGGGTTTAGGGTTTAGGGTTTAGGGTTTAGGGTTTAGGGTTTAGGGTTTAGGGTTTAGGGTTTAGGGTTTAGGGTTTAGGGTTTAGGGTTTAGGGTGGGCTTGAAGGTTTCATGTTTGGGGGTGTTGGGGCTTGCTAAGGCAGGACCAACTTTAAGGGCGTGCCACACAACAGCAAAGAAATTCGAAGCCCCCTCTCCCATGTCATGCTCTCTCATGAGTCTTTCTATTCTTCTTGCCATTCTTCTCTGGCAGGCTTGAACGGCTTGAAGGGTGGGCATGCCCTTCGAGGTTAGGTCTGCGTGAAGCGTCGCCTCTTGCAAAGTGGTCCTTTTCAACAAGAGACTTGTCCGCATAAAGGTTTAACAACCCTAAACCCTTATAAACCCTAAACCCTAAACCCTAAACTGACATGCCGTGTTTCTTGACGGGAATACAAGGAAAGCTCATGGACGCGCTATGTGTGCTGATGGATATCATGTCGTGATCGATCTAAGGGCTGGCGATGGAAGGATTCACAGCTGCCATGCGAGTCACTTCAGTCGAACGTATGCTGGACTGATCAACAAAGTTCGAGAGGACAGAATTTCGGGATTTTTAGAAATTCACGTGCTTGCGCTGGGCAGTTGACGTTTAAGCAACTTTAGCCTCGTCGAACAGAATCTTTGTATTGTCTTTAGGTGAGATGCTGCGGTCTGCTGAACTGTGCCCTGAAAGAACGAGGAGCTTTCCTATGATTCGCTCTGCATGCAACATCTTACCATGGCCTTCAAGCTACGGCTTCGGCATCTGGGCTTGTGCCCGAAGTTTCTGAGTCTGACTTCCATACCTCCCAAACCTCCATGCAGTAGGGGTGAAGCTGTCCTGTGTCTTATCGGCCCGCTTGCTGAAACAGCCAACAACCTCAAAGCCGAAACTGCAACTCCGAAACCCAAAGTGGCCTGATGCGTTTTGCCGAAGGCAATGCCTCAGAATGTGTGTTTTGCAGGCAGGCAGCTGGGTCAAGTGTATCAGCTGGACTACACGAATGGGGCGTCATAGCTGTCTCGTGCTGAGACTTGGTGGTGCACTACCCCTAAACCCTAAACCCTAAACCCTGAACCCTGAACCCTAAACCCTACAGGGCCAGTGTAGGAGAGGCGCCATTCTGAAGCCAGAGCCTTCGAGTTTCGGAAAGCCCTAGACGATCAGAAAAAGAGAAATGGGGTGTTACGAAAACAAGGGACCCCGAACATAGACCCCAAATAGTAGGATTTCCTGAAAAAACCCTAATCTACTAATTGCTTAAGAGCCCGAAAAAACACAAAATATGTTCTTCCTGACTAACGGTAATATGGGGACTGTTCTTTTTTATTCCTTTGGGGTTCTTAAGCAAACCCTACCTTCGGAGACCACCGAATCGATTGCGAAGAGTTTGGCAACCTTGGGCCTGACGGGCCTTACCACCAAGTGACATCAGCTGTTCACGGACAGAAACGTGCCGATGGTTGAAACAAAGCATCTCCATATTTTCCCAGCGCAAAACCGCAAGGCTTCATGTGGTATCTCCTAAAGCTTTCAATGCAATAAAATTCCCTAAAATAAGCTCAGAGCGTCACCCGAACACCCGAAAACCCTTCAAAACTTCAAAGCGTCCCCAAAAGTCTCTGAAACATGAAACTTCAAAGCGCCCCCAGAAGCTTCTGAACCATGAAGCCACCCAAAAAACAACTCCAAACAATTCCAAACAGCCCCAAATCCATAATCTTACAGGAAGCCCCAAAGCTGCCGACCGGTTGCCCGTGTCTGCATCTGTCGCGGCGCGCGCCAGTCCTAAAGCCATGATGCTCCTTCGTGCTGGCCAAACCGTCGGTTTAGGAGGTCATGTGGTAGTTGATGAAAATGCCTGTTCCCAAAATGACCCCATACTTCCCTTTATAAACTCATAGGAACCCTAAATCATTTCCCAAGAGGACCTTTAGATCAACCCCACTTGAATCGCTCATGTATCGGTCATGTATCCCATCTGTTCGTTTGAAGCTGCGGACATGGCATGCGACGTGCAATGAAAACCCGAGAGACGGGCAACAAGTACATTTTTCTAGTGCAACCTTTGACCATGCCACCGGGACTCCACGCCCTCAACCCTAAACCCAAAACCCAAAACCCTAAACCCAAAACCCTAAGTATGGGGCTTAGGGATCGGGCGGCAAGCAGGCCACCACAGTGCAATCTTCTAAATCCGGCTGACTTTTGAATCAGTCTTGCTGCACCTGACAAGGCAGCCCAACAGCACCCTTTGAACTCACGCAAGACTGTTCGGATACTCACCTGCCTAAAACCATGAGCCCTGCTGGAAAGATCTCAAGCAGGGCCGCAGGCAGTGCGCTTCCGTGGCACAGACGTGGACAGACCGGTAGCATTCCAGCCTTATATTGGTGGTCTCTTTAAGTAGGGTTTCTGTTTTGTAGGGGGTTCTTACTAGGGTATCTAGGGGCCATACTAAGGTATAAGGGTAACGGATAAAGAGGCCACCGGCCTTTATAATTCCAGCCTTCTGACAACATCCTACCGTTACAGTCAAGGGCTCTTCATCAAAACCAGTCTCTTTATCCCACATGCAGACCTGCGAAAATTGCTGCGTTTGCCTACTGAACCATACTTGAAGGTTCATTGTCGGGCAATGTAGGGCTTCGCATCTTTTCAGGCTTAGCAGCCCGTATCGTCGGTGTTCAACTCAAGCTCTTACGCCATGCTAGGAAACCTGGCAATGCTTAATGAGGCGTGTGCAGGAATCGGTCGGGGTAACCAACAGGCCGCTGGGAAGCTGAAGAAAACTGAAGAGCACAACTAATCAGTCTTGGTGGATTGGAACTCACCTGGAACTCACCCAGACGGTTCATGACAGTTGTGGGTACTTACGCAATTGAACGGGTATGCAATTATGCCCTTATTCTAATGTGGGTCTGGGTTTAGGTCTTTAGGTCCATTAAACCCGCACACCCCAAACCCTAAACCACAAACCCTAGCCCTAAAATTGGGTCACATACCCTATACTAGTGAACAAACTAGCAACCTCAAGTGTTCAGCCCTCACTGATAAACCCTCAAGTCTTCAGCACTCCGCGTCCGGGTGCAAGTTCGGTGAATTTCCCCACTCACCAAAAGCCAAAATCGAACCCCGACTTTGGGGAAACATATACCCTAAAACCCTAAACCCGAGGCCCTAGAACCCTTCTGTTGCCTGACAAACAAACTTGAACCCACAGATGCCCTGCTGGCGGCCTCCAGGTGCTAGGTGGCTGCTTGCCTGGGATGCTGGCATATGGGTAGGATTCAGGATTTAGGGTTTAGGGTTTATAGGGTTTAAGGTTCACCCTGGCCCTAAACGTTAAAGCTCTCGGAAAACCTCGTCTTCCTGGTGCCCTAAACCCTGAGACCTTAGACACAAACCGCACTACAGGCACTTCAATGGATGACCCGAACGAAGCTCAGAACTCGATGAATTGTGGAAGAAAATTGGGCGCTCAGCCCCCTTGGTGTCTGGCATTGAAGGGCTCCACACCCGATGGCATCAACCCAGGCCCCATGACAGGTACCTTCTTATGGCTTCACGCGCACTTTGATGTCGGGTTTGGTGCTCGTTTGAGGACCAGGCATGGGGTTTAGGTGCTTAGGTGCCTGGTGTTGCAGGCTGACTGGTTCGATTGTTCGGGCCCAAAACTCTGCGAAGGCCTGGGTAGGTTTCAAGAGGAGCCCCGTGAGGTGTGTTGCATGCGTTGTTGCGACTCCGAAACTAGAGTGGCTAAACCCAAACCACCTGCCGACCTGTCTGTTGCAATTGTTGGGGTCTCAGGTGTTTGTTGTACGCGCTTGCAGGGCAGTCCTCAGACATGATTTTGCATGGCCTGCTGCAGCTTCATTTGGGCAATGTCGGAAAACGTCCTGTCTTTCTGCGAAAAGTTTGCAAGCAGGCACCATTGTCCTATCATTCTCCTGAACTGCCTGCACTAATTGCAAAAGCGTACACCTATCAAGCGTAAGCCTGATTATAACTTATACCCTATGAACCGTTACTGGTATCAGTCCTCACAGAACTGCATGAACCATTGAAAGAGACTGCGCCTTCAAAACACCCCAACAACCATTCAAGGGTCACTGGGTTGTGGGCAAAGGATGGCAGTGGCATTTGGCCGAGCGCACCTGAGTTGAGGATTGAAGTTTTTGGCTGCAGACTCTTCACACGCGCATGCACACCCCTCCACACACGCCTGGACAGACCCCAGGCCGACGGAAGACCCGCAGACCCACCCACCCACCCACCCACACAGAGACACGGACACGGTCACGGACACCAACACAGACACAGACGCAGACACAGACGCCGACGCAGACAGACACACAGACACACAGACACACAGACACACAGACACACAGACACAGAGACACAGAGACACAGAGACACAGAGACACAGAGACACAGAGACACAGAGACACAGAGACACAGAGACACAGAGACACAGACATACAGAGATACAAAGATACAAAAACACAGAGATACACAGACACACACACACACACACACACAAATCCTGCAAGCCAAGAACCTGTAGCCATGGTAAGCCTTAAGTCATCATGAACAGAGCTGCCAAGGCTGCTATGGCCCCTGCCGGGGGGCGCAGTCAGCGGCAGGTGCTGCCTGGGGTTTTCTCTCTCTGTCTCTCTCTCTCTCTCGCTCGCTCGCTCTCTCGCTCTCTCTTCTTCTTCTTCTTCTTCTTCTTCTTCTTCTTCTTCTTCTTCTTCTTCTTCTTCTTCTTCTACGGGGCTTGAGGAGAGTGAACCCTCCCCGCGCGCAAGGCGCGCCCAGATTGTGTCCTTGTTCTTCGTGAGACTTCGCGACTGAGGCTGTGGACATCTGTACTCTATTCCCCGAAGTGAAACTACAACAATGCCCCCGGGATGTCCCTGACTCATTGCTCTGCCGCGTGAAACGGCTGGACCCCTCGGCGCCTGTCCTTCAAGCCCCGCAAACACAACAAGCATGCTATCACCCCGGCTCCGAGGAAGTGTCATCGCCCCTTCTGTCAGCTCTCTCGCATCTCTCTCTCTGTGTCTCTGTGTCTCTGTGTCTCTGTGTCTCTGTGTCTCTGTGTCTCTGTGTCTCTGTGTCTCTGTGTCTCTGTGTCTCTGTGTCTCTGTGTCTCTGTGTCTCTGTGTCTCTGTGTCTCTGTGTCTCTGTGTCTCTGTGTCTCTGTGTCTCTGTGTCTCTGTGTCTCTGTGTCTCTGTGTCTCTGTGTCTCTGTGTCTCTGTGTCTCTGTGACGTCTGTGTCAGCTAACCTCTATCTCCTAGGGGAATGGGGGGGATAGAGGTTAGAGGGATAGCAGGATGGGTTTGGGAGGGAGGGGGGGGGGTTGGACAGATAGATAGATAGGTGGATTTTTTTCGGGGGGGGGGGGGGGGG
>CAJNDS010002098.1:279135-634135 GCA_905221605.1 Symbiodinium natans
TGGGCTTGGGTTCTCGGATGTCGCAGGGTTTGGGGATGAGGATTCGCTTTGGGGTTCATGACTTGGCGTGTTGCGGGAAGCAGGGCAACGAACGGCAACCCTGAACCCCCAGCGTGGAACCCACAAGCACTGTCCAGCGGGACACATCTATAGAGGCAGGCCCGACTTCCCAGAGCCCCAAGCTGCGTATGAGCACGCAAATCTGCAAGAAAACCGTCCCTCACAGACATCCCCGGAGATCTTCGACTCCGAAACATCGTTACAGCATCGTTAACTCCCTGCTGCTCAGGGGTGGTTTGTGGACCGACCGCAATTTCCAACGAGCGTTCTGTGTACAAGGGTTTGAGTAGTCGAATGGGGGCGGACTTTAGGACTAAGGGTTTGAGGGCACAGAGCTGCGGTAAGTTTAAAGCTGTTGGGTGTCCGGCTTTCGAGCTTTAGGACTTCTGATTCCAACACTCCGTACCCAAACATGAGACCCTGAAACACAAGTTCTGCGCCTCTATCCCAACCGAGCATGTTCAGGAGTCAGGGTTTGAAGACACTTGCACCCCAAGACAAATCTCAATGAGGTCAAAGCGGCATCCCAGCGAGGGGACCCTGCATGTCACTGCTTTGCGAGAGCTGCTCTATAGTCTGCTGCATACCTGGCATGGAACCAGAAGTACTGCTGGGAAATTGCCGATAGCTACGTCGCAGGCCTCAGATGGCTTTCGGAGCAAGGCACATTGCAGTGTCTAGGCTTTCGTTGAAAGTTGAAAGAGTTCCTGAGTTTTAAGAAGAAAAGTCCAGGGCTCGGCAAAAAATTGACCGCCTGCACCCCCAAAGCCACTACACGCTGACCTAACCATCAACCTTACCCTCAACCCGAATCACCCTAAACATGCTCGACTATTGCTTATCGCACGACCCTCCGTCACATGCGCCCTAAACCCTGAGCACTCCTCCTTCATCCGCAAATCTTCAACCCCGAGCCTAACAAAAGGTTTTAACCTGGAAGCCCTCCGCCTAGTCACCGCGGGGGTTGGCGCCTTGAAGCGACCCAGGAGCAGCAGAGGAGGACGTTGCCGCGTCCTTCCGCTTTCCAGCAGATTTCGGGAAGAGACCTCTTTGGGGCAAGAATTGTGCAGGTGGGGACTTTTTAGTGCGTTTGGAGGGTGTCTAGAGGAGCGTACATTCGGGCCGGTAACTGAAAAATGACAGGCAGTCAGAGTCTGATGGCTCGGCCTGCCACCCTGTCTGACTGTCAGCGTTGCAGGCCTGCCAGCTCTCCCCTTGTGGCCGCGAAAGCAGCCGTTCACTCGGCCATCTGTTGAACCGGTAAAGTTCGCAGAAAATTCCGCCCCGGGCCGCGCAAGGAGAGGCGGCTTGTAGACTTTCAGGCGGTCGTGCTTGTCGTAAACAAACCTGACCTATAGCATCCCAGAGCTATAAATATTGCCGCTGAAACAGGGACGGTCCGCATCAACTCTGGCCAAACGGCTATAGGGCCCCGCTCCAGGACCTCAATCTTTTGCATAGGCTGCGGGATTTCGAACATGTGTTGGTGGATTCGGTGGAACTTCTCGAGCTTCTCATGAATCACGATGTCCACACGCTGCCAATCGCTGCAGCATGTTGCGGACAAGCCCTGAAAGCCTACATGTTAAGTTCCGATGTCACGTGGGCCAAGGGGGTGAGCGCATGTGAGCGCATGTGAGCGCCGAACTGAAGAACAAGCTGTCGAACGAGCCCCTCCTAAACCCCAAACCCTAAACCTGCCGGACCACGCGAACCCTCGGACAGACGCCAACAACAACTCCAATTCCGACCACCCTTCGAGCCCAGGAGTCCTACCCCAGCCTCTGGGCTCCCCATTGATAGTGGATCCATTTTCGACACGAGAAACATTTAGGGTTTGGGGTTTAGGAAGTTTAGGGTTTACGGTTGAGGGTTTAGGTTTAACTAAAGACCAAAAGTCGAGAAGTTGCCATGCTCGGACTTGGGGAAGAGACAAGAAACCAAGAAGAACATGAGGAAACAGATGATGCCTTAGTCACTTCAGGCTTATTGCTGAATGTTTATTGGCCTGTCACGGGTCTGGATGACCTCACATCCTTGGAGAATTGCTTCGAAAGCTCGGCATTGGGTCTGCATCGATTTCCTCCGAAACAAGGCCAAAGACCCCAAGCCCCCGCAAACCCCCAAAATCCCAAATCCCCTAAAATCCCCAAAACCCCCAAAATCCCCCAAAGCCCCCAAAATCCCCCAACACCCCGAAATTCCCCAAAACCCCCGTCACCGCAAGTGCCCTTGTGCCCATCCTGGCGCGGCTGGTACTGCTCCGCTGCGCCACGAAGATGCCTGTGAACTTTGCCGGTGCTTCGGCTTGACTTCGGGCCTTTGAGGGTTTGGAGGTGAAGGGCCGTTTAGGCTTGGGTTCAAAGGATCACAAGACGGCTGAAGCCTGTGCGCTTCAAGCAGGTAGAAGCTTTTGGTTTTAGGGTACGTGCAAGGTAAGTTCTGCGCTTCAAAGGTGATCGTTGCCACTCCCTGTCATTTGTCGAGACCTTGAACGACTTGAGCCCTAAAATCCCAGGCCTACACATTAAACGCTTATAACGCTGAAAATGGCCCCTTCGGGCTCGGAAGCGCCCGAAGGCTGCACATCTTCAAGCCCCAGGAAATAGGTTGATAGGGCTGATTGCTTCAGTGACTGCGGCAGCAATACGACACCCCGTCACCCCCCATATCCAAAACTAATGAAAGAATCCCCCCCCCCCCCCCCCCCCCCCCAAAAAAAAAACACACGCAAGATGATAATCCCTCTATTCCCCTAAACCCTAAACCCCAAACCCCAAACCCGAGACCTTCGAAGGAAGAAGATTTCTATTCTTTTGGGGAGTCTGAAAGGCCAGGGAACTTCGGTAGGATGCTGAGCGGCTCATTCTTCGCAGGCTCCTGGGGCCATCTTTCACACACCTCTCCAGCTTGAAACATGTGAGGAGCGCGCTCCTGAACCTCAGCTGCCCTAGGAGGGCTTGAGCCTGGTTTGGGAGAATTTGTGGAGCTTTCGATGATGCCGGCAGGGTAAAGCATAAACCCAGAAAGGGTGTTGGGCGATAGAGCCTCGAGTGCTCAACCACAGGTTTCAGAACCCCTCCGGAGAACCCGGCTTAGCCCAACTCGAGACCGCAGCTCTTCCTGGACGATCCTAGCAGTTCTCCTGCTTACATCGAAACCAGCTGCTCACAGCGCTTCGGATGAAGCGAAAAGTGGGGCAACAAAGCAACCAGGTTTGGACATAAACTGGATTGCGAAATTATTTTGTGTGTGTTCACACGGCTAGAGCAGGTAAACCCTGAACATAAACAAATGCTCCTGTGACTGCTTCTTCTGCGACCAGTAGAGCTCCATGACCTGCCGTGCAGCGCAGAGAGGAAGCCGGGAACGCCTAGAGGCAAGAGAATGCAACTCCTAGATAAGTGTTTCCTAAACCTGAAGCTCTGCATCCTCGGATCGAGACCTTACATCTGTAAACATAACCTTCGCCACACACCTTAGCCTTAAGTGATGGAGCTTGATGGACTCTCCGGGAGACCCCATCTTGCTCCAAGCTCCATAAACTCAAGCGCGCACCACATGACATCCGAATGCCCCAGACCAAACGACAAACATGTCAGCCCGGATGTGTTGCCATGATGTTTTTGCTGAGCTTTGGGGGATAGGCTTGAGGGTTTAGGGTTTATAAGGAGGTGCCTCGCTTCAGCTTGAGTCGGTCTTCGGGTCTAGGCCTCAGGGAAGAAAGCTTGAGGTTTGGGCCCGAAAGGGGAGACTCCCACGTTGATGGAGCGTGGCCCTCAAGCAAGGCCTTCTAGCCATATTATCATGACCAGCTGAGCCCTGATGAAACACAACCCTACACCCTAAATCTGAAACCCTAAACCGCAGTGGGGCTCGCAGACTCCAAGCCCAGGCTGTTTTGCATGCTTTAGTAAAGTCTCGCAAACACGAAGCCCATGCTCCCACACTTGCTCGGATTTTTTCGCTACTGAAGATGAGGGATGAATGGTTTGCGGTTTGGGTTTCGATGCATCGATCGAGCCCGTTTTCAGACTTCGGTTGAGAACTCAGAAGTCACGACGCAGAAGCCGGCCTGGTCTAAGAGATCCCCGTCGAGCGCCAGCCCAGCTGCCTACGGTCCAGGATTTAGGGATTAGGGTTTGCTATTGTGGCTTAGAACTGTCGGTGGAGTCCTTCTTTTGCACTTGTTTGAGACCTTAGCACGGCAAATGGGGAGGGACTAACTTGCCTGAGTTTTAGGGGTGAAGGAAGAGGGAAGGCCTGAAGTAAATGGGAGCACTAGGACCTCTCCCACTGGCAAAAACTCTATGAGAGTGGCTGCTCCAAAAGGTCCCGGACACACTTTTTCAAAGGCCCTTCATCTAGGGCGCTCCGGGTCTGCGGCCACACGAACCTAGAAGACTTCGGGGGGGGGGGGGGGTCCTGGGGCAAAGCTGGGCTTCAGGGTGTTATATGGGGCTTGTGCCGGCCTGAGGTTCGTTGGACGTGTGTGTTCTTCGCTGGGCTTTCAACTGGGCTTTAGAGCTTCAGAATTAATCCAAGCAGATTTGCCTCCATGCGGACGAGGAAGTCACTACAAGCAGGTAGGTCGACGACCTCGCGTTTGCCGGCAGTTCAGGGTTGAAA
Organism: Symbiodinium natans; assembly: GCA_905221605.1. Taxonomy (NCBI): domain Eukaryota; class Dinophyceae; order Suessiales; family Symbiodiniaceae; genus Symbiodinium; species Symbiodinium natans. The sequence goes on from CAJNDS010002098.1 coordinate 283,825, forward strand.
GATAGTCGCTACGCGTGCATGCGTGGAAGAAACTGCTGGCCAACACAGGACAACATGAAGCTCTGCAGTGTCAACGTCAGTTGGCCATACTGAAATCTTGTCTCTATGAGCTGTGCGTCTGACGTCCGGCGCTGGCACATCTTCTAAAAGTCTTGGCTTGTGCTTCACGGCTCGTCTTTTTAGGATGACTCCTGCGCAAAAAGTTTGGAGTTGCTGAAAAAGGTTGGAGTTGCTGAAAACTGGTGGCAACAAGTGCACAAATTTGAGCTTAGTTACAGAGACCTAAGTCACAAACTGCGTGGCTCTTTGGGCCAAGCGCAACGTGTGGCGTTTTCTCGTGCTCACGCCCCTGCTAGAAGTAGGGCTAGGATCGGACAGCCGCAAGTTGCGCATCCTACAGCCCAACAACGCCGTCAGACTCACAATGTGCCGACTTAAGCTGGAGTTGAAAATTCCTTTATGTTCCTCCACTCATTTCCTCTCTCAAACACACAAAAAACAAGATCGATTCTTTGACGTTACAAGAACATGACAGGCATCACGGGGCTGGACATACCCTCTTCCCAACAAGCAGCAGCCGTGATGGGTTCCGTCTTTTGCGTAGCCCTAAACCCTAAACCCCTAAACCCCTAAGCCCCAAAGCCCCGATGGGCTCGGTCCGGAGCCTTGATGCAAGCGCGCACCATCAGGCCGTAGGTCTCTGAGAGAATGTCCACCTCTCGTGTGTGCGTTTCTCTTGTGTAGGTTTAGGGTTTAGGGTTTAGGGTTCAGGGTTCAGGGTTTAGGGTTTGGGGTTTGGGGTTTAGGGTTTGGGGCTTAGGGCCCTCTCCTACCTAAAGAAATCCAGCAACCGGCAAAAAAAAGCAAGTAAGAAATCCCCGTCCAAAAGCCCCAAACGCTTTCCAAACCCTTAACCCCTAAACCCCTAAACCCCTGAACCCCTAAACCCCTAAACCCCTGAACCCCGAAACCCCTAAACCGTAAACCCGAAACCCTAAACTCTCTGAACCAGTGCCTGAGGGACCGGCCGAAGCGGCGCTGAGTTGGTCGGACAAGCTCCGGGCCACGCTTCCCAAGACCTGGTTCGGCCTTGGTTCTTGTGCAGCCTAAGAGGTTTAGGACATGGCAAAGAAGCTTGCATAGGTTTAGGATACGGTAGAGAAGCTTGTATAGATTTAGGATACGGTAAAGAAGCTTGTGTAGGTTTAGGACATGGTAAACAAGCTTGTGAGGTGCCCTTTTTGGTTTGCGGGGGGCCGACAGCAGGGGACCCTAAACCCCAAAAAGGGAACAAGAACCTCCTCGGGCTCCTGGAAGATGAGGTTAGGGATCTTTACGGCTTTACGACTTCTGCTGCTGCTTGAGGGCTTAGTTTGAATTCGCAGCTTTTGGGAGCTCAAAACGCATCGGTGCTCTCATGCTTCTCGGGTCAGGAACTGGGCCTAAATTGAGTGTTGAGAGCCGCTTAGGTATTTGCGGGGGCTTTCAGGCCGCCATGGGGTAGCACTAGGCCACTAGGCAGACACGTCACAACTTTAAGCCTGCACGTCAGCTCAATGATCCCCTACAAAACCCTTAGCCGAACAAAGCAAACGCAAAACTCGATGTTCTTGAGGAGCTGTATTTCATGCATGCTTCTTGTGTTGCGAACGAGGTCTCATTTACAACTATGTCCTTTCATCAGAGCTTTTTGAGCTGCTTTGTTGCTCCTTGCACAAGTGTTGGATCTACTCCTTGTTGCAGGAAAATCAGAGGCTCAGCCCTAAACCCTAAGAACCCTAAGAACCCTAAGAACCCTAAGAACCCTAAGAACCCTAAGAACCCTATGAACCCTATGAGAACCCTAAGAGCCCCAAACACCCCTCTCTTAGTCCAAGCACAGCATTGGCCTCCCAACCGCAGGTGCTCTCAGGCTCTTCGGGCCCTGGGCCCTGCATCCATCTCCAGCGCGCCCTGGAGGACCATCTGTGCCTCTTAAATGCGTCATACTGAGCTTCAGGGTTTAGGGTTGAGGGTTTAGGGTTTAGGGTTTAGGGTTTAGGGTTTAGGGTTTAGGGTTTAGGGTTTAGGGCTGAATGAGAAATTAGCTCATGGGTTACGTCATGCACGAATTTCACTGACTAAATAGTAGAACAGTTAGTTGGTTCATGAACAAAAATATATACATATATGGTCACATGGGACATCCCGGGCAGGAGGGAGGGAGGGAGGGCCGGTTTCCCCGACTTCATCCAAGCCCTCAGAGGGTGACCTGTGTCCAAATCTTGTGTCAGCCGGCCTCCCTGTTCGCCTGCAGAACGTCCTTCCCACTCAGCTCGGCCTGGCATTGAGGGATGCTCCTAGAGGGTTCTTCAGGCTCAGGAATAGGAAACCCTTAAGCCCCTATGTCACAACGGTTACGGGAAGCTCAATGGCTGGTGGGTCCTCACCATGTACGGGTCTCGGGGAAGGGCCGTATCTTTAGCTAGGCACTTTAGGGTGGAGCGTGTGCAAAGCGAGGTAGGTCAGTGAGGTGTATGCTGGCCAACGGCCCTTACTTTAGCACAAAGGTCCGGCGTCTACGACAAAACTTGTAAGATAAAACTTTGCTGCTGGAGCTTTTGGGTCTGAGTGGACATTGTTGACAAACTCCAGTGACGACAGTTTGGCACAAAAAGCTTCAGGATTGGTCCAATACGCTCCGTATCGGCAGTGGTCAGTGAGCGATCTTTGCGTCGAGAGAGCTGGCCAGTCAGTTTGTGAATCTGTGACTTACAGGTTTTTGATTAGGGCCGCCGTCTTGAAGCACCTCTGAGGGCCCTCTCTTGCCAGCCGATGGAAAGACTTTGTGCAACCCTAAACCCTAAACCCTAAATTCCTAAATCCCTAAATCCTAAACCCTAAACCGCTTCAGTTCTGCAGACTCCTCGCAGCTATCTTAGAATTCCAAGGCCGACACGTCAACGCAACGTCGCCCAACCAACGAGCCCGGCGTGCCAAAATGCCCCAAACGCTTTGATCCTGCTCCTAAAGACTAAACCCCCAAAGGCCCTTGCCCAAAAACCTACGACCTCTGAACCCTGACCAAGAAGAGTCTAAAAACCCCATAGACAGAGCAGCCCAGACCAAAGCCATGCAAATTGTCGACCTTTAAACCGTTTCCTTGGAGCCGACCTTTTATGGGTTCACATGACGAAGCAAACACTCTTGTGTGCATCCTCTGCCGGGGCTTTTCGCGCCGGAGGAGGAGGTGGGTCTCCTTTCCGCTGAAAGGTCTTTGCTTTCAAGGCGCTAGGAATTCGGAGCAGAAATTCATCAGGCCGTTTAGACGTTTGAGTTCAGAGTTCTTTTTTGTCAGGGTAAGTGAAGGGCACCGATCTCATGACATGTCTAGCAGAGTACGCCAGCTGGAGGTCCCCGGTTACAGTTCGAGAGCAAAATCAAACCAGGGGTTAAGAGATCAGGGAAACGGGTACACACACCCCATGCCCTTTCATGCTTTTGCGAATCCCCTCATGCGTCTACTGAAGGGGTGTGGTTCAGGGTTTAGGTTTTAGGGTTTAGGAGGTCTGGACACAGCTCTCCGAGCAACAGTGCCCGATGTCTTTTGGCAATAAGGGTGCCACCTCGGTGCCACCTCAGCGCCACCATGCCACTCCGAACACAAGTCCCAAAAGCCGTGCATCCCAAAGAATTCTGAAGCTACCAACTCAGGACCCAAATCCCGAAAGCCGTGCATCCCAAAAGAATTCTGCAGCTGTTTCCTGTCGGCAGAAAGACTCGCTGAGGTTGTCTGTGATTGAAAGCAACGAAGTTGACGAGGCTCTCAAAGTGCCTGGGCCAGTCCGCACAAAGAGTTTTCAACATAGCAGTCCAGTAAACGCTCCAGGGAACCAGTGAGTCGGCTTTATAATCGGTTGTAGACACCCCAATCTGACATGAGTCTCTTTGTGCCGCCCTTACCCCTGACCTTTCGAGTAGAATCTTGCACAGGCAAGGAGGGTGAAGGTCAGTCGATCCCCTAAACCCTTGCAACCCGAGCCCGAAACTCTCAAATCCGAACCCAAACAGACCCTTGGTGACTTTTGAGGTTGTGGGGATAAGGCATCAAGATTCGCTGGCCGCTTGAGTGCTCGAAGCTTTTCTCTCTGTTTCTTTTTTGTTTCTTTGGTTGTTTTTTTTGGGGGGAGTGGAGAGGTGGTGCGGTGGTGCTGCGTTTCAAGGTTTCGGGATTGCCACAGCCTGCCATCCCACAAGCCGTCAACACTCTTAGCCAAAAGCCTCAACCAACCGACCTTCCGAATCCTGAAGGTCCTGGAGCAACAAGAGTAGCTCGTATTAGATGTAGCTCTATGCAGTTCTGCTTCTGCACCTAAGTCAGCTTGCCAAGCTTCTGGCACCATGTTGAGAAGAACAACCGTGCCCAGTCAAAACTGACAAAGGGCAACCTGAGGCTGGCGCATGCGCCTCAAAGCAGTTCTATCTTCCTCGGAGGCGACATCCTGCCAGGGGGGTGTTGGATTCTAAGTTGCTTCTTTTCATTCATGTGTATTGAAGCTTCAAGACCTTGTTGGGGTTTGCTCTTGTCGGGTGGTCGCTGTTGCCCTCTGCGCATTGCCTCATCATTCACTCTCAGCAATGCTTTCCGCGTGGCTTCTGCCGCGCAACGGATTAGACTAGGATAACAACGTCATGAACAATGTGGCAGGCACACTACTGTCATCGGGACATCTTGAGGGTAGAGGTCAGCTTTCAGGACATCAGGTGGAAGTGAGCAGCTTACAGCCCGCCACGTGAACCGACACAGTATCTCAAAACTCCAAACCCTGTTGGCTCGACCGAGCTCTGTCGGGAGCCCCAACATCTCATGAAGGTGGCCCTACCCTGAAGCCGAAGACGGCACCTTGTCTGCCGAGGACTTTCTAGAGGATTGCTCCTGCTGCGTCTTGAACGGCCTCAGAGCGTGATTCCAGCAGAGGCATGAAGGTTCCGGGGAGTTCGCCACAGTAGCCCTGCCGCATACAGCAAGCATGCACGGGTTCTTGAGAAGCTGCATGGAGACACATGGGGTTGATGAAGCTTCAGGGTTTTGAGATTCCGGTCTAAGGCAACAATTTTCTAGCTACGTTCATTAAAAACCATTGCAGGTGTAGGAGCCCTCTTCAAAACATCCGCGACATGCCGCCTCAATGACTGGATACTGACTGAAACACAGTGCAAATATGTGCAAATATGAGACTCAGGAGATGGAAGTTGAATGCGTTGCGGGCTGGTTTAGGGTTAGGGGTTAGGGGTTAGAGTCAGCAGGCTTTGTCCTGGCAAAACGAACCGATGTAAGTAAGTAGACTCCTGTGCGATGGTTTCGCAGAGAGCCCTTCTGGCAAGCATTACCCTGAAGACCGCTTTCCAGGAACCCACGCGCGCTGCTTTTTGGACATACATGAGTTCGGTCCTGTCCCTGTTTCTGCAGCGCTGGAGCGAACAACGTCGAGGGAGCATGGTCTGGTAAAGTCGTGTGCACCGCTATATTCCACGAGTGCCACACGTCCTGCCCGAACCTAGTGAGCATGTGAGCATCCTCCGTCCCTAAACCCTAATTCCTAAAACCATCGCGCGGGCGGCGAGCCCTCAAATCGGGATGCTATGGAAGAGCAAGCCCTTGATGGCGCAGAGAAGCACCTCGGCGACGTTCTACCGCTGTTGCTTCAGGTCAGGTTCAAGGTTATGGTTTAGGGTTGAGGGTTGAGGGTTTAGGGTTTAGGGCTTAGGGCCTAGGGTTAGGGATTCAAGTCCAAGGTGATTGTTTTTGTCCCTTCTCAACCCCTTGATGTGCCAACACGTGGCCAGGCCCTCCGTCCACTTCTCTCCGATCATGGAGGGTAGGAAGCCAGCCCCTCGAGCATCCAGGGACTCGATGTACAGGCGCCTTTTGGCCAAAGAGTTCGGGTTTAGCGTTTAGGGTTTAGGGTTTGGGGTTTAGGGTTTGCTGTGATAGGGCGTAGATGCTGTGAAGGTTAGGTTTCGGAACAAGCTCGAAAGCTTCGTGAGGTGCGAAGAGCAGCTTTGGCCCGATTGTGGAGGGCCCTAACACTTTTCTCCCACCCCACGCCGTCCAAGGCGGCAAAGCCACCCAAACCTATTCCTTCTAGGGTTTAGGCCTACACTCAGACAACAGTCCACTTCTAAAAACTTATTGAGTTTCATGTTGCAGGAGCTGCCAGCAGAAGGGCGGGAGAGGGTCGGGGGGTCAGGGGGGCCGCAGGCGATCAGGGGGGTTAGGGGCCAGGGCCAGGGAAGCCACGAAACCATCAAGGCGGGCCGGGTTACGGGATTTGAGCACCCGCCCTGCCGGCCTGCACGCTGTGAGGCCGGGCCTCACGGAGCTGGAAGCTCCAGGTTTAGGGTATTGAGGGACCAGTACTGGTCCCAAGGGAGAACGTGCTCCGGTACCGGGCAATGGCGGCTTGCGCCATCGTGCGAAGAGCAGCTTTGGATCGATTGTGGAGGGCCATCTAACACTTTTCTCCCACCCCACGCCACCCAAACCTATTCCTTTTAGGGTTTAGGCATACTCAGACAACAGCCCACTTCTAAAACTTATTCAGCTTCATGACGTTCGTTGGGTCCGAGAGTCAAAGGAATTGGGGGGGGGTCGGGAGCAGTTTCAGGGATGGTTGCAGGAGGTGCCAGCAAAATCTCACACCGGGCTGCAGGTCAAGGGGTGAGGTTAGGGGGGAGGTCAGGGGGCCAGGGGCTCCGTGAGGGGTCCGGGACCGGGGGTCATCACCGACCCCCCAACGCAGGGGGGCGGCCTAGGCCCTGAGTTTGGGGTTTGGGGTTTGGGGTTTTGGGGTTTTGGGGTTTTGGGGTTTTGGGGTTTTGGGGTTTTGGGGTTTTGGGGTTTTGGGGTTTTGGGGTTTTGGGGTTTTGGGGTTTGGAGGGCAGCAGGCATCGGATGGTTGAGGGACCAAAGAAACCCGGAGCATCCCAAGCAACCTCAGCTCCAAACTTCTTTGGCTTCCCCCAACCCTAAACCCTAAACCCCAAACCCAAAACCCCTTTTTTGGAGCCAGCGGGCGCGAAGGTGATTCGACCGTAGGCGGTCAAGAGGACTGGGATAAGCACGATCGGGCCGAAGACGCTGGCCACCAGCAGAGTGCACATCAGGTACAGGGGCATGGACTCCTAGCGGTGCTTATGGGGTTTGGGGTGTGGGGTCTAGGGTTTGGGGTTTAGCGTTTAGGGTTTGGGGTTTAGGGTTTGAGGTTCAGGGTTAATAGGGCTGTAGGATAAGGCGCAGAAGACTACCGCAACAGGGACTCGGAGGAAGTTGGCAAGGAGCTTGCCGGCAGGAGCTGAACGTTAAGGGGCAGCAGGTGATGTGTCTTAAAGCCAAAAGCACTTTAATTTCTAATTTTTTAAATCTCATGTGCTGGTAAAAGCCAGATGAAGGATGCTTGAGCACGGGCCGATGAAACAGGCTACGCCTTTCCCACCCTTTACAGCATCGCGAATGCCAATCACAACATCAACCTTAGCGCCTGACTTGGCAAGCCACCACGCCAGTTCTGCAAATCTGCTTTGAACTTCACCGGGTAGAAACAATAACACCATAAACAGCTTTGGGCGGCTCAACCTTGACAAGGATAGCCACCACCATGGAACCGAGAGGCATCCGTGTTGTACATCGACCGCTGCGCGCGGTTGAAGCGTCCAACTGCCCCTGAAGAGGCTCAGTGGTGCTGAGGGCTTCGGGTTTCGAAGACTTTGCTGACTTTGCTCGTTCAGGATTCATCTTGATTGTCCCGTGCCCAAACAGGTCGGGGTTAAGCCGATTAGCCTGCAAGATTTCCCCTTACCTGCCGAAACAGTTGTCCAGATGGAGTAGCTAAAAATTATTAAAAATTAGGTTCGAAATTAGCAACTGCACCGTGCAATGCGAATCTGCGAAGCCACCCACCCGCAGCACAACTTAAGACTTTGTAGACTATATTGGCCTGCAAATGTTGGTGTGAAATCTTGGAAGCCGAGCAACGCATAAGCTTGATCACAAGAATCTAACATACGCACATGACAGAAATCTCCATCCGCAAGTCAGAGATGACGTCCGCAGCTAATTCCTAGACTCCCAAGTGAAGACAGTGTAGGCCACCCGAAACGACTCAGACTCCCCCACGAAAGCATGCCGTTTAAACTCCAAACGCTGCGCTTTGGGTTCAGCAACGCTTTAGTCATGCTGGACTTGGGGGTCTAGGAGTTGATAAGCTAGGGTCCAGGGTTTGAGTGACAAAGGCAAACCCTGGCCTGTATTCGCCATTAACACGTAAGGCGCGTCCTGCCAAATCCACGGTGTCGGCCCTATGAAACAGTTCAACCTGCACTTCAACGCGGATGCTTAGAGTTGAAGAAAAAGATGCACCGCTCTAGGGCGAGAGAGTGTGTGACAGAGATACGGCACAAAAATATCAAACTTATCGATATGGGGGTTTTCCGAAATTCGGGGTACCTTATCTATTGGGGTCCTGATTATCAGAGAATCCGACGATTTGGGGTCTATATTCGGTGCCCGTTATGTTCGTAAACCCCATATAAAAAATGGCTTAATGCCAGCGATGGGTGATCAACGTCTTGCGCTCTGCTAGTCATTGTGCCCTCGCCTCGGGTTTAGGGTCAAAGCCTTCAACCCCCAAACCCACAACCCTGAACCTGAGGACTCCCAACACTTATGTTTGACCCTGAAACTTTCAGAGCTATCGCAACCCTGAACCCTGAACACTAAGGACCCTGTACGAGCCCAGAACCACACCTTAAATCTCAAGCACGTGCCGTGTTCTCTGCGGCAATAAATAACCTAGGGCCCTTGCGCACGTTACCCAATGTTGAAGAAGAAACACACAACCCAGAGAGCTTCCCCCCCAAGCCACAAGTCCTTGAGAGGGCCAGAGTTGGCCATGATCTTGTAGACGTGCCTCGGCGCAGCTCGGTTAGACTCAAAAGGCGGTACAACCTTTACGCCCCAAGGCTTCACGCAATTCCAAACCTATAGGGACCCAAAGAAAGAACAGCAAACATAGGTGCTTTGGAACAAGGTCGACATTAGGTTCTGAACAAACGCCAACCTAAAGGCCTTACGGCGGGACTTGAATGTATTTCTGGTAGCTGGTGGCAGCTCGTCTTGAACAGCGCAGCCAAGCGGCGCAGGAAATTTAACTGTCATGTTGGTTCTGCGTCCCGGAATCTTTGAGCACGCATGACGCTTCATGATCAGGTGCTCAGCTTCACAGCCTCCAAAAGACGCCGACAAACTTTGAAACCGACGAGCTATACACCGTGTGTGGACGTTCCCGCACGTGGTGCGAGTGCTGGAAATACTAGCAGGCATGGTGAATTTGCACAAGATGACATGGAACGAAGTAGAGTTTTCTTTTCTCCTTGGTCGTGGAGCACTGGAAGTGAGCATCTTCCACGTGAGGCACCATTGCAACACGATGGAATCCTGGAGGGTTTACGGAATGGATCAAGTTGGAAGGATGTCTACTTTGCCCTCAGTGCAGAGATGGTGTGTGCAGCGGCAATGTGGATGGTAGACGCAGTAGCCGTTCGTTCGCGAGGAGGACGGGCACTACACCAGCCCAGATGTCGAACAAAATAACCCCCCCCCCCCCCCCCCCCCCCCCCCCCAAAAAAAAAAAAAACAAACAAACATATAAAAAATAACACATTGAAAAACGACGAGACCAGATCATTCGGGTACAGAAACCATGACGGTGGAAGAACCTCATGAGGTGCATGACGGTCAGACAACGCTCATGAGGTCATGACGGTTGGAGATCATTCATGGGGTCCATGGGTGGTGGGCTTGTGGGTTGAGATTGGTTTGGGCTTGCAATGCTGTGGATTCAAGCCCGACCCCCCCCCCCTCCACCACCCCCACCCACCCTCATCCAACTCCATGGTGCCCTAGACCCTAAACCCTACACCCTAGACCCTATACCCTAAACCCTAAACCCCGAAACATAACCTTCTCAACTTCTGAACAGCCTGGGTGCTGGTCCGGGCGATTCACGCGCGCAGGGGCCCGGGCCTGATTTTTGGTTCACAGCAAGTGCTTGGTGTTCGAAGCCTTCAGCGGTTTAGGGGTGTTTAGGGCATGAGTTGGCTAAGCCCTTCCCACTAATACAAATACACCCCAAAAAAAATAAAGCTGGCCCAAAAGGTCTTTCTGGAAGCCGAACCCGAAGCCTACAAAATCGAGACCCCTTGTCCAACTGTAGCATCTTAAGCTCTTATCGATAATCCCTTCCCCCTAATATAAAGGGTCCCCCCTCCCCCCTTGTCTTCAAACGTTCAAAGGGTTTTTAGTATTCGGGGGGTTTCTTCTCGTTTGTCCGAAAAACCAGCCCACACCATGCAACCAGTCGAGCCTTCCAGCCTTTCCTTTAGTTTTTGGGTTTAGGGTATCCCTAAACCCTAAACCCTAAACCTTAAGCCCTAGAGGTTCAGGTTTAGGGAAAGGTTCAGGTTTCTTCCGACCCCCCCTCCCCCCTAACCCCCCTGTCTCTGTAGAGGTTTCAATACGCACGGGCACATGATCGGGATTACGGCACCAGCCGTGAGCAAAACAGGGCTCCGCGGAATCTCGCACTACAGAAGCCTGATCGGAACCTGTGCTCAAACCTTCAAAAAATCGAAGCCCGCACGCTGCACGCTTGTCCAAGACTCTCACCAAGACAACAAGCCCACCCAACCCCAACCAACCCCCACCAACCCCAACAACCAACCCCAACAACCAACCCCCAACTAACCCCAACCGACCCCCAACGAACCCCCAACCGACCCCAATAACCAACCCCAACAACCAACCCCAACAACCAACCCCAACAACCAACCCCAACAACCAACCAACCAACCCCAACCAACCAACCCCAACCATCCCCAACCGACCCCAACCAACCTCGCAACAAAGCGATCCCAGAAGCGCCGTTGGCGATGATGCTCAGGGTGGTTCGGGTCAGCCCAATCAGCCAAACTGCTAGGAACCTCTGGTCGCCCGAAGGTGGGTTTAGGGTTTAGGGTTTAGGGTTCAGGGTTCAGGGTTTAGGGTTTAGGGCTGAGGGTACAGGGGTATTTGGGACAGGCTTCATCAGAGGAGCTCTACTAGGGAAGGGTCGCTGTTTTGCGTTCTAAAGTTGAGCCGGCAGAGCAACAAAACACATCGCAGAGTCTTAAAGGCCCAGGAACACATATCCAAGCTGATGCTCGTAGATGAACTTGAACTTTGCATCATACATGTCCTCTCACAAAGTCCACTCCGCGTCGCCGCAAAAAGTGGCTCCTACCCTAAGCCTTACTTCTGGAAAGGGAAGGCTGACAGCCTGCTGCATGCGTATTTGTGGTACAAAGAACACAAACAGTAGTAGGCGTTGTTGAGCACCCGACTGGCTTCATCAGGCTTGTAAGACGGAATGCCCAAACAAAGTGATAGACCCTAAAGGCCGGCGTGCCTTTTCGGAAACCTGCTAACACTAGCACTCAACACTCAACACAAAACACCCACACGCACCACTCAACACTCAACACTCAACACTCAACACAAAACACTCAACACAAAACACAATACACAAAGCACAAAACACAGCACAAACCACAAAGCGCAAATTATTTTACTTCGAACATCCCCACCCTCTCTGGGTAAAGACACCTGTCTGACCGGAAGTGCCCCGTCTGCTTCGTGGTCGCTCATGTTGGGGCCCCACGCACAAAAACGCACGCGCACTACCGTGACATTTGGCGTGCACCTGACCGAGAGAAGTACTCAATGCACGAAATGACACTCGAGACAGAAGTCCGTGCACGGACAGCAGCATCTCCGATATTGCACTGCTTCCAGTGACAGGCAGGAGGTGCCAACGGAACCGAGACAAAACCAACTTTTTTCTCACCGTGCGCCTGCTCTCCCTTGTCTACACCTCCATGTGAAGGACGCAACTGTGGGTTGCCATGACACCGGTGTGTGGACAAGATGTTCCTTGAAGAACAAAAGGCAGCGGATAAACCCTGAAAAGCCCTCAGCCCTGAAAACGCCAAAAACCGGTGAGAAAAAGAAAGGAACAAGAAAAAAAAAACGAACCCCAAACCCTTGACCACTTCAAAAAGCCTCTGAGCCCTAAACCCTAACACAACCCGAATCCCAAAAAAAAAAACTTAAACCCCAGATGGGGAAGTCTTAAGTGCACAGGACAGGACTGTGGCCAACAAGCTCTAGGACTACAGCAGGGCCCTTAGCCCGCATGCTCACATGTGTAGGTTTGGTCACCTGGCTACAGTAGCATGACGTCAGTTTGCCCGAGTGGTTAAGGAGAGGGGCGGGAAGGGCCCCCTCTTCGGGGGGTCAAGCTTGCAGGGAGGCGGGGAGGGCGGCGAGGGCAGCGGGGTTTTTGGGCAGGTAGGTCGGGGGGCCAAGATCGGGGGTTCGGGCATGCACTGGAGCCCCCTAAAACACTTCATTTTCACTGGAGCCCCCAAAGAACCCTTCATATTCAGAGGGCAGGGAGGGGGGCGGGGGGGGCCTGGGAGTGGAGCCCAGGCCAAGCCATATCGTCCTTCTTTGTCAGCAATGAAAGGCCAAATGCGAAGCTGAAAAAGGCCGAAACAAACTTTCAGAAAGGGATCTGCCTCAACAAAACCCAAGCTCTCACGGTGACGTCGAAGCGTGACTCTTTTGGGGGTTCTTCTCTTGTCACGGTTTTTTTGGGGTCCATGACACTCACGACTTTCGGTTGCGTTTTCTGACGCGCACAGACAAAACCAACATTCACACATACAGACGATATACGTTGCTACTACAAGTCAGGGTGGGGAAGAGGAACAACGGGGGGTATTGTTGTTGTTCAATGTAGAGCGGGGAGAAGAACAGGGGTGGGTGGGTTGCTGTTGCTGGGAGAGAGGGGGGAAAGCAGAACAAAGGGGGGGGTTACTGTGGTTGGTTCCGAAACAAGAATTTTCTCGGGCACGGGGGGCGGTGAAGGAACAACGGGGGGGGGGGGGGGGGTTGTTGTTCGGGATCAAGCGGGGAGAACAAGGGGGGGTGTTGTTGTTGGGGGGGGGGGGGATACTGTCGTTGTTCTCGGAGAAGGGTGGGGGGGGGGGGGGGGGAGGGGGGCAGAATAATCCCGATCCCTCTCAGTGCATGCATGGTCTTTCTCGTCCTGCTGCCCACAGAAGCGACCGGCGACGAAGTAAGTAGGCCATGCCAGTATCTGGCTTATGATGGGGACGCGGACGAGCAAGAGGCTAGCGTACCTCGGTCGAGGAGTCGTGCACTGATTGCCGCTTTTGCGCACGCCTACTCTTCATGCCTCTTGCCACTCGAACGTCTCAACTTCACCCCGAAGCTTTGGGGCCGAGGGTGCTTTGGGGGGGCTCAAGTTCTGGGGCTCAATTTCTCGGCGGCACTTCTGCATCTCTTCCATGGCAGTCTTTGTACTGTCAGACGCGGGCTTGAGGCCCGTCTCATCACGTTCGGCAAACCTTTCACAGCTTGGGAGCATTGGAGCATTCGTCTTTTTCGGGGTTGAATTCTGTGGGCTCTGGTGTTGGGGAAACGGGGCCTTTGTAGGACCCAGCTCCTTCTTTCCCACATTGGCCGTGCAGTCAGGGTGCAGTTTCTGTTGTGACCGGTGGGATTAGGTGTTATCCTGGCGAACCTCCTGAACCGCTCACATAAGAAAACCTCCCTAAACTAAACCCTAAAGGCCCTAAACCCTAAAAACCCGAAAAAGAGGCCAACCTCAGCAGCCCCGGGGTGCCAGAGCCGCCCAACAGCCCAAGAACCCTTTCCCACACACCCTGTAAACCCCTGAAAACCCTTAAGCCCCAAACCCTAAACGGCCCTAAACCCTAACCCGAAACCCTAAAATCCTTCACCGCGCCCAGGAAGCTCATCTTCGACCAAAGGTTCGTCCGACATCGCCGGCGAGAGAGACGACGCAAGGAAGGCCAAAGCCGCCCTTTGGCGTCCGACGCAGCTTGAGCCGCATGGATGCATGCGTGCAGTTTAGGGTTTAGGGGGGGTCCTTATGTTAAGGGAATACTACGATTTTGTGCGTCTATAATGGGGGTCCCTGATTTTCGAAACCCCCATGTTCTCAAACACTTAACGAGCCGAAGGACAAGGACTAGCTGCTACATGAAAGCAAACACCCTCGCAGAACAGGCGCCTAAGCCCTGGATCCTGGCACATGGATGGAAAATCGCGAGTGCACGATTTTGAGACCCCTCACACAAACTAGGCTAGACCCGAAGCCCGAAACCCTAAACCCGAAAACCCGAAAAACCGAAAACCCGAAACCCACCTGAGGCTGGGGCCTTCCTGCAGGCGCATCCTGACAGAAGCAAAGAAAAACCCAGGAGTGAGACACCCTCCGAATTGGCTGGGCAGAGATCCGAAACCCTGGGATAATCTTCGCAGCTTCCCCGCGATCTCGGATGGACTTTAGAGGCCGAGATTAACAACCCCCAGAAACTCCCCATCTATCAAAGATCTTGAGCTTTAAAACCCTCAAGCTCTCAAGCTCTAAACCCAACATGTTTTAGGATTTTTAGGATTGAGGGCTTCGGCTTGGTGGGTGTGCTTATGGCTGTGCCCAACCTGCACTTTCCAGACAGGGCTTTAGCCCCCTTACGCCCCGACAGCCAATATATGACAGAGACTGGCTGAACAATTCTGCGTGCCGAGGGTTTAGGGAGTTTAGGGTTTAGGGTGATCCATGCGGGGCGCCTCGGAGACAGACGGCTTGTCGACGTCCGCCTTCTCAGCTCTGTCACCCGGCCTCTCCTCAGGCTTGCTTTGTTCCCTGATCCCCGGACACCCTTTTGCCCGAAACCTTGTGAAGCCCTCGGAAACCTTCGGAAACCCAAAGCCTGGTCGAGGGGTCCCAAAAAAAGGACACGCCTTCCTTCTCTGATCCGTCAATGGCATCTAGGCTATCCCTAAACCCCAAACCCTAAAGCCATGCACTTAGAGTGAGCAGTGTCCTTGTCAGGAGGCCGGTCGCGCCCTTCACGAGCCTTGGGCTTTGCCTTGGCCCGTGCAATTGTCGTTTCTCGGCTCTGCAAGGGAAAGAAGAACAGGGCTTAGGATTCAACAACCGGGTCCAAAGGATGTTAACCGTTGCCTGTTGTGGGAAGCTATGGATGTCTTGATTGGTTTACGATATTAGGGGTACCTTCTTGGGTCCTTATTATAAAGGGATCGTACTTTGTGGGCGTCTATATTAGGGGTTCCCCAATGTTCGTAAACCTCCATGTAGGCCTGGTCCATTCACGGCTTGGGGTTTCGCTGCAAACCTCGTGACATCGGGGTGCACTTCGGCGGGGTCTGCGGGACGGGGCCTTATATTCACTGAATTTTGTCCAGCTCGACGCCCGAGAGTCTCTACGAATCTCTACATCTATTTGGGGTAGAAAGAGGGGGCTTTTCTATTTTGGGAATGCCCACATCACCCCAAAGCCAAAACAGTCGCCAAGAGCGCGGCTTTGGGCCGAGCTCGCTCAGGTGGCTCCGGCTTCTGGCGGGAACAGCGCGGGAACATGGCGATTACGGAGTTTTCGATACGGGGGGACAACCAAGGAAGGAAATCAACTCCCCTAATCGCCCTGAACTTATATTTCCCAGATCGAACCAAGAAACAACCAAGAACACGGATAAGAGCAACCCAGGGGGGAAGGAAAGGGGGAAGGAATCCACACCCTTACCAAACCCTAAGAACCCAGGCACTTCTTTTTGAACTTGTGGCTTTCTGTTCAAGCCCATCTTGAGCCAAACATGATTTCCGGGTTCATTAACCCTTCCAACTCTCAACACTAACTCTTTTCTACAATACCAATTGCAGCTCCGCACTCCCCCTGTCCTAGGATTTCCTAGGACACATTGGAGATGCAGATCTTTTGGCCAAAAACTGCCATTACGGCAGCAGCCAGCTGCTTGAAATGCAAATTGTGGTTTAACGTCTTCCAGGACGGAATTATAGCACATTGGCTAACCTACTACCCATAGAGAATCTTTTTTCACCTTGATCCTCTCATCACTGAAGACTCCTTGGCCTTCTTCACCACAAACCGTGGTCTTCGCTACGCGAAAAGCTACTGACTCCTACTATCAGGGATTTCCATACCCTTAATAGTAACCACCACATTGTCAGCACATTGGCTGTTCCAGCGCACCGGTCTCCAGAAAGAGAAAAACCATCCCTTCATCCATACCATCCAATCACTTCTTTTTCCGATTGTTGGCAATCTTGAGGTGAAGTTGCAGCAGAATATACTCCAGGTCCGAAACTGTAAGAACAGGATCCTGTATGCCCCTTTGAATTGAGGATACCAATCCTTCTCTCTTCGCATCCTCAATCGCCTGGCAAGATTGATCCAGCTCTTCATTCGCATTGGCAGACCCTGGTGCCTCCGCATCGGATGGACGATCCTTTTCCTCAGGATCTTGCACCATTACCACCTCTTCTTTTTTGGGACTCTGACTTTTCTCCTTCTTCTTTGTCTTTCCACCGACATTTGACTTTGTGCGCGCTTTTGAGGCTTTTTCCACTGCAGAAACCACCACATTGGATGATGATCCACCCTTCTCAATGACCGCCGGCATCTTCTTCGGCTTTGGAACCATGAGGGTATAAGGATCTTCGATAGCTGCAGCTTTCCTCTTCTTTTTTACCTTTTTCTTCTCCTCCTCAACGGCAACCTCCGTCTCCGAAGTCTCAACCACTTCTTTTTCGGCAGGAATATCTTTGCTGGACTCCCCTTCTAGGGACCTCTTTTTCCCTTTTTTGGGATCCTTTTCTTCTCCCAAATTGGCTCGCTCATACCATATCCTCAGGTCATTGACCCATTCTTCCACCTCCGCGAGCGAAACATCGTACGACTTCACTACTTCGAGAAGTTCCAGCACTGACAACATTTCAGTGGTCCACGAAACCCATACTTGATCCATGTGGTCAGCATCTCCAGTGAACTTCAGGAGTTTGAACAATGGGTCCGCCTCTGCTCGAGCCAAATCTGACTTGCCATTGGACAGAAATGAAATCGCCTCCATCAACAGTTCCGTCATCTTGGTCTCTTCGTCATAAACCATAAAATCCTCCTCATCATCATCGAACTGTTCAGGAGAGATCTCCTTTTTTCCACCATTTGCACCAGACTTTCTCCTTGGACCATCCCTTGGGGGCGTCCTTGGAGACCTTGGCCTCTGTTTTTCCAACGGAACCTCATGTCCAAAGACACACCTGTCACCAAACCGACACTTCCCAGACCGAGCAAACTGGACGCACCTCACACCAGTTGCATCATGCGAGAACTCACAATCCTTTCCAACGAAACATTCTCTCCCTGCCACATAGTATTTGCACCAATATGAATGTAGCACCACATCATCTTCGGAATGGATGAATTTGCAGTCGTCACCAAATTTGCAGCGATCTTTCCCCTTGCCAAACCAATAGCAGAAACCCTTCTTCCTCTTCTCCAAGCGCTCTGCCTCATACCGGTCCATAGGGCGACTGTGCTCTACATGAACATTGCCATGTACCTGGGGACTGCTCCCTTCACCCGACGTGCTATCAGTATTTGGTGCTTGGAGTACAGCTGGAAAACCTGGCCTTGGTCCTACCACCTTCATGATCGGTTTTCCGCCAACTCCTGAGCCATGCTGAGACGATCCAAAAACATTGAACATCTTCATGAAGGCCTTCCTAGCGCCAATATTCTGCACCCTTTTGATTGGACGTTTCATTGCTCCAACCTTGCATCCAGATGCATTCAAACGACGCAACCTCCTAAACCCAACTCTATGTCCCTTCTTCCAAAGAGCCATAAGAATTTTAGAGGCAGTAACATTCTCCACCTCTACCTTTTCCAATGATCCCTCACTTCCCGGAACAAGCCCATCCATATCTGAAGACCTTTCCATCTTTTTTGACACCACTTCGTCGAGGTAGTCTTCTGAGATCCAGGGAAAGTTCCCCTTAGAGGAAGGATTGTCATCATTGTTTGGTCCTTCACCAGGATATCCTTTGGTGTTGTCAAAGATCTTACCAGTAGTGCGGTCCTGCATAGAGAAATTCGAAGCCACGCGGGAGTACACTGACCACAAGAAAATCCTTGTGTCCGCCAGTCTGGATGACCCACTGGATTTCTCCTCTTCCGGAGAAACTTCTGGCGCTTTGCCTTCCCTCCAGTGTCACCGCTTGTCTCACCTCCAGCATCTTCAATGGGAATAAGGGATTCATTGTTCCCTTGATCAAGCACCGCATCCTCTAGTCCAAGAACTTCCAGCATCGCTGTCGAAGGATCCACCTCCTCATCCGCATCGTCGTCCATCCTTCTCCAGAGAGCCTCCAATTGGTCCGCACAAGTCGCCGCTTGAAGAAACTCCATCAACCGAGCCCTCCCGCGCTGCCAGAGAAATTCTGAAACCATCACCGACCCTTGTGCTCCCAGACTCAGGAATGGGTGAACCATTTTGGCTACCCTCGCCATAAGTTCAATATGAACTTCCATGCCTGGACTGCGACTCCAATCATAGGCAATTGCCTCCATAGCAGTACCAAACTTGTCCGTATTCTTGAATTCCCCTTCCAGACCAGGAGACAACAAGGCACCCATCACCGAAAGAGGGTAATTCCCCACCGCCGGCAAGCACGGGTTGTCATGGAACGAATGATGCAGGTCAGTATAATATCCTTGATCTCTCCTTTGAAAAAGGAGTGTTCCAGTCCCTAGCTGGGCATTCATTTCATCCACTTGAACCATTTCAGCACATATCCTCTGTGCCAGGTGCGCCATTGCTGGCCAGACGGTACGATCGGTCAGACCGCGACGCATAACCCAATCAGTTGTTGGCGACTGGATCAGCGTTCCTGGATCATACACCATAACCATTGCACCGTCTCCCATTGACTGATCAGCATCGTCCTCCAGTGCCAGGTTCTCATCCTGTTCGCTTGCACCCTCGGATGACATGCTAATAACCAAATTTCGATCCATCTTATTGGACCCTTTTTGGCAATCTCTTTGCCCCATTGGCAACTTGCCAACTGCAACCTTCCAATAAATTCGAGTCAGAAGGCCTTTCACCAGCAATTGCTGAAGGTCACTCCTCACCGGACCACCATCCAACATCTTCGCATCATTACCACGGAGATCATTGCTCCCGCCTTCTCCTTCTTTTTGGTCGGTCTCCTCGCCAGAAATCTGTACTGCTCCTTCCGGCGCCGTCTCCTGTCCAGCCACTTCATGCCCAGGAAGAACTTGAGCGCTTTCAGAGACATTCACCTGTCCAGCAGCACCTTGCCCAGGTAAAACCTCATCCGTGGAGCCCACCGCCAGCGAACCAACCATAACTGAACCATCCCTTGTTCTTTTTTGAGACCGTTCAGCTCGACGAGAAGGTTGTGGTAGCGAAAAAACTTGTGAAGTCACTTCTTGGCGGGTCTCCCCCCGCGACGCTTTGTCGCGCCCTTCGCCAAGGTGAACCGATTTTTTCGGCCCATCATTGGAGCCTGAAGAACCACTTTGTGGAACATTGCCACGACTCGCAGTTCTCCACGAATCCCTTTCTTGCAAAAAGAGTTCCTTCAGGCGTTGTACCGCATTGGTCTCCTCCTCGCTTGAATCGCTTGAGGAAGCGGCATACGAGACCAAAGCCTCCGCCTGGTCATCATCATCCACCACATCTGCCCACGCTCTGCTGAATGGATACGACAAACCACCACGAGGTTTCACCGGCTCCAGTGGCTTCGGTTTTTCCACCACTTCCGCCAGTTGCACTCGTCGTTGTGACCGAGATCGTGGCACCTGTCGCACCTGTTTTTTGTCCAGCAAGGGCCTTCCCCTTCTTACAGGGTTTGATCTTGAACGATACTTTTTCGTTGGTGGATTCACCGGCGGCATTCCAACTCCCACCAACCGCAGCTTCTGTACGCACAACGGAGACCTCTGCGCAAGCGTCCAACCATCACGGTACCTGACCTTATCAAAAAGCTCCCGATAGGAACCTCTCGGCATAGTTTTTGCACCGGAGTCTTCAGCTTCACGCACCTGAGTGAGGGTTCGCACCGCCGCTCTTCCAGTCCCTTTGTTCCCAGAAGATTGTTGTACCCGTACAGATGCATCAGAAGGAACTGCCTTTTCCGGTCCTCCCGGTCGATATCGGACCTCACCCACCAATTGCAGAATTTTGCATGCGGTCACTTTGTTGATCCCTTTGTCAACCAAATCTTCCACAAAGATGAACTCTTGCAAGTCCGACACATTGGTCACACCAAGCGTAATCATCACCTCACTTACATAAGGGGTATACACCCACAGGTGTGCGTTGCGAGCCATCCAGTTTTCAATCGGCTCCTCCGGATTGTGAAGCTGAGTACTAGTGGATGCAGCCACCGAATTCTTTTGCTCATCAGCTTCTACTTCATCCAGAATACCTTTTTCACCATCTTTTTGTGACACATTGGTCATTTGCAGTGCTTTTGGTGCCGAGGATGAGGAAGATTCAGCTCCCCCACTTGCAGGTGGCTGAAAAGTGCTTCTGTCCGAGATCTCCCATCCTCTCTCCTTTTCAAACCGGACCTGATTGGCCACGTGTACCAGGTGTTTCAGGAGTGTCAGCCGCTCCTCTGACATCTCGTCGTGGGAGTACTTGCAGAAATTTGACCCTTTCCGGCAACGTCCTCTGAGGTAATAATCGAAACAGCAATGGTGGAACCCTGCGTCCCTTAGCGCCTTCCTGGAAGCATTGTCCCAAGATTTGCCGGGCTCCCAAGTCCCTTCCAATGCTACATCATCGTTGTGAAGGTACCTGCATGCAGTCCCATATTTACAAGCACCTTGATTGTAATACAAGCACAGCCGACCTTTTGGCTCACCTGACGTAGGCTCACCCTTTGATGCACCTTTGCCAAAATTGTACTTGGCCCGGAAGGCTAAATCCTCCCGCTCCTGCTGTGCCTCATCCACTGTACCTTCCTCTGTGGGAGGGTCACCGATGTTCCCGTCCTCATCATCAGCTTCTTGGCTATTCTTTGGATCAGTTGACCCCCCTTCTGGCCAACCTTCACCGTACCGACGATGCTCATAGGGACACCCATCGCCATTGCGACACCTTCCCTTATTGAAGAACCTGCACAGCTTGCTGTAACCAGGTGACAACACCGTCTTTGGTGTCATGTAAGCCTTTTTGTACTGGTCAGGATCCATGTAGGCTTCCATTGGCTTGTTCTCCCTTTTGCTCATGGATTGCACTGCACCATCAAGCTCCTGCAAAAATAGCTTGGTGTCCAACCAAAGCGCGTTCCAAAACTCCTCTTCCCCTTGATCCAGCACCACTGCCACCGCATCACCCACAACTGGTCGAGAAAATCTCCTTTTCCTACGTGCCAGTTCGAAGAGCGCGTTGTGGTACTGTGTTCGGGAAAAGGTGGTTAACTCCCCCAAACCTGTGTTTTCTGTACCATCAGGCTCCCAACCATCATCTTGCAAGATGCCATACGCGCGCCGAGCTTCCGCATTGAGGAATGCCTGATCCGCAACACACTCCTGTAAATCTTCCATCGGCCGACCTAACAGCATCCCAGTAATTTTGCCAACATAGGCTTCCTCTTCATTTCCATTCTCCAGAAGAGCTTTGTAGATCTTTTCTCCATAAAGTTGCCTTTCTTTTCGTTCTTCAGAAGACAACTCCTGTACCACAAGCTCTTCATCGGATTGCTCTTCCTCCTGTTTCCAGTCCCATTGACCGTTGGAATCTTGGTACCATTGACCAGCATACCATGAATCCGTCCACCACGTACTCCAGCCGCTGGGTTTCCACTTCCGCAGCGTCGAAGAAGAGTCCTCCACGTCCTCTTCCAAAACCAGAAAGGTGTCCAAGATTATGGTACCATCATCTTCCACTCGTTTCACTGTTCCATTGACAGTATCACCAAACTTGAACTGATATGCATTGTTCCCTTCTGCAGGAATCAATACATTCATATCCCCATGGTCCAAAAAGGCTCCATACCCATTGATGCAGCGCACTAGACCCATGATCTCATCTCCCTCTTGATAGCAATGTGGCCCAGGTGACTCCAAGGCTCCCGCTCGGGGCACTTTCTTTACACGCTCTTCAGAAACCATCTCTGTATCATCGGCTCCTGGCGCATCCTTTGTCTTCACCTTTGGGTCACACTGCTCGTCCTGCTCCACGAGTCCCACAAGCTCATCTTTTTTGTGCTCCTGGATTTCAGGACCTCCCTTTTTCTCCGCCAACGGCTTTGCCTCATCTGCTGTAGTTCGCTCGGTGTCGACTTCCGGTGAACTTCCAGACGGCAACGCTTCTCCCTTCATGGGAGTGGACCCATCATTGGAGTCCTTTGTCTCACCTTCTGCAGCAGGCAAATCTTCTTCCACTGCAGGGCAATTGAGTCGATCATCCACGGCAGGCACGCTTTCTTCCACCGCAGGCTCCTTTGGTTCCATGGCCTCCAAAGGAGAATTTCCACCATCATTGACCACAGCTGCCTCATTGGCTCCGGTGTAGCCCTTGTCATTTCGTTCCTCGCTGCTAACTTCAGGTTGCACCAGTGCGTCCACCTGTGAACCTCCATCATCAGCTGCTGCGGAGACCTGCGCCCCATTGTTGCAGTCGCCCGTGGAACGTACCACCACATGCACCTCAACCCGTGCTTCCTTCGCACTCCAGGTAATATCTGGCGCATCAACCCGCGCATCATTGGCGCTCCAGGCCTCATTTTTCAGATCATCCGTGTCTCCAGCTATTCCAGAAGCTTCTTTTTCCCCTTGAATGGCAGAATTCTTGGCACCAAACGAAGAGACCTCCTCAGTCGTAACACACAACTTTTTCTCTCCATCCTCCGAATCTCCAGGACCACCTTCCTGAACAACAGGTACCACATCCACCACTCGCTCTTCTGCAGCCGACACAGTTCCGATCACCTCATTGGGCATTTTCTCTTCTGGATCCACCAATTCCATCGCTGCCCCACCCTCAGAAAGCGCTTCTGTTTCTTCCCGATCCAGGTGTTGAGCTCCAGCGATGTT
This sequence comes from Symbiodinium natans, assembly GCA_905221605.1. Lineage (NCBI taxonomy): Eukaryota > Dinophyceae > Suessiales > Symbiodiniaceae > Symbiodinium > Symbiodinium natans. Next base: position 306,910 of record CAJNDS010002098.1, read on the forward strand.
GGCTTGGTTCCCAGGAATCCCTTCCTCATCAGGAGAACCCGGGGTCGGGGCGTCACCATCAGCCCTAGGACCGCTATCCCTGATAGTAGAGGAAAAATCTTTTTCACCTAAACTATTTACACTACCCTGGAATGCCCTCGTAGACTCAGTCTTCGGAGTAGAGGATGAAGAATCCAGTGCCGCCTCCATTTCCAGCTCATTGCCCAAAGGAGACCCAACCACCTCGTCACTCTTCACCTTTTCACCTACCACCGGCAATGTCCACTTGGTTTCGTGCGTATCCAGGCAGTAATAATATTGTCTCCCATCTTCATGGAGGTGCAATTCCCACATTGTGCCATCACACGCTTGGATCAGATGCTCGTCTTTCCGAAAACCGTCCCTTTCAGAAACCTGTCGCATCTCGTCCTCTTCTTCTGACAGCTGTCGCAACCGTTCAGCCTCCATCTGTAGGATCTCCTCCTCCCCCATGGCGTATTCAGCAGCAGGTGCAGCTTCAAAGCCGTCCGCGCCCTTCTGTTTGTGACCGCTTCCACCACCTTGGGAACTCGAAGATGGACCCTTTTTGATCTTGTTCAACGGCCTCCTGGTCGCTTGTAGCACTTCTCCAATCAGATCGGTCTGAGACTCTTGGTCTACCATTCGACCCGAAGTCGAAGACGACGGCTGGTACCCGTGTTTGTGTAACACTCGTAAAACAGTCACCTCCATTTCACGATCTATGCCACCAGTCGCATCCCAGTTCCTTTTTTCACCAGGCTTTGGCGGTACAGAAACAGCACGTCCTTCAGCTTCAGCATTGCTAACCATATCCCTATTGGGATTCATACCCGCATTGGGGCTTTCTGCAACCAAGGCCTCTTCCAGATGTACTTCAGCGTCGGGAATCACCTCTTCCAACACCGATCTTTCACCCAGAGACTCAGCTGCACCATTTCCAGCTCCACCATCTTGTCCACCATCCGAGGCAAGTTGGAGCCATCGCTTCGGGGAAGGCATTGCTTCTTGATCCCAAAAACCTTGAAAGAACACTTAACCGCAGGGAACCTAATTTGGGCTCATAACCTACGGGGGGACAACCAAGGAAGGAAATCAACTCCCCTAATCGCCCTGAACTTATATTTCCCAGATCGAACCAAGAAACAACCAAGAACACGGATAAGAGCAACCCAGGGGGGAAGGAAAGGGGGAAGGAATCCACACCCTTACCAAACCCTAAGAACCCAGGCACTTCTTTTTGAACTTGTGGCTTTCTGTTCAAGCCCATCTTGAGCCAAACATGATTTCCGGGTTCATTAACCCTTCCAACTCTCAACACTAACTCTTTTCTACAATACCAATTGCAGCTCCGCATCCGAAACTAGGGGGTACCTTCTTGGGGTCCTTATTACAAGGAGATCCTCCGATTTGGGGAGCCATATTGGGGTCCCCGTGGTTGCGTAAACCCCCAAATTTAGGACTTAGCGCAAGTTTGGGGGCTTAGGAAGTCAGAAGGCTCCAACACAGGTTTTCCACGCTTAGAGGTTGCGAGCGTCTTGTCAGCTTTTCCGAGGGCTCTTGCTTGATGGAGCTTCGGCGGTGTTTTCCGAATCAGAACTCAAGGAAAGACTCAAGACCTTTTGGAGCAGACTAGGGTCTTGCAGTTGGGATGTGTGTGAAGGCAGTTCAAGTCAGAAGAACCCTCCACTTTCTGCCCCAGACGGGCATGTCCATTCCGCACTTTCCTAGAGCGCCAGTCTCCTCCCAGGACATTCCCAAGCTCTCCAGAATCGTTGCTGGGTGATTTCTTTGTGAGAGCAACGGGGTGCGCAAATTTTCGTATTGAACTTTACTCTGCTTTGCTGAAGCATGAATCGCCGAACAAAACAAAAGACTGCTGCTTGGATGATTTGTCCCTGGCAGCCAAGTGGTCAACAAGTCTCGGTTGATGGCTATACACCCTGGTGCAACAACCCGACTTCACAAGGAGCGTCGTGCGTGAGCATACACTTTCATACTGAAGTATTTCTTTGTGCCACTTCGTTTCACTCTGCTCCCTCCTATGAATCGCTGATGCCCGAAGGTTGTGTGGCGCAGGTTTCGGGGTGTAGGACTTTCTTGCCTGAAAGAGCGATGGCGCCGTCTCAGCCGTCACGAGATTGAGACTGCTGAAGACAGATGGCCGCTCGCCTAGGCCGAGGCCGTGAAGCGATTTTAGGGGTTTCCGCATGATTTCTTTCCAAAAACACTGCAAGCTTAGGGTTTGAGAACTAGGGTTGAGGGTTTAGGGTGATTTGCAGCTTCCGGTCTGTGTTTCAAAGAACTGGCGCGCTGACGAACGAACGTAGTTTTCAAGCGCACTTAACAAGCAAACAGACAAGCAGGATAACTAAGCAGGGTTGAGGGCTTTGGGTTTAGGGGTTAGGGTTTAGGGACTCATCCACAAACCCACATACCCACACTTATTGGAAAGATGGACGCCAACACACTTGCACATGCGGAAGTAAGGATGTAGTAAAGGCCGAAGTTGTTGAACACCGCTCACAGCAGTACATCACACACACACACAAGAAACGAAAAGATATCGCATGACCATACTTCGACACTGCATAGCTGCATATCCCATGAATCTGCATTTTGAGGACACGGCATCCTTGCGTAACCTTCCAATGCCGAAGCATCTCATCTCGACCTTGCAACTTGCAACAGGAAGCATGCGAGGATAGTTGAGTTCAAGTAGGGGCTCTTCCAGCTGAAGGATTAGGTTCTGGGTGCTAAGCTGCTAGGCTGGATCTTCTTTCCATTGCTACACGTTGCACGAACCTGTCAGCACGTTCCAGGGCTTCTTCAGGCATTTCCAGCCGCTTTTCGTCAGCCGAAGATATGATCTCCGCAGCATCTGTGTTGACATCAAGAGGTTCGAGCAGTAGCAAGTACTCTCTTGAGCCTGTTGCGCCAAGCCGGCTACGGTCTCTCGCTTTCTTTCGTTCTTTCCTTCTTTTCACCACTTTCCTTCGGAAGTCGAAGCTCCTGGCCCAGCCCCCCCCCCCCCCCCAAAGCCCTCAGCTGACCCTCAGGCGCAAGACCGCTGAGAGGCCGGGCTGTAGTGAGGACCCCACGAGGACAGCCAGGCATCGATCTGAGGTTGAGGGTGTTTGGCGCTTTCGGTTTAGGGTTTGGGGTTTGGGGTTGGGGTTTAGGGTTTGGGGTTTAGGGTTTAGGGTTTAGTGGTTGCTTTTAATGGTCTTTCTCTGCACCAGCAGAGAATCTTCCGCCCTTTTTCACCATGGGAGCGGCGGGAGGTGTGTGGAAGTGTGCGTGCAGACTTGACCGTCGTACGCGACAGGCATTTCCATGCCGAATGCCACTAGTGCCAGGATGACAACAAGTCAAAAAGTATTGGAGAGCCTTGCCAGTATTCATAGCCTTTGAATTGCGCTGGGATGTTCTATCCAAGCCTGCCAACGTGGGTAGCTGGCTACCCCTAGACCCTAAACCCTAAACCCTAAACCCTAAACCCTAAACCCTAAACCCTAAACCCTAAACCCTAAACCCTAAACCCTAAACCCTTGGGCGTTTTTGGCTGCTCAAAGGAAAGCCTTGGGGCCGAAGGTGATGAAGAACACCACGATGGGCCTTAGGCTTCCACATGCTTCCACGTTCGTTTTGGGGGGGGAGGGGCGGGACTAAAATTCGGCTAGACTATTTGCTTAAGACCCCCCCCAAAAAAAGATAATAAACACTATTCTTCCTTATGAGGGCAATATCGGGTTTTTTATCCTGTATTCTTTGGGGGTTCTTAAGCAAATAGTAGTAGAACAAAGCGCTCCCCTCTTTTGGTGCTTTTCTCAGTGTATTGTGATTGCTTGAACGGTTCCAGCGCTTCAGTTCACAGCAGGACATTCCACTGCACAGGGAGGCTGTGCCGTCAGACATTATTGTCATTCACAGGAGCTTTGTGAATGAACAGAATTAAGACACTGGGTATGCATGGCCGCCCCCATTCTAAAAAACTAAATCAAGAGTGTTAATCAAGCTTAAGACAACGTTAGACATTCAAGCAGTTATCTAAGTCGCAAAGCCCATTCGCGCATGATTCTTCTTGAATATTAAACCAAGGTATTTCGCTTGTCTTGCTGGCTTTTGACGATCATAAAAATGTCGCCACGATGTAACTTACAAAGGGTTCTCAGTGCATAAAAAGCGTTTTCGAATTTTTAACAAACAACTCGAACCCTGTGTCGAAATGGACCCGCAGGGTCCCTCCCACATACATATATGTACAGATACATATATATATATATATATGGTACCCCCCCCCCCCAAAGATCTAGGTATTTTCCTGGTTTTGGGATCTGTTTTAGGGTTTTAGGGTTGGGGGTGGGGGGCTCGCTAAACATGGAAATCTCAATATGGACATGTAAATCTTGATATGTGCGAGTCTTCATATGTGCGTGGTCGTATTTTCAAATTGTGTGCCCGATTGAAAACGATTGAAACGATTGAAATTCAATCGGGGGCCCGATTGAAAAACGATTGAAACGATTGAAATTCAATCGGAGACCGGATTGAAGATTGAAGATTGAAGATTCCCGGAAAGCTTTTTTCTGGGAATCTTCAATCTTCAATCTTCAATCCGGCCCCCGATTGAATTTCAATCGTTTCAATCGTTTTTCAATCGGGCCCCCGATTGAATTTCAATCGTTTCAATCGTTTTTCAATCGGGTTCACGTCTTGTAAAGTGTCAGAATTAGCTTTCGTGACGTCGCTCAAGATCACGTGTCTTCGCAGACATTCCACTCGAAATATACTTGACCATTTGTGTTTGTAATACTCGCAATGGCTCGCATCCCAGTGGCTGGCTCAGTCTTATGGTTTTTATTGGTTTTTGCGGTGTTTCGGGAGCGTGGGTCCCACGCTAAAAATCGGTTTTACCGATGTTTTTGAAAGCCTACCTTCAAAATAACATCGGTAAAACCAATGTTTTTGAAAGCCTACCTTCAAAAAACATAGGTAAAACCAATGTTATTGAAGGCCTACCTCTAAAAAACATCAGTAAAACCGATGTTTCGTGAGCCCATGCTCCCAAAACATCGCAAAAAAACAATAAAAAAAAACATGTCAAAAACCATGATTTTCGAAACTAGTGGCTGGGGTGGCCGGCCGAGTAGTTTCAGAAACCATAGTTTTTATGTTTCTTATTGGTTTTTGCGGTGTTTCGGGATCGTGGGCTAAACCTTTAAGCCCTGTAGGCTATACGGTTAAGGTTTAAAGGTTTAGGGTTGAAAAGTTCAACAGTCAGCCCATAGAGTTTAAACCTTAAGGGTCCTAAACGCTTAACCTTTAAACCCTATAGGCCATAGGGTTAAGGTTGAAAGGCTTAGGGTTTAAGATTTTGGCATTAAAACACAAGCCCATAGAGCTGAAGCCTTAAGGGTTTAAGGTTTCAGCATTGAAACGATAACCCTAAGCCCTTTAGGGTCAGAACCTTGAAGCCCAGTGTTTAGGCCCTGTACGCTAAGATTTACACTCGATGGGCTTAGGTTTAAATGCCTAAATCTTAAGGCCTAAACCTTTTAAGCCTTAACCCAAAAGGGTTTTACGGTTAAGGGTTCAGGTTTAAATGGCGGTTACATCTTCAACTTCACATCGCCTCCGGGCCCATGCAAGTATTCAACTTGATATCGCTAAATCATGAAAATACCTAGATCTTTGGGGGGGGGGGGGGTAGCATATATATATATATATGTGTGTGTGTATACACAAATAGCTAAAGTCAAAAGGCAAAACCGTTAATCGCACCTCCAAGATAGGAGACTGGCCTTAAGGTGCCTTGTTGTTGGCACCTCCAGTCTCGGGATTTGCCCCAAAACCTCAACCCTAAACCCGACACCCTCAAGCTCCTCCGGTTCAGTTGCGGGGGTTTGTGTCGTAATTTACAGGGTTTTGTGTTTTTTGTGTCGGGGGAACATAATTTTTGGGAGCATCTTTTTTGGGAGTTGGTTCGGAGGGTGAGGGCTCAAGAGCCTTTATCTCGGAGGATGTTTTTTGTTCCATATGTATCGCAAGAACTCGGCTTCAAGTCTTCCCTGACACCCTCAAGTTTCTATCCTCCAAAAGGGGGTCTCAAACCCCGAAACCCTAAACCCTAAACCCTAAACCCTAAACCCTAAACCCCAAACAAGTAGGTTCCAAAAGGGGTCTCAACACAGGGGGCTCCAAGAATGGTCAGAGAAGGGCTCCCCGGCAACGCAATCCGCGCGACGAGGATGAGCCAACCTTGGAGGTCCTGTCCCATTAAGGTTTAGGGTTTAGGGTTTAGGGCTTAGGGTTGAAAAAACCGCTTGAAAGGGATCAGGGAACTCAGGCTTTAGGCGTTTATAAGGGCTGCAGGGGGAAGTTTCAACTGAGGTGAAGGGCTTTGGCTTTGCAGCTTAGAGTTTAGGGTTTAGGGCCACGAAGCCAGAAGTTGATGCCCTTACAAGCCCATCCCGAGCGCCCGGAAGTCCTAGACTCAGATCAACTCAAGAAGGGCGAACGGGCGCGCAGAGTGGGGCATTTGATCTTCGAAGCTGATAACCTTACCACGTGCAGATCTCTTGTCAAATTCGAACTATCACTTAGAATCAAATTCAAGCTCAGGCAAGACGGTGAAGGAGCATTTCCGCGCCCCGGCTGTCTGCATGGAATCTGGTTGTAGGGCTTGGGACACCCGCAACCGCTGAATGTCGGATGAGAAACGACTCACCCCGACCCCCCAAACCCCACCCCTTACCCCCTCCCTTACCCCCCTTACCCCCAGCATGGGCATACACGGGCCTGTGGCAGCTCCATGGCAGCACTCTGATGATGGGATTACCGTTTGACAGTCGTTGTGGCTATCGGGGTCTGGGGGTGGAGGCTGCTGTGAAGTCTAGCCATGTCGAGCCGCTCGGTTGCCGAAGTGGGTTAGAGCTGCTGGAAGGTGCGCACTTCAAGCGCCAAAGATCCCTAGAACCCCACTGTAAACCGCCGTACACGTATAAGCTCCACGGGTATGCCGGTGTACCACCTCCTCGGCTGGCTACTTAGGTGTGGGACATGTGCTGAAAGAGTCATTGGCCCTAAGTCCTGGATCCGGAGCCCTATCGGCCCTAGCCCGATGGCAGCCAGGTGCTGGATGGACTCTCGGGTTTCTTTTTGCAGTGGGTTTAGGATTTAGGGTTTGGGTTTAGGGTTTAGGGTTGAGGGTTGAGGGTTTAGGGTTTAGGGCAAGGGCTCAGAGGCAGACCCACACACAACACACAGAAGCAGACGCAAACAGACCCGGAACTCGAACCCCATAAGGCGTCTTGAGTGAAAGCCATAGCCGATACCAGTTTCGCCTTTGTGGGATGGGTCCCAATCGGTTCAGGAGGGCGAGTTCAAGCTTGCAATGCATGGGCTGAGCCTGCTCAATGAAACGAGCTTCGCTCAGTTTAAGCTTGGCTGACTTCTGAACCCCTCCGAAAAGTTTAACTTTTAGGCTCCTTATTGTTTCTACAAGAACCAAAAGGCCAAAAGGTTAAAGTCCAAAGGGCCAGCCAGAAGAAAGCCAAGTAAGCTCTGACCTCCTACCAGTTCCCTGAACTTCCCCGAGCCCTGACTGTAGGGATCGGTCTCGGAGCGAGGCGTAGAGTTGAGGGGTTAGGCTCAATATTATTCCCTTATGGTCCCTTTATAATTATACTACAACAACCATCCAAAACCCTATTCTAGTTATTAAGCCCCCTATATTAGGGTTTTCCAGGTAAACCTGCAACACTTCTCTGAGCATTTTTGACGGTGATGCTGCCGGGTTCGGCGCAGGCTTGACACCTTGAAGTGCCACCAGGACGGACACAGGAGGGGCCCTTGCCTCGACGGCCTACAGCGTACGAGGTTTCGTGTTTGTGGTTGCACCCCAAAGTCTTTTGCCAGAGAACTGCACCAACCGCCAAACCGTCTCTCCATTTGTTTTATTTGCTAAGCTGCTACGTATACAGCGCGACATAGGCCGGGCCCAACTGTCCTCAGCATGTTGGTGAGTCGGGTGTGTCTCAACAAAGTCAGCTTGCCTAGCTCTTGAACGTTGAGGCGGGTTTAGATTGCACCCAATGCACTTTGGCAGGCTTCTCCGACAAGTGTTGCACTCTGGGGGTATGCTGAAGTCCCTTACCTCCCTGAAACATCTTAAGCTGCAATGCAGCTTGAATGTTGCGCAACCCTTCACAGCTTTCTGTCGGACCATTGTTGATATTGTTCCTCCTGGAAGTTTCACTAGTCACTGGTGTGCAAGGCTGAGGTTCTACTGGTTGTTTTTGTACCCTGCAAGCTGTAGGCTGTAGTTGTCCAGCTAAATACTCCGTTTTGAGGCCCACGCCCGCCAGCGGATGCCCCATCAGATTCCACGTCTCTTAGCGAGCAACGGAGAAAGAAGTCTGAATCCGAGACACACCCGAGTGAATTGAGCTGCTGTCCCATCATCTCGATGGCGTTTACACGGGCGTAGTTGGCGCTTGAAAAATCGCGTCACGCATCAATACCTTCACCACCACGCCGTCCGAGTTCCAAGCCGTTTCACAACATGTTGTTTCTGCTCACACTCTTTTGCGAACTTCGGTTCGGGGTTGAGAACTTCAGGCCTGAAGTTTCAGATGCATTGGGTTTGAGGCTTGAACTATGCTTTCGTAAAGACCTGAAGCTGTGAGCAGGCCTCGGTTTCAAAGGCTTGGCCCCTTCACATTCCATTCTAGTCTGTTCTAGCCTCTTTACACAGCGATAGCTAACCTTACACAAAGAACTACCTGCTAAGCTACGCTACGCTCCCCCACAATTCGTGGAGAGTGAAAACAGAGACTGTGAATGACAGAGCGGGTATGCAGTCCCAACTCAAACACCAGCGGACCTTGCATGGCACAGCAATGCAGCTTGCAGCAACGCATAGGATTCTCAACCATAAACCAGCAGCACGCGAGACCCTAAACCCTTCCTACCCTGATTATCAAGTCCCATACGACTGCCAGCCCCGAAAACCCAGAGTTCGGACTGCCTGTCCCGCTGGCGGCCCTCTAGCGAGCTGTGAAAACAAAAGCGCGGGCCTCAGAGATAAATCTGAGTGCCGTAGCTTGCATTGCCCTACATGTAGCTGTTTCAGGTGCACGGATAAATCCAACCTCAGAAAAATGTACATGCGGATACATATACACGTGTATGATCCTGGGCCCTAGGGCCCTACCCCCCCCCCCCCCCCCCCAACCCGAGAGCATTAACCCTTCACCCTCAACCCACAACGAACCACAGGCGGAAGCCCTCAACCCAAACCCACCATCGGAGGGGCAGTGGTTTGTGAACCGATACCTTTTGCAACGCTGCTGGCACCAGCGCTTTGGAGCGACGCTGGGAAGAGGGTGTCAAGGGGCTTGTAGACTTCAGGGTCAGGAGTTCGAGGGTTGTGGGAGTTTGGGGAGAAACGGAGATCCCGCGCTCTACCACTAATCAGTCTGCTCCATCAGGATAACAAACTCATCGAAGGTGAGCTCAGGCATCTCGCTCCTGAGCGCAGGTTTGGCACTTGAGTCCCAAACCTTACGCCTTGCTTCGTCTCCTAGAATGCTGGCCTCAGTGCACAATTTATAGCATGAGAAACGGCTCTTTTGTAGTTCCTTCAGGGCTTCGAAACGTACGTATGCTTTAAGACGAGACCTGAACTGGAGCCCAGGGCATCCGCCAACAACACTCGTAAGCGCAGAACTGAAAGCCATCAGGTAGATAAGTATGGAAGCGGAGACCTGCCCTTTGAAGAAAGCACTTGGAGCTCTCCCACTTCAATGTCTGAACTGATGGCACTACGCCTCATCCAGTTCCAAAAACCGCGGGTCTCTCAAGACTTTCCGAGCACAGGAACATACAGGAACACCGGTACACCGAGCTGGACCCTGACTGCTTTTACGAGTACGGCTGGGATCCACGCGCGTCTTGTTGACCTCCCACAACAGCGATCTCCTGTCCGCATGTCACTGGCCACAAGGCGAGAAAAACTCTTTTGAAGGCTAGATCCTTTCTCTATTTGCTATCTCGTGCTTTGCAAAGACAGTTAAACACCTCTTGCCTTGCATGTCGTCAAAGCCTTGTCTTGAGTTCGGATCTAGGTGGGTTGGGTGAGGGGGGGGGGGGGGGGGGGGGGGCACCCCAAGTCTTGGCCCACGTGCGGCAGACTCATTCACAGACGCCTGAACATGGCGTGATTCCAGCAGTAGGTGTGGGTTCGTTAGCAGGTATCGCTAGCAAGCTTTCAGGGCGTAGTCCCCACTTGTGAAAGCTTTGGCATGTTGAAGCGCGCCTGAAAGTGACTGCACCTTTGAAAAATGGAATGGCCCAGGTTGGTTCTGATTTGCTGGGGGAGAAGCAAAGAAGAAAATGGCATCTCCACCGGGCAAGCCCTTTAAAACATCTGAATGACACGTCGTTATAACCGGACAGCAATAATCCCAAACATTATTTCACGCTGTCTCGACACGACATCTCCTCAAACAGTGCCGGCTGGCACTTTGGCTTGCTACGTTGGAAGTAAGGAACTTTCATGGACATCCAAGAGTTTCGCTCCTTATTTGCACTTTTGATCATTTTTGGGTTCTTCCGTGGGTTGGCTTGGCGCGCACGTTGTAAGGCTCTAAGGGGATGGTCTTGGAGTGCTTTTGTCGGGTCCTCTTGGAGTGTTCTTGGCATACTCTTGGGGTGCTCTTAAGTCTTAGGGTGCCTTGGGATGCTGTTGCAGTGGCCTTGCACTGTACGCCTATATGATTTTGGCGAGTCACCTGCAAAGTGAAGAGGACAGGCCGACCGGAGGAAAAAAAAAGAGAACATAACAATTCAACCCCCCTGCCCTCGGCCCCTCAACCCAACCCCAAGAAAGAGTCTTTTTTTTCTGGACAACCGTAACAACAGCTAGACCAACCAACATCAGCCACGTTCTAAACCCTAAAACATCCCCAAAGCCTCAGGTGCTGCGGCTCCTGCCACTCCGACTCGGTGATGGCGTTGCACATGACGCTCTTGACGTCCTGCAATGGCGAATTGCGGTTTAGGGGCGGTCCAGTGCTTCGCCCTCCACCGAACATGAACAATACTGGGGGGGGGGGGGGGGAATGAGCCCGTGCCAACTTTAAAAAGTACATATTCCCCTCACGGGTTTGCCTCAGCCGACCTAACGATTCCTCAGCTGCCCCAGAGCCGAGATTCAGCATCGGATAGGCGCATCAGAAAAGACCGTCTTCTTAACGACCTAGAAGTTCACTGCTGTAAACTATCTTCAGGAGTATGTAGTGCTTTGGGGTTCAGGGAGACTGGAGTTTTTTGCGGATTTAGGGACGTCTATGGCGTCCAGGGTGCTTGGGGGCTTCGGGTCTGAAGTGGTGGGGTGTGCGGACATGTTTGGTCTGTTCTGGCTTCAGGCTTTAGCAGAGTGCACAGGCTTTCGCGCTCTGGGCTGTTGCAGCCTTTACGGCAGCCTTTACATCACACATCCAACAGCGTGTCCGAAACCCCACACACACACAAGGTTGCACCATGTGGCGCCTGATAGGTGATTCGTCCGATGCCTTGCCTCAGTCGCGCTTCAGGTGACTTGAAATGCAGCCCGTTGAAGGAGAGTGGCAAGACGTGTGTTTTCGCCGTTGTCGTCTGTGGGCATGTGAAACTCCTGTAGCATCGGCTTAAAGGCAGCGCAGTATTATTGTGCCTGTGCACACATCATTCTCAAGGGATGGTCGGCTCACTCTGGTGTCGGACGACAGAGTGACCATGCCACTGCTTGAGCTCGAGCCGCAAACCCTGGAATCGCTCTGATCCCTGCAGGAAGAGACCCACGAACGACTAAGGGCCCAAGCTTGTCAAACTTCTTGAAGCACTCGAAAAGCTGCTGTCGGTCGAACTTCACCCGCCGCTCGATCAGCGCAGAGATGAACTCCTGGTGCTTCCCCAAAACCCACAGACGATGGCACTACGAACACTAGGGCTGTCTTACTGAGTTCTTCCATTGGAGCCGCGTGATACGTTCTCTCAGGGGAAGACGGGACCTCATAGGCATCCAGTCCATGGATACCCGTTTTGAGGTGTGGGCTGTGGACTTGGTCGGACGTAGTTGCCCCTATAACCTGAAGGTCTAAAGCCTTGCAGCACCGAAACGCAAGTTTGGCTGCCTTGTAGCCGATGCGCTGGCTGCCGCTTCCGTCCAGGGCAGCCATCACTTGCTCCAGCTCCTTGGTACTCATCTCGTAGCCTGAGCTTTGAGTCTAGTCTTCGCGCCGCGGGGGTTGGTTTCGCAGGCTTGGGATTCGTGATCCAGCTGAAACGAGTTGGGGTGTTCGAGTTTAGTCTAATGGTGTAAACTTCTGCAGACGGCTCGAACCTTTCAAACTGGGCGTCTGCTTTTGGTCGCCCTCCATGGTACGGCCCCTCCAGTCGGACATATCTTTGACTCGATTGCTCCCTACGAACTTGAGAACAGTATTTTAGGTTGACAAGCTGTATAAGCCCTCAACCACCCTAAACCCTAGGCCCTAAACCCTAAGCCCTCAACCCTTCAATCCTGATCCCTCCAACCTGCCAGACTCGAAAATCTTGACGAAGCTTGACCGAAGGCCTGTCCACACCCATGTCGTAACGTGTTTTGAGGCCCTAGCCGACATGGCGCATTCCCTCAACAAGCTCCTGGACGCAAGGGTAAGGGCTTTGGGAGCTGAGGATTCTAGAGAGAGGGGTTCGGGACACGGGATTGGACGTTTACACTTTACCAAAAATCCGCGGCGTTTGGGATTTCAGTGTCTGTAAACTTAAGAATGTTCAAGCAACCGCTTCCTACACTACACAAACTGCCACCTGCAATATCAATGGCTCGGGCCGTCTGGGTTTCGGGTTTAGGGTGCACATGACCATATTTGGAGGCCGGGGAAGAAGGGCTCGACATGTTTGCGTTTTTAGGGTTTGGAGGAGGGTTTTGGAGAAATGTTTGGAGGGTGAGATTTTGCAGATCGGTGCGCCCGACAGACGATGCGCTTTGGGCTAAACCCGCAAGACGTGAGTTTGCAAGCCCCCCCACCCAGACGGTTCGATGGTTCAAGATGGGAAGAGAAACCTCAGACCGAAAAAACATCGGCCGGGCTTCACTATATTGAACCCCCCCCCCCCCCCCCCCCTCCAGAACAGCTGCGCGATCCTGTTTAGAGCGGCAATCTTGACTTTTGTAGAGGGGTCCCCAAGAGAAAGCACATCCAACATTACTCCAAACCTTGGCACTCTACCCTAGGAACCGCTTCGGGGTTTTCAAACTATTCCCGACTTCCCCCCCCCCCTTACTTCTTAGTAGGGAATGAGCGAATTAGGCCCAGGGATTATACCCTAAACCCTAAACCCTAAACCCTAAACCCTAAACCCTAAACCCTAAACCCTAAACCCTAAACCCTAAACCCTAAACCCTCCCTCATTCCTTACTAAGAACCAGCCAGTCCTCGGGCGAGAGGAGCCCATCGCCATGGGTGTCCAAGGCCATGAACTTGGCCCTCAGCTCCTGCACGTCACGGCTTCGGTCGTTTAGGGTTTAGGGTTTAGCCTAGGGTTTAGGGTTTAGGGTTGAGGGTTTAGGGTTTAGCCTGAGGTCAGCTCGTGATTGCTTTCTTTTGATCTTTCTTGATCGGGGCTAGAAGTTGAAAAGAACGCACTGCAATTGCACACATGCACTAACATAGCCAGGCTTTTGAAGTAGGAGGAGCCTTTTGTGTTTCGCGCTTCGGATGTGGGCTTAGTCATCGGGGCTCAAAGGTGTTGCAACCGTGGGGCTTCAGGCTTCGAGGTCCCAAAACACCTCAAGCTCCCAAATGCCTTCTCTCTGCTCCGGGCAATTCACGACATTCCTTTCTCGTGCTTCGTTCACTGGAAAAGGTCGGCTGCAGGTCAAGCAGAACGCCTACCACACCCAACATCTTCAAACCTCGGTCTCCGAAGCGAACTCCTAAGCCAACAAGGCTGAGTCAAACTTTGGTTCCCCACAACGACTTCCTACCCACCCAGACACGCGAACCCAGAAGGCGTAATCAATGACTTTTTTCGCTGTTCTTGGGCTCCTCTTCCGCATGGATTCAAGAATGGCCCGCGTTGGCAAGAGCCAAAGCCTTACGCCGCTTACGCCCCAAAGGCACTCGAAACCAAGCCCCCCACCTGGATCTGGAACTCACTGAGCTCTCGTGTTAGCAACTGGAGGACGGCCCGCTTCAGCTTGTTGTAAGCCTGCACTCGCACTCTGAAACTCCCAACCCCAGACTCCTATAAGACCCTTAAGCCGCGAATCCCCACAACCTCGAAACCCTAAACCCGAGTATCCCTTATGACATCCAAGCCAGCTGCCAGTCGCAGCATGGACATGCTGGGTTTCGTTTCCTTTTGAGGCTCTTTTGGCTCCCTCTCGAATCAACATCACTGGTCACTAAGGTGCATATCCTCCGTGGCTCAATACAAATGAAATCGCCAGAGATGGACGGGTCCGCTGTAACGACAAATACTCCCAAAGCCATAGCACAGAAAGAGATCACGAAGTCATTGCAGGCCCTCTCTAAGCACTGCTGGTTGATTTCGCATAGACTTACCCACACACCTCCGGGGCTTCTTCGCAATGCCCCACGAACCCCAAAGCTGTAGGGAGTTACAAGCTGAAGGTGTGGTGCCTGGTACTGCTTCAAGCCGTCGAAGATTGAAACCTTGCAAGGGCAGCACGGAAACCCCAAAGCCCTCAACCCAAGACGCCATCCCCAAAACCCTTCAGCGTCCCAAACTTGAAGGCTGGTGGCCACTTTAGGAGCTGGCCACTTTAGGAGCAAGGATCAAGGTTATCAAGGAGAAACCATAGAGTCGATATGGCGTTCTATCTGAAATCTGAAAGAGACGACGGGATGTTTTCTGACACGGGTGTAGGACGGAGGGTGACGGACGCTACAGAGAGTCCTACTTGAGCCTGTCACGCGCCTCCCCGCCCTCGAATGGTACTTGATGTCATTGGATATCAGGCTGGTTTAGCGGCGTAGTGTTCACAAATGTCGGGATCTTGGGGAAAAAAGAGCTTGATGTCTTGATGTCGTAAGCTGAAGCTGAAAAACTTTGGGATAGCTGTTTCCGGTCGTTGGGACCTGGACGCCTCTGAACTCTACTTCCCTCAGCCTCTGGCACTCAGGCCCTCCACGTTTCCGAAGGGCGATGGCTTCGATGGGTCTCGGAACCTGCCATGTTCGGGCGAGTCTCATTTTTTGGAAAGCTGGAGACCTTGAAGCTGGAGGCCACAAGCTTGCAACCCCTGCTATACTTGCCAAGCCCTAAACCCCAGGGGCACTGGTAAATGAGTGGGCTGAACGGTAGCTCAAGCAGCTTAGAGTTTGGGTCTCGATACCTATCCCGCAAGGGTGCGGAGTTCCGATAAAGCTTTTCAAAGCAGTTTACACACCAGTCTTTCTCCCGAGAACACTTCAACCCTTTTCGGTACCCCACTTTCTTGTCATGTATCGTCAGCGCGGCCCCCGCGCTGAAGCAAAACCCTTGAGGTCTACGGTTGAGAGCTGCAAGCCAACATTGCAGATTTGAAGCTGCAGACCACCAAAGCCCTGTAGGTCTCTAGAAAAGCTGGGTTGGCATTTGAACTCTCTGAAAAGTATTTATATATAGGGTCCCTTTAATAAACCCAAATAAGGAAAATGAAACACGTCCCAAGTCCCAAGAACCAACCTAGAAAGGAAGCGCGCTGGCCAGGCCATTCGTGCGCCAAGGCCTGCGACGCGGAGAGCCGCTTAGTGCTGTTCTTCTCCAGCAGCTTTCTACCTGGGCTGGGCCAGTTTCAGGTTTCAGCTGTTTAGGGTTCGGGGTTTCCTCCAGGGTGCAAGGTACTTTGTGTGATGAGGCTTCAGGTCATCGTATGTCAAGGCCGGGTCCGCAGTGTAATTACCTGCTGCAGGTTGTTTAGACGCTCGTCTATAAGAGCCATTGAGAGCTCCGCAATCCGCGAGCCCGCAAGCCGTGCCGATGAGTCCGAACCGATTCATGACTCGTGAGGGCTTGTCTGTGCCAACAATCCAGCTCAAGTTTCTTCGAGCACTCTGACAGATGCCATCCTGACACATTCCCTCTCTCTGCCACTGTGTCTGCATATCTCTCTTCTCTCTCTCTTCTCTCTCTCTTCTCTCTCTCTTCTCTCTCTCTCTCTCTCTCTTCTCTCTCTCTTCTCTCTCTCTTCTCTCTCTCTTCTCTCTCTCTTCTCTCTCTCTTCTCTCTCTCTTCTCTCTCTCTTCTCTCTCTCTTCTCTCTCTCTCTTCTCTCTCTCTTCTCTCTCTCTCTCTCTCTTTGTCTCTCTTCTTCCTTCCTTCCATTGCACTTTGTCTCTCTCTCTCTCTCTCTCTGTGCCTCCGTCATCTTATCTACTTGTACTGGTCTCACACTCGCAGACTCTCGCACTCTCGCCCTTGCACTTGCACACACGCACGCACAGACACACTCGTTCTATGCCTCGTTCACTCTCTTGCTCACTCTCACGCCTCTCCAGGCCCCAAGCCATAAACACAAAACCAAATCCGCAATCTCTTGAGCCCTAAACCCATAATCCGGCCGAACGACACAAGTCGCACGCAGTGGGGGAAACTTGTGCCCAGATATCGCTCGGAAACCTCGGCGTGGCATTGAGCGGAATAGATAGGAAAGGTTTTAGGGCATGTTATGGGCACGTTGTTCGACGCTCCGGACCTTCGAGCTCTGCCGGGCTCTGAGTGTTGACTTCGCCGCACTACTCTCGCCATCTACTAGTTGCTTGAGAACCCCCGCAACAAAAAATCAAAAAGAAAATAGTAATCCCTGTCTTGCCCTTACATGGAATATTTCGTTTATTCTTTGGGGGTTCTTAAGCAAAGAGTGGTCATCTCCTCCGACCTGCAGTCTTCTACGCTGCGCCGCTGTGCTCCCGAAAACGAGCGGTTTTCTTCAATCGGGTTCGCGGTTGTTGTGTCAGGGGCTTCGCGCCTAAGAGACCTGAAGGTGGAGTTGTACAGAAGCCCAAGCCCTCAACACCAACCCACAGATTTAGAATCTCAGGCCCTAGACGCTTCGACTCCTAGAACCTCCGACGCCAGGCTTTCATATGACTCTAGGTCTATCGACTGTAGGTGCCGCGGAATGTGGCTTTAAAGCTCAGAGGGGCTTCGTAAGGTTGCAAGTTCAGGTTTTCGGCCTTAAAGGTTGTCAGTTTGGCTTTCGCAGGCCAAAGCTAATCCCCACAAGCCCGATTTGATTAGATTCTGAGCTCAAGGGTTCAAGTTCCAAATCAATCGCACACAGTTCGGTGAGTTCAGGTGTTGACCTCCACTACGTGGCCAACAGCAAATACTGGGCAAAAACACTCTCACAAGGTCCACGACTGGACGCTGGCCTTCAAAACTGGTTCAACTCCAGCAGAAGCCCCAAGATAAGCCCGGCAACCTCCTAAACTCTCAACTTGGGAACCTTCTGCCCTGAACCAAAATCATCAGTGGGGCTGTGGCTGGACAGGGTCAGGGCTGGAGATCTTGGCGCGAACCGCCCTGGGAAGGGCAAGTGATGGGGGTTGATGTGTGGGCGGCTGAGGGAAAGTGCTTCGTGCGCGTGCTGGCCTAGAGGTCGCCAAAGGTACTTTGATCTTGAAAAGTCTGGGCCTTGTGGGCCTCTGTGTTTTAGTTGGTGGTCGTGATGATGCAATGCTTATGCGGAGGGGCAAGCTCGTACCAGCAACAGCCGCCGTGCCCTCTGGGTCTCGATTTGGTGAGTTTATATCCAAGGCAACTGGCCATGAAACGAAGGCCCGATAATTCTTCAGGGATTGCGGGCCTCAACCATAAAGGGCCCCAAGCTCAGACTCAGGACCCAGCGTTTCATCATCGCCTGGCGTGTAAAATGGGTGCCAACCTCGGTGGCAGCTTCGCAGTCCGCAGTCCGCTCTCCACAGCAGCGCAGCTTCTTTCAAGGGTGCGCCTTAATGTGGGCACCCTGAGGAGCAGGGTTTGGGGTTGGGGGTTTGGGGTTTGGGGGTCTGGGGTTTAGGGTTTGGGGTTTGGGGTTTAGGGTTTGGGGTTTAGGGTTTAGGGTTATTGTACTCTGCCAAAGGAAAGGATAGCCAACAACACGATAGATGTCAACATCGGAGCCATGGAGACATGAAGCCCTGAACTTGAAAGCCTGTGCAGCCCCGAGCCAGTTTCAAATCACTCATGTCCCCCAACCTCTCCAACCAATCTTAGGTATCAAAGAGATCCTCGGGACCCGAGCCGGTGAAGAGCTGACAGAGAATTATTCCAATACCTTGCACTTCGAAAGAAGCAGAGTGACAGCAGAGTGGTATCACAGAATGCCAAATGCCACTCGCTACCACAAATTTGGATAATGATGAAGCCTAGTCAGGGAAAGCACAAGAGTGAAACAGGTGGCACCTTTTGACAAGTCTTACATTTGAAGCCACATGCGGTGCAGACCCCGCGTGTTGTTTCAAAGGGCAAACACATGTACAGATGAGGCTTCGGCAAAAGGAAGCTGACTGCGGGAGCAAGCAACAACGTTTGACTGCTCTGCGAGGAAGGGTTGGAAGAGAAAATCACGTGGAGCCATGAAGCCCACGGTGAGGGGGACCAATTTCGTGCAGAGAATTGTAGTCTTCGAGATATGTTCGTTAGGAAAACCCTTAGATTCATGCCTGTCGTTGTTTCTTCTTGAGGTCTCCGTGAAGGGTTCAGACTTGCAGCGTTTTTAAGTCTGGATTCACGGCTTGTCAGAGTAACGTGGGTGGTTTGGACTTGCGGAAATGCAGGAGTTGGGTTCACGACTTGCAGGGGTGCACAGCTTGGGGACTGCAGCCCTCAACCTATATAAACCCGAAACGTGAAACTCGAACCCCGTCTCTGACAGCAAGGCCTTACCTATCCACCCAGAGGTTTCCGGGCTCAGGGTTTAGGGGTTTGGTGTTGGCTTAGGGGTAAGGGTCCAGGATTTAGGGTTTAGGGCTTAGTGTTCGGGTGGGCTTTGGCTTAGGCCTCGGCTTGAGGGTGCAGAAAGACTTTTGAAAGGGATGGAGGATTCCACAAGGTTTTGGGTTGAAGGCTGTCCGAGCCGGTGATTTCGCGCCTGTGATTTGTTCCACGCCATCAACCCGCAACCATTACCCCGCACGCACGCGCGCACACGCGCACACGCACACACACCCTAAACCCTAAACCCTAAGCCCTAAACCCTAAGCCCACACGCACACTACAAATACAATACAAAGGCTTGAGAATGCCAGGCGCCGGACTAAACAGGTCGGCCTTGTGGTCGTACGACCTACGCAGGAAGGCGAATTGTAAGGCGTTTTTCGGGAGGGTCTTCGAGTTCAAAAAGATTAAGTTAAGGTTGTTTGGAACTTACTGGAGTCGTGTCGTAATGCAAACCCTGAACCTTAACAAGGAGCAAGCCCCCCAAACCCCTAACCCTGAACCCTGCAGTCTAAATCCTAAACCCTAAACACAAAACCAGTGTCTTCAGCTTGGGGATCGCTGGCCGATCCTGTGGAGTCATGGCGGTGTGCCCCAGAAATCCCCAGGCGTGCCATGGGTCCAAAGAGCTCTGAGTTGAGGGTTTAAGGCTTAGGTTTTAGTGTGTAGGGTTTAGGGAAAGGCTCAAAAAACATCTTGACACTCAAATCTTGTCTATGTGGGTTAAGACTTCCAGCCGGGGCGCCCTTCAATCATCTCAGGCGCCATATAATGCGGCGTGCCCGCTTTCTGCATGACCTGCGTTTCGGATCGGTGTTAGCCCCAGGGTGTGGCGCGTTAGGCTTTGGGGATGTTCAGGGTTTGATGGAGTTCTGATCGTCCTATGACCCCCAAACCTGTGTCAGCCCATGCGCAAGTAGTAAGACGTTTTAAGTTCTTGTCTCATTGTTCTGGCGTGGGGTTGGGAAGCACCGAGAGGCGACGATTTTCCGAGGAAGGACAACCTCCTCACGCAACCACGGTGGCACGAACAAGGCCAAGAGGAACGTAGCAACATGTAGCCTCATGTAGCAAGCTAAATGCATAGATCGGCATCGCGATCGTCAGAGCCAGTCTCAACTCCCAAGCAGTTGCACTTTCAAACTCCACACACACACAGACAGACACACACACTTACACGCTGTAAGGGGAATACCCTTGAGGTTGGGAGCCTGTTTTGGCCACATTCTTGGTGAACAAAGCAGCTTTTGAGAGATCGGGACCCTGCAAACACACAATAGATATCAAGCCCATCTTCGCAGTCACAACCCCTGATTCCTCAACCCCAAATCCCCTTACATCCTGAACCAAAGATCTTGTTGCAGATCCTAAACCCCTATGCCCGGCAACCTTCAATTGGGGGCCAGACGCGCTTGCGCTCATGCCAGGGAATTAAATGTCGGCCGTTGACGGAGGGCCTTAGCGCACTTTACACAAGAATCGTGGAGCTTTTGGTTTCCATAAGCAGGGAGGGTGTTCAAACGACACCATAAAATGCTTAAGCCACACCCTAAACCCTACCTCAACCCGACGAGACCAACCAAAGACCTGCTTGAACCCTACTGCCTTAGCGACCCCAAACCCCAACACTCAGTGATGCTTTCGGTCAGCTTCGCACAGGAGGGAGAAGAGATGGCAGACCACGGCCAAACCGTCAGAAACTCAAATCGCCACACCCAAAAAGAATTCTCCTCACCCCAGTCAAGCATTCCTCTTCGGGCCCAAATACTTTAAGATAACAGCCAACACCATACAACACCCTAAACCCTGAAGCCCTCAAACCCCCAAACCCGAAAACCCTAATTCAAGCCCTAAAACCCTAAAACCCTAACACCCTAAGACCCTAAAACCTCAAACCTTAGACCCTAAACCCTAAGCTCAAAACCCTAACTATCCTGTCAAAACCCTGAGGCCCCCCCCCCAAAGACCCGAAGGCTCGGGCAGCATGCGCGCCAGCCGCCCCATGGTTCCCGACCGTGCGACCTTCACCTCCTTGGCCTGGAGAGAAGGTCATAAAAGAAGTGGATAATGGTGGAAAAAATGTTCATCCTGCACCACCTCCAAATTCTGAGATTATAGAGAGGATTAGGAAAAATATGAAAGGAAAAGAATTAAGATAGAAAAAATATTGACTCTGGGATATATTCTGGAGACCCTTGAAAGATAGGTACAAAATAATTTCCAAATCCTCCAAACAAGCCAGGCATTACTAAAAAGAAGATCATAAGAAAGCCATGCAATGTAATGCTTATACTTGTATTATAGAAGTTCTGGTTTTCTGGAGATATTATCATATTTCCTGATGAGAATGACATTGACAGGTTTCTCATAAAGTAAAATAGGATGAAGATAATGCATCCTGCATTTTTTTGGTACAGCTCTTAACATAGCATATTGGCATAAGAAATACCATTCAGGTACTATATGTAAAGGAGTAAGTAATCCACATGCTTCGAATGCAATATCTGGATGTGAGAAAGAAGAGAAGCCCAAATTCATTTGAAGAAGATATAGATAGAGCATTAATATCTTTCCATAGACTTAGAGGTGGGTTTCAGGTTGGGGGTTTAGGGTTTAGGGTTTTGGGGGTTTTGGGGTTTAGGGTTTTAGGGTTCAGGGTTTGGGGTTTGAGGGCCTTAGGGTTTAGGGTTGGCTTCCGGCTAAGGGTTTCGGAGTTCCGAGTTCATGCTTTGGAGGCTTTGGCTTTGGCTGCAGATAACCCTAGGGGTAGCGATCTGGAACAAGCGTCCGGAGACTCGGCATTCTGCTTGTTTGGGGTTGAGGGCTTTGTAAAGACTCACCAGCCAGGACGCTTTTGTACTTTCGGGGTGCCACAGAGCATTGCAACGTTAACCTTTTTGACGTGCGTAGCATTTTTAGGAGTTCTGAAGTCAAAGGGCTTCGACATTGCAACCTCCGGGCAGATGATTTGCATGTCGTGCAAACTTGGTACGTTCACACAGTTTCAATCTGGCTGAGAGCTCGAGCGTCTACATGTCAGTAGCCGGGTGAGTGAATCCGACGCATGTGTGACATAGGCAAGAGCGTCAAAGAAAACTTGGGGGAGCGATGCACACAGGGCATAGACGAGAGCGCTCAATGCGACAAAAGCGACGAGAACATGCTAACACATGGGGCACAACACTGGACCGGGGAGACATTGAGCAGATCGGCGACACACGGAACTAGCTTACATGGGATCTGGGATCTGTAGCCTAAAGCCCCCAACATCCCCTAACCTTCCGTCCCACAGTTCTGAGATCTGATCTCACCACAGGTCTGGGGATTTCGGGTTACGGGTGTGTGGAAGGTTCGGCTACACAACATTCGGGATGCAAAGCTCACGGCTACTTTGGACTGAGGTGTTGGGTCTGCAAGGCTTTGGGGCTCCATGGTGCTTGCTATTTTAGACTGGCCGTTCCTGGAACCCTAAACCCTAAACCCTAACCGGCCTGTTCCCGGATCTTCTCATGGAAGTTTGCAAGGCCGAAGTCGATTCTGGCCCCGGGACTTGGAGAGTTTAGGGTTTAGGGTTTAGGGTTTAGGGTTTAGGGTTTAGGGTTTAGGGTTTAGGGTTTAGGGTTTAGGGTTTAGGGTCCATCCCTAGTTGTCCCTAAACCTTATCCTCTGAAGCCCTTGAGTGCCTTTCAAAGTATTAAACCCTGCAGACCTGCAGAGCTCTAAGCTTATTATGCACCAAAGAAATTGGTCCGATTCGTTTATGCTTCAACTTTGTACAGACATCTCAGACATGTTAGAGAAGCTTTTGGAAACTTATGAAAGAGACTCAGAAACGAGCAGCTTCGGCAAATCGTGAAACATGCGCTGAGTTCGGCAAAACATCGGAAAACGGTGTGAAACATTAGGGAACTATCGCAGGAAGGATACTCAGGAGCTTGCGGGGAAAGTGTGGAGACTTGTGAAGAATGTTCTTAAGTCGTAAGCTTTTGAAGAATTAATTCGTCACCACATGGAAGGTTGGGAACTCTCGAGGATTCGGGAACACTTGAAGAACACATTTGGCGGGAACATAATCAAGATACGTCGCACCCACCCAAGTTATTAACCCTGACCCGTACCCGGCCTTACCCCCTAACCCATAAACTTGCCTAAGCCCTAAACCCTAAACCCTTAACCTTTGTTAAACTCGAAACCCAGGCCGGCAAGGCATCTTCAGTGGAGAGCTTGCACTTCTATCCACGAAAAGGATGTTCTCCGGCCTCGTGGCACAGTCTTTAGTTGCAGCTTCGCGCTCGATATGGGTTTACTTCCCATGCGGCTTTTCCTCATGAAGGTGTTAACGTTGGGTGACTTTTTAGGGATGTGTGGAGTGGTAATTTAGGGGGGAGTTGAAGTGCTGATGGCATGGTGGAGTTTGATGTGTGGGGGGGGCGGGGGGGGTCCTCGGAAGCTCTTACGGATGATTGCCAGTCGCGCCCCGAACGCAAATCAGGCTTCAGCGCTGGGGGGCTTAGGCACCGTGAGTCTGCAAGAGCGTGTCAGCAAAAATTGGGCTGAGACTTCGATCTTCTCTCAAGCAAAAACTCCCACAGACAGATGTTCAGCATAGTGGCAGACTTCGCTTACCGTAGCAGGCTTCGGAGTTGAAATTGGGCTTTGGAGGGAGCTCCCCGACCTCGACTTTCCCCGCAATCCGGGCTTCTTGGCCCTGCTGCACCCCTCAAACCCTACTTGTAGGGCCTACAGCCCCTACGCCATGAAACGCAGGGGTCAAAAGGAATTTGAAAGTTCACGGCTTTGTATCTGAGGTCTAAGATTGCATTCTATAGGGTGTCGGTTTTCAATGTTCAGGACAGCACCACGCACACTCTCTTTGTTCCGAACGAACACGCGCTACACCTGAAACGGCGCATGCTTGCACCAGCCCTGAGCCAGACAGGACCAACCGCCTGACACCCAAGATCACGCTCCTGGCAGCAGCGAGGAAGTTCGAAACTCCCTGGAACTTCCACGGCCACATGTGCTCAGAATTCCAAATCGCTCTCTGAGGCCTCGGCTTGATATCACGATGGATGATTCCCTTATCGTGACAGTACTTCGTTGCTGAGAGGATCTGCTGCCTTGGACGCAAGCCGAGCCACGCAAACTTGGAGCATGATGAACTTTGTGGCATGAGGACAGGTAGAATTGCTGGAGAACACCTGCTTGCTGAGCCCCCGGCATCATGAACGCCACGTGGCTCTCAGTCATAGGCTGCTTCAACCTCTCCGTTCTCAAGCACTTGCAGGCCGTGTGCAGACATGCTCTGTGCCACTGGCTGTCGGGGTATAAAGTCTACCTTGGGAGGCATGTTCATTTGAGCACCATGCTTCAGGCGATATCCGAGGCTATCTGAACAGGTTTGGTGCTTTGCAGGTCGTAGTTGACATAGCTTTCCGATTCCAGTTCTCGACTCTTTATGAAAAACTCATGTCGCTACAGCAGGCGCGCAAGCACGCCAAACACAAGCATCGATGTGGACTGGCGTCCTCTCGTAGTGATGAAGAATCCGCGAGAAGAGGTCTCCCCCCTCACACAGCTCCGTCACCAGGTAGATGTTGCCTCAGCTTCGATTGCCATGCGGGAGTTCTAAGCATGTGCGGCGAAGGTGATGTAGCGCTTGCTTCTGGCGGGTATGGAGCGTTGGCATCGGCAGCTGTGTTGCTTAGCTCTTGCAAGCTCGTGAGGAGTACTTATAGCCATGTAAACGTGAAGGTTGTGTTGGAGTTCGCGGCGATGGCTCAGGCTTCAGTGTGGAGCTTTAGGGTGTGGGCATTTTGATGAGGCTCATCAACCTGCGTTTGAGGATCCTGTGGGTGCAGAGTGGAGGAGCTTAGCTCATCGGGGGCAATTGGAGCAACTGTGTGAACTGCTTTCAGCACTCCAACGAGTTATCCCACGTCTCATTCCTCTCTCCCGGACCCTGCAGTTGTCAGAAGCAGATTCATAAAAACTAAACCCTAACCCCTAAACCCTAAACCCTAAAACGGAGACAAAACTGGCACCCGCAATCATGCCGATGTTTGTTTTGCCTGAAGCTCGGTTAAAAATTGCTGGTTGCAAAAGGTGCTGTTGACTCTCGAGATGAGGCGAGGGCCACTAGCGACTTGGCCACTCTCCGACGCCTCCGTTCCCGCAATAACAATAAACCCTAACCCTAATGTCAGCAGGTTGGGTAGTTAGGGCCCCAGGGCTCAGGGACAAGGTTGTGCAAGAGCGGCCTTGGAATAGACAGCTGGACTCAGCTTTTTCTTTCTGGGCAGTCTAGCATAAGATAGGAACTCTAAGGGAACCCTGAGTCAGAGCACTCCACTTGTTTTGGTTCTCATGAAGACGTCAAACTCAATCCAGAATCCTCGCTTTGCCAGATGAACCAATACACGCTTTACAGGCAGAGCAACAGAAGCGTCAACCCTGGACCCTGCATCACAAAACCACGCTTCTTGGTGCCCCAGGATCCGGGGTTTGCAGGTGAGGGGTGCAGTGGCTTTCTGAGACCCAGATTCCAAACCTTCGGGCGTTTGAGGATTGCGGGTCTTTGTGAAGGGTTTGAACAAGGCCGGAGGAAGAAACCCGAACAAAAACAAGAAATCATCCGACAAAGACCCTTGGCAAAGCTTAGGCAAGGCCTGCTCGAAGTAGACTTCGTGCATCTTCATGATGTGGGGATGGTTCAGCGACCTGGTGGTGGATGCCCCTTTACAGGGTGCTTCGGGTTTAGGGCGTTTTGGGAGGGATATGGAATTCTTGGCACTGTCACCCCGTTTTCTTTGGAATGCATCTGATATCGAGCACTCACTTTGCAGGGTTAAGGCTGTCGCTTACTCTCTCTCTCTCTCTCTCCCTCTCTCTCCCTCTCTCTCTGTCTCGCCCCGTCCTTAAAGTACTCGGGCCTTCACATTTGTCTCTGCGCACATAGAGTTTAGGCTTCGCGCAAAACTCAAGCCCATTAAGCCCTTTCGTGACTTAAAGTCCATCCAACCTCCATATCCGTAAGAAGCTTACAAAACTTTACCGCGTTTGCCATTGAGACACTTGAGGAGTCGAATCTCGTTGTCCATGAGCTCCCGCTGTAGAGCGGTTTGGACGGCTACCACCTGAGGGAAGGTTCGGGAGCAGGACTTAAAATCCAACCAAGTGTGTAGTGTGCATTGGAGAGGATGCTTGTTGGCAGTTTTAAGCACACAAGCCCAAAGCCCGATTCCCTACATCGCGAAAGCTCCAAAAGCCCTCCTTGCATAGAGCAGTTTCTCTTGCTCATCTGGTAGTCAACCCCAAAACATCAAAAGTCAAGTTCCGTGCAGCGCAGGTCTGACTGCGAGCGGCCACGTTCGACGGGGAATTTCACTGTGTCATCGGCCAAATAGCGTTTACCATGTCAAGCGAAAGCAGTAACGGTGCTTCCTTACCAGGGTTAAAAAGCCCCTTAAGGCCTTAAGTTTTTCGATCGCAACTTGAATTTAGAATATTTTAAATATTTTTCGTGCTCTCTTGCCATCTGCGGCTGGGTGCTTTTGGCTGGGCCGGGGAGGGGGAGAGGGTCGGGGGGGGTGGGGGGGGGAGGGGGCCTGGTTCAGAACGGAAATCGCTGTTTCTTTCCAAGCTCCCGCCCAAAACCCTCAAATCGACTCTCAGCTAGTCTCAGCTCCTTCTCAGCAACTTCCACCTAGTGAGAAACCTTGGAAACGTCTGCTAACAGCCCTACCAATCGTCCTGAGGATGCATAAGCAACTAGTCGAAATGGTGACGGCAGGGGTTCATGTGCAGAGCTTGCTGGCTGTAAACCCCCTAAATACCCCCCCATCTCGGACGCAGCCTTGCAGGCCCTCAGCTGCTTCGTGCTCCTCGGCAAGTTCATCCGGAATACGCAGCCCTGAATCCAAACTCAATCACTCAACCACCAATCAGAAAACTCCTCGAAACCTGAAAGCCTCGAAGCCTGAAAGACCTAGACCAGCACCGGGGTTTAGGTTTCAGGTTCAGGGTTCAGGGTTTAGGGCACAGGTTTAGCGGGTCCAGTAGATCAACCTAGAATCAAGTCACTTCAGCTACTTAAGCCCGCCAGCTCACTTCCTTTTTCTTTTCTCCTCTATCATTCAAGAGGCAAGAAGAAGGAAGACAAAGATGATAACACGAGGGCATAAATGGGAAGACAACGGAGAACGAGGAGGAGTTCTCCGGGTGCATCTCACTACCTGCTTCCTGGCTCCCTCTCTTCTGTAACTTGCCTTAGAAAGGACACAGATTTGTCAAATATTGACTTTCCACTCCATCGGCTGGCCCCTGAAGTTGGGCTTGGCAATCAAGAACCTAACAAAAGCGAAAGGTTTCAGGATTCTGCTTCTTTGAAAAATCGACAGGAAAAAGCTTCTGGCGAGCCCTCTGCTAATGGCTGAGGAATGAGTTTTGGTGACAGATTGTGGGACCTTTTGGGTGGACCACTCGCTCAATTCAGAGTTTCTTGCACACTCTGTGCATGTTCGTTCAGCACGAGGAATAAAAGCTGCTAGTGTCCAATGTGCGTGAGAACGAAAGGTTTCCAATGAAAAGAAGAGTCTTATGTACCAGTACAGAAAAGTTCTAAACATAGTTGTCAGCAGGGACTGTTGCGCAATCAGGCACTGGAGGACAGCTACTGGGACACTCGCGTGCATGGCATCCTCTCTGTCTATGGCAGCCACAAGCAGGTATTGCAGGACAACGACTGTCGCATCCACGACCCGAAGCCGTACGCACTCCCTTTTTTTGAAACAGGCTCCCTTGAATTACTCCCTTCTCTGAGACAGCCGACGAGATCTTTGTTTGGCTTTCTGGGAGCGAAGAAGAGATACGATTCGTGCGTTTTCGATCATCGTTGTGCTGCATCTCTTCTCCTTCAACAGAAGAGGACAGGCCTTCGACGCGGGATGCCAGCTTAGCATGGCTGTTGGGCAACAGAAAGCCTTTCGCCCCTCTCGCAAGACAGAAATGTGAGCGATAGATTTCTTGAACAAGCTTTGTAACACTGCCCAGCCATCTTTTTCGCACTGTCAATACACTCGATTGTCGCGTCGTGAACCGTCACTGAAAAATGGCTTCGCCGGGAAGGAGGGGGGGGGGGGGGGGGCGTTCAGGCAATTTGTCTGCGCGACGGGGTTGGGCCCGTACCAGCTTCCTTGATAGAGACAAAAGAACCTCGTTGCCTGCTTACATAACAGCATGAGGCATGCGTCGCTTGCATAGAACTTTACTTGGTGTTCGACATGCGGCCATCCCCGCCACGGCCTCTGTGGAGACCACGCGCTCCTACTTCACTTCAACTTCAGCCGTTCTTTGTCATCTGATGTGGGCATACAGCTAACTTTTTTGCTAGCCAGGTAATAGGAAGTTCGAAAACTGCGGTGTAACTTCTGAGTGGAAGCGTTTGGAAACGTTCGTCGACGAACCCCATGTAGCGGCCTCAAGATACGAGTTCCGAACGCTGAGCGCCGGACTTATGCCGAACCAGCATGACCTGAGTGGGTGGTGCAGAGATGGGGCTGAACTAGGTCGGGTCGAGATCTTGAATTCTGCGAGCCTTGGGTCCTCCTTTGCTAGCTAGACGCTGAAGCCTGAAACAGTCCTGAAACCCTACATTCCACAGCCCTCTCCATTCGTAGCGAACGCCATACCGCCTTAAACTTCCAAAGGCCACGGGCCCCAAACCAAACGCACAGACGAGCAAACGTTCGAAACTCCCAGAGTTCAAGGTCCTGGGGTTCGGGTTTCAGGGGCTTCCCTTTCACAACTAAACTAGACAACGGACGGCCCGAACACGCTTTACGCAGCGAAAGCCCCGTTATCAGCAGCATCAGCGTCGTCAAATCATCGTCATCATCATGATCAGCACAAATCTCTGCGCGATCCCGCCGAGAACTTCGAGAGGCTGTGACCACCACGTGCACAAGTTGATCTGGTGGCACTCTGTTCTACCGCCTATACGGCATCAGCGAAGCCCCCAACTCCAAACTCCAAGGCAGCGAAGCAGCCATGCACAGACTGAGATCCGGGCCTTGCCAAAGGAGCCAGAGCCCACGTCTCCGCAGAAGAGATAGTCATCAAAGATTGCCAGACGACCCACGTGGGTGGGAAACATAACCTGGCAACCCGAGGCGGAGTGACCCCCGAACCTTCTGGTGCTGATGTCGCCTTATCTTCATCCACGATGGATCTTGTGTTGTGCGCGTCATGGGCGTCGGTGGGCATCCGTGGGCGAGCGTGTGCGAGCGCGCATGCGTTCGTGAGCGTGTCCCCATCAAGATTGTTTTGTCTACGATTTACCTCAAATTTCAACTAAAGCTTAAAGTGAACAATAAAGAACAGCAAAAATTGCGTATAAAAGACATGAACACACACACACAAAAGACATTATTTCGAAAAAACCAAAATGCATAAGACGTTGATTGTAAAGAATCGACCTGAAAGCGCATAGCAAAAATCAACTTCACCCGTCTCCCCCCTCCCCTATTACTTCTTCTTGGCGATCCCACCCCGCTTCTTCTTGCTTACCCTTGCACCTTAGCATTAGAACCCTAAACTCGCACGTAGACCCTCAGCCCTCAGCCCTCAGCCTTAAGTTGCTAACCTGCGGAAGAGAAAAACTCGGCCCGGAACCCTCCAGAAACCCTTGTGACCTCTGTATCCGTGGATCAGGATCTGCCGAAAGAGCGGCCATCTTCGGTCTTTGGCATCCCTAAACCCTTAAACCCCAAACTCTAAAAGAGCTCCTCAAGGCCCTGGGCCCTTGAGGAAAACGCCTCACCCAACTTGCCAAACTGCGCCTCCGACGCAATGTTTGCGGCCGTGGCCCGCGAGATGCCGCTCTGGTTCCGGAGCAGCGACTCAGGTGCCTACGACATTTTCTACCACGAAGCTCTCTCGGTTTGTTTTCGCTATACAGGGTTCCCCTACATCGTCGTGCACCCAGCGAGCGGGGGTGGGGGGGAGGGGAGGGCGGGACTACGTGAACGTGAACAACTTCGTCCTTCGTATGCGTTTTTGGTTTTCATGTGGGCAGAGATGCTCAGAGGCCTTCAATGCTTGAAGCAATGTGTCAAGGGCATCTCCTAAAAAAGGGAGAAGGGTGTTCTACGATGCTGTAGAACTGGTTGATGCATTGCATTGCTCCAGAACTGCAATAGCTACGCAGTAGAGATGGCTTCGCAAGTATCAGTCAAGGTTCGTGCTTCGGGCTAATTTCCTTCCAAAGATCTGTCAACCCACGTGATTCATTCCAATTTCTTCGAATTCCACCTGTCGCACTTATCACCTGTCAAGATCGAAGCACTGACTGCTTGCGGAGACTTGGCCTGGCTGTAGTTGTCGGTCTTTCGGTGGCCATAGTGGGAGGGGTGGTCTTTGGGGACTCGCACTGCTCATGATGCAGTATCATGATGTACATGTCGGCCTGTATCCAAAGCATTCTGCTCGGAAACCTCTCGCTTCTGCCCAGTTTTCTTTGTCACGCCTCATGTGCTTGGTACTTTACTTCCCCCCCCCCCCTTTCCTGGTGCCGCAAACCCGGAAAAGCCAAAGCAATGAAGCCTTTTGGCTCAAGTCCCTAGTCCCACCTCTGACTCATCTTGAGAAGGCGCCTGTGATCCTCTGCCTCCCAGGTGTCTTCCACATGTGCAGCTTCTGTTTATGCTTTAGATGCCTGTGGTGTGTTTAGGCTGCTCCTGCCGGTTGGGGCGAGCTGGGGCTTGTGGATTTAGGGTCCAGCCTTTCATCACCTCTTCGCCTCACCGCTGCTCTTGAGGGGGTTTATGAGATTTCGTGTGTAGATCTGAATTTGTATATTTGTAGCCTTATTGCCTTTGGGATTGCCAGCGTTGACGTCGCTCCCATTAGACCGTTAGGCCGTGACGTGCAATTCAAGAAAGGATGTGAGCCGAACTTCTGCGGATTATAAGGTAACCTGAACCCGAAAAAAGGGAATAAACAGGGGCCAAGAAGGTAACCTAAATCTAAACCCCTAACCCCCAAGCCCCTAAACCCAATGACTCCTAAGGGCCTAAACTGAGTCTTAGGGGGGGCAGCTTAGAGCTTCAGACGACGTCTGAGGGCGCGGCTGGGAACCGAGGTCGGCATCTCGCGGATCTGCTCAGGTCAGGTCTCGTTTTTAGGGTTTAGGGTTTAGGGTTTAGGGTTTAGGGTTTAGGGTTTAGGGTTTAGGGTTTAGGGTTAGGGGCTTCAGGGTACGGCGGTTTTTGGGGTTTTGGGTGGGGCAGGACAACTTTACGCATTCACGAAGCGAAGCTAAGAACAACTTCGAGTCCGGAATGTGCACGGGTCCCCAGCGAGAACGTGGTTTGGCACACGCCGCGAAGCCAAAAGCATGCTTTTAGGGTTTAGGGTTGCGGGGAGCGTCGCACGGGAACGGTACCTCGGCAGCAAACCGCGAGCGTTATCGATTTCCTCGCCCCTCGTTGTCGTTACCCTGAACGTAGCACCCCGAGTGCAAGCACCGTAGCTTCCCCAGCAACAAAATCCTTCAGGGTTTAGGGCTGAGGCTTCGGGGGGTTACTGTGGGATAAATGGCTGAAGAAATATGGGAGAAGGGTTTCGGGCTTAGGTTTCAGGGCATTAGATGCTTCAGGCTGAAAGTTCGGTTCAAGATTTCGACGCACCGCAGAGAAGCCTCCTGCGTGTCTGACGGACGTGGAGCATGCTCGAGCTGCTCAAACTGCGAACTCAACATACACCAGCACAAAGCAATTGCAATTTCTGGCAGTTGGAGTGCTGGCAGCCTTCTCCACTGCGACTTGGTCGCTTGAGGGCCGAGCCCGACCTCAGTGCTTTAATTGGGGGCTCGCCATTTCGGCTTCAGCGTTTATGTAAAGATGTAGGGTAAATCTGCTGCTGGCAGGGATGGTTTGGGATGGGCTGCAGGGTTGTGAGGGGTTGGGCTTGTTGCCCTTGGAAATGTGCCGCTTTGCCGCTTTGCTGTGCATGTGGGCTTCAGGATCCTTCGGGACAGTCAAGGGCAGAGTCTAGCATCCCCACGCTACGGAGCTCAGTCCGTTCAGACATTCAGGATCTTCGGAACTCAAGGCGTCTGAAGTTTGTGTGGTTCCGCTGTAGGGCTCAGAGTTGAGAAGACCGAGGCCCCCTAAACTTTCCTTAAGATTTGAACTCTTAAGTGACATCAAGGCACCCTAAGCCCTGGACCCTAAGCCCACACCCCGAAGCGCAGCATCGTTTTGAGATGAGTCGGGCGGGACCACCTCAGCCCCCCAGGCTCCCTTAAGGAAGCCTTCTACTAACAGTCCTTCATAGGGATCATCATAAGGGGTACTGTAGTCAGTATAAGGGGGAACATCCAAACTCCAAAAGCACCCTCGAAGCGTTTTCTAGTGAACCCGCTTCGGCCTCCTCCAGCGTCTGCTTCCTCCCCAGCCTCGGCCTCAAGGGCCAAGGGCCAATGGTGGAAGTGGGGGGTTGGGGGGGAGGGTTTAGGGTTTAGGGTTCAGGGTTCAGGGTTTAGGGTTTAGGCTTTAGGGTTTAGGGTTTAGGGGGGGGGGGGGGGGGGGGGGGGGGGGGGGGGGGGGGGGGCGGGGGGGAGGGTGCTCAGAGTTGTGGGATGCTTCGGCATGGCTCGTGGCTTTTGCGGAAGTATTGTTGCGCCGATTCGGGTTTGCCCTGGTGGGCTGGAGGTCTGGCGTCTTGGGTTAAAACTATGTACAGACCAGCGGACTGACCAGCGGCCGGGCACTTCCCGGCAGAGTCTTTCGGCTTGCCAGTCGGAAAAGACTTGCGTTTCTACATGGTCGATTAACTCCTCTCTGGATTCTTTCTGGCAGCTGTCAACTGCCAACAGGAAGAACCTCACACCACACATCATCCACCTACTGTGTCAGCCCCGGCCCGCTTCACGGCATGGTCTAAGTTGTTCGTGCATGTTTAGGGTGCCTAGGCCTGAAGCACCTTCAACCACTGAGTCCCGAGAATCGATTTGCTGCACAACTACGTCGAAACCGTCCTCGAAGCTCTCTTCCCAACCCAGTGCGAAGGCCGCATTGCGAAGCCCAACAATCAACAAGGCCGCGATCCGACGTGAGCAAGGCCCGAAGACAAGGGGTGGAAATTCAGACGCTCAGGTTGACAGTTTTAGGAAGTCTAGGGCGTTTGCTTTAGGGCTTACCTAAACGGACCTAAACCTGTCACATAGCCAAAAGTCCATCCTATAACACCTGAGCCCAAAGATCCCGCGAGCCGCCGAACTCCCAAGCGCGAGAGCCCCGCCAACTAAAGCCTCAATTCTCAGATTCCAGGTGTTCCCTTCCTTGGGGAAAACCCTACACCCTTAAACCCTAAACCCTAAACCCCAAACCCTAAACCCTTCCCGGTGGAGGGAGGGGGAGCCCAAAGGCCTGAATCTCCTCGGCCTGTCGAGGAGCAGAGAAATTGAGAGTTGAGTCTGCGTTTGGGGTTGCGGGTGTAGGGTTTAGGGTACAGGGTTCAATGGTGCATGGACGTGGCTGGTCTCCGGAGGATTTTGGGTGGGGCGTGGAGAGTTTCAGGCTCGAACTTTCTGGAGGGCTGCGAGAACCTATTGGCCAAGATGTCCATTCAGCCCATTCCTGGTTAGCTAGCGGCTGTGAGGGGCTTGGCTTAGCTTCTGTCTTCCGGATATTTCAGGATGACCGCGGCAGCTGTGTAAGGCTTCGGGAAAGCTTTGAAAAATTTAAGACCAGATTGAGGCTTGTAGGGGCCCGGAAACCATGAAGCCCTCAGCTCATCGCCGGAACGTGGCGCCCCAAACTTCAAAACCGAACGATCGAAGTACCAGGCTGTTGCAAGATGTAGGGGGCCCGGCGGCCAGAGCCAGGAGCCGATATCGGAAACATTCGGTTTCAGGGTTTAAGGCTTAGGGTTTAAGGGTTAAGGGTTTAGGGTTTAGGGTCCACATCCTGAATTCTGAGCCCAACTATGCCTTGATAGCACACGCGTGCACCCAAACTTCAGCCGGCAGCACATGGTCCGACGACGCAGATACTGCTCTATGCGCCTGGGCTTGAAAGACCCAGAGGAAGCTACTTCAACCCGGTCTACCCGGCGCTGTCTGGACATTAATTCAAACTCAGACACCCAGGGCCTGAAACAGCAGGCCTCACCACCCTCAAACCCAACCCTGGACAAAATCTACTCACCCATTACCCATTGCTCCCAGTGGCTGTGTGTTTCTTCTTTGCTGCAATTTTCTAACTCTGGATTTGGCAGCCTATGCCTGCAGATCAATTGCTGCATCATCCCTTCATTCCCCTACCGCTGGCCTCCTGCTCAGGCCCGTTTTGCCTAAACACGGGGCTTCTAAGACTCAAAAGCCTTTGCTACCCGCTTTCTCAGCATCAGGCATGTGCCGCTGGCGTGCCCCAGCCTGCAGCCTTTGCGAGAGACCCCCACAACTCCACAACCCCCGACGCCGAGTTTTTGTTGGTCTCTTGAACTCGCCCCCCGACCTCTGAGGTCAAGCGGCGCAATGCGCCGGGGTCCTAGCTGCTTCTGCTTTCCAAATTTAAAGCCCTGCCAACACACCCGTGTCGGCTTTTGCTCGGAGAGGCTTCGGCTCTAAGGTCGGAGGCTTAGATGCTTCCCCAGGGGTTGCTATGACTGTCAAGGGATAAGGGACAACCCTCTAAGACTTTGAAAACCTCAGAGCTACTCGGGCATCGGCAGAGGAGTCCACCGATGGGGCGAGCTGGGACCTCAGCGTCTGCGTTTTCAACGCCTACAGCAGTGGACTCCCTCACTGGCACCCTCAGGGATTGAGGCTTTGACGTTGGTGTGCTCAAGGACTTGAGGCGCTTGTTGAGAGGTGTTAAGGCTTGGGATGGCTTACTGAGTGTTTGTATAGGCCTGAATTGAAAAGTCTCAGTGGAGTTGTTGCTTGGAATGCAGAATGATGCTCATGAGGCGACCTTGCTGGAAGAGCTGATCATCACTACTCCGAAGTCACCGGGGACATGAACCGAAAGCTTTGGCTGAACGCCTCTCAACCCCACATGCAAAAGGCGATGCTATAGGTTTCAGCGGGCGCGGAAGCTGAAAGGTCAAGCCTTGGACTCTGGGACCTGAAGGCTCTCATGCCTTCATGCATTGCAGGTTCTGGTTACCCTAAACCCTAAACCCTAAACCCTAAATCCTAAACCCTAAACCCTAAACAAACTCCGACAACCCTAAGCTCTACGTCGCACAAGGCTTCTCAAAATGAAACCTGATGTCCAAACCACTCAAACCGTTAAGTCCCAAGCTCAACTCTTTAATCCCATGGCTCAGTAACTGCAAAATGCCCCTGAGACTCTCAGACCTTACCGCCTCATCTCGTGTCGGACTGAAACTCTCCAGGGGCTTTCCAAGTCGAATAGAGGGGGCCTTAATAATTGGAATAGAGTTATTTTAGAGTTATTACAGCTAGGGACCAGAAAGGAACTACTCGTAGTACTTATTCCGACCCCATAGTCTAAGCACGCATTGCAGCCAGAAGGCCCCTCGGCAGACTTCTGGCTTTCCCGACCAGAGTTGGGCAAGATCTCCTGCTTCTGCTCGGGTGGCTGAAGTTGCTGGAGCTGCTGATGCTGCTGCTGCAGCTGAAGCTGCTGCTGCTGCTGCTGAAGCAGCAGCTGCTGTTGCTGCTGCTGCTGTTGCAATTGCTGCTGCTGCAACTGCTGCTGTTGCAATTGCTGCTGTTGCATTTGCTGCTGCTTAGATGTCTGTTGCTGCTGCTGCTCCTTTTGCTGCTGCTGCTTTTCTCGCTTCTTTTGGTGGTGCCTTGGCATGGAGAAAGTCGCGGTGGATGGGGCGAGAATCCTAGCCAGTCAAACTGCCGCAGGTAACTCAGTCAGTCTAAATTCTCTGCTACCACTCAGAACAAAGGTTCTTCAGAGAGTGTTGCCGGGTTACGCAGGGCTCCGTCTACAGGCTTTCCAGGGTTTGACATCCTTCTTTGCCCAAGGCTTCGAACTCCAAGCATACCCCTGCCGCCTGACCATACAGACTTTCCCAAAACCCTTGTAACCCTAAAGGTTCAACTGCTTCCTTGACCCTTCTGGTGTTCGTCTGGCTCAGACGGAGAATTTTGATGCACGATGATGGCTGCGGACAGGTTGGCTACGAGGTATTTCGCAAAAGCACTTCTGCCCGACTCGGGTGTCAGGGATCCCGGCGCTCTTCTTTCGAGGTTCGGAAGCGGCTTTACGGTTCAGGGGTTGTTTTGGGTTTGGGGCTTCAGGTTACCAGTTCCAGGTTCTTGAAGTTCCATCACTCGGGCTTGTGATTTCACAGTTGATCATGATACGCCTTCTGTTCATCTTAGACAAAGACTGAAACAAGTGTGACGGCTGCAATCAGCGCTTCGTTGTGTCAAACAGTTGGCGCGTAGGTGGTTGTGTCGGTTCGTGTGTCATTTTAGAAAGCTCGAGGTTATGGCTTGTTCCCTGTGTGGGCTCGACAAACGTCGGGTGTTTCTCTAGTCAGTCCCTGGCGATCGCAGGGGGAACCCGAGCATCTCTACCAAATTTCGCAAGCTGATGTCATCAACACTTTGAACTACAATTTGTGGTCGGCAAAGAACAGGCACTTTAGAGAGAGTCTGCACTTAGTTCACTTGTTGCTGGATCGAAAGCCTTGCATTTCTTGAAGCTGGTTCTTCCAATGCCGAAATGGCAGGGTAAGACTGAATTCAGCTGTTCGGCATGTGCCAACCATGGTTTGACACCGGGGGACGTTCTCGGGTTGATAGCAACGCTCTTGCAGGAGAAGAGTTTTTCCTTGCATGGACTTCCATTTGGCAGCGGGATGAACCTGGTGCGCAAGTTTGGGATGATGCCGTAAGGGTCCTCAACACTTTGCTTGGCCTACTCTTCAATGCATAGCTGCTGTAGCTCTTTCAGTAGATTCGTTCAGGTCAGCATTGCGCAGCATAAAGCCAAAAGCGATGCGGGGTGCAGATACTTTCACAACACTTGTACCGACGCCTTTGGTAAGCCGACATCCTCACACGTAAAGCTCAGGATGCTCTTGGTAGCTACTAGGCCTGGTCAAGACCTTCTGAGGAGCAGACTCATCCCACTGCTTGACAATCTCTTTGAAACACTTATAATCAACCAAGTCCTGGCAGATGAAGCGGACAAACCTACAAGAGCCAGTGCCATAAATACTATTACTATGACTAGGCGCACTTCTGACAGCCGCAAAGATCCCTGATGTCCTTGTCTTCCCCAGCAAAGTTGCGAAAGACTCGTGTGTACCACTCGTCCTGGTGACCCCGTGTTTTTGTGCTTGGGCATCTCGGCTTTGGATGGTTTCTTGTTCTGATCCTGGAGGTTTTAAGAATTTCGCTGTTTTACGCTGCTGGCTTGCAGATGCAGCTGTGACCGGTATGCTCTGCGGCTCATTTCCATGCATGTTCCCTTCCACACATACTTCTGCGAGAGACAGCAAGAGCGGTACGGCGGTTGACCATCTGCGCCAAAGAACGAAGTGGCTTCACGAGTTCTCAGCTTGCCGGTGCCAGTGCTCAGCGCAATCCCTAAGCCCAAAGCCATGCCTCAGATGGCTTTCTTCGGACATGGACCGTGGTCAAAAACCCTTCCACGCTGAGGTCACCAAAAATGGTCCTTGGGCATCGGAAGGTCTCCCAGCTGCTGGAAGACCATCATGAGGCCCGTCTTGTTCTGGCCTTGCTTGCTGCTGCACTACATCAGGGGCTGAGGGTTGTTCCGGTGTAGAAGTGGAATCCCTTAAACCAAAGGGTTTCAGGTAACCATGCCAGCTCATCCGGCTACTCCTGCAAGTTTTGCAACAGCCGATGTCTTCGCAGTAGAATGCCCTCCAATACCTAAGTGATCCCAGGTGCCGAACATGATGCTGCTTAGGGCCAACTGACGGGGCTACGGGAGTTTTTTTGTGCACTGCTGATTAGCAGTGCGAAGTGCCGTGCCACGTTCCGAAGACATCAGCGGGACCCGCACAGCATGCCCCACAGCCCCGCAACTTCACATTTCAGAGGCTCACTCCTCAGAACACCTTTCGCGAACCCTCCATGCACTGACCCTTGAGCCACACCCCCGAGAGCTCACAGAGTAAAGCCCCGCAACAAAAGACCCGAAGCCCAAACTCCCGCCAGTGAAGCAGCTCCTTGCTCAGGCCCAAGCTACAATCTAGGTGGCCCGTCCTGCGCCAGATGGAATTTCGGCAAGAGGCACTCTGCTTCAGGCTTCGCCCCGCCTAAACTCTAAACCCTAAACCCTACAAACCCAAAACCCTACACGCCCCCCCTCCCTGCAGTCCTGAGAGCATCTACGAAGTCGAAGGCCTCTGTCAGGCTTAGGGCTCTCGGGGTGCTGGACATTTCAGAGGTGCTTCGGTGCTTCAAGACGAGGTGCCAGACCTTTCTAAGGTTCACGGGTGAACAAACAAGACAAAAGGTCGTAACAAGGGCAACTTTTTCTCCATCGCCAATGAGCATTAGAATGCGTGCCAAGTACTTATTTATGAATTGGGCCGTGAGGATCAAACAACAGCAACTTCATAGGATGGCAAGTGAAATGCAATAACCTACCGGCTCTGACCTAAATCTGTTGCTCTGAGTATGCCGGAAATTCTGGCTGGCTTTCAACTATGAGCATACTTCGAACATACCAAAATGCAACAGTCACACAACAATGTCGAATAAGACTGCCAAGCAATCCTTAATTTGGGGTCCCCTGCTATATTAACCCATTCATAATCAGGGCCCATGGTTTCAACCTTAGATTTTAACTGGTGGAGGGCATTCTCTTACAATTCTATTGTTAAAAGTTTTAGATGGAATGACAGTATGAATAGCAAATGATATTAACTCTTGGCATTTAATACTCTTTATTTGGTTTTTTGGAATGGATTTCATTTGCAAACTAAATAACATTATAATCGAGTTTTTATAAGTAAATTAATAAATGCGGGACCGAGGCTGGGAACTTGGGGGCTCGGAAAGTCGGACTTGGGGGTTGCGTAGGGTTTGGCCAGGGCGGCTCGGTGCTTCAGGACTTGAGGGCTCATGAGTTCAGTCGAGTTCCAGGATTGAGAACTGAGGTTGTTCCACCAGCCAACATATCGAACCCCCGCTGAACCCCAAATCCGAAACACCCCCCCCCCCCCCAAATCCCCAATCCCCTCAACCAGAGGATGATATGAACGCGGGTGCGCCTGCTTGCACAGGGTCGACCTTCGCGATGCCCTCTCGGCACCCTGAGTCATCATTTTTCTCACATATACATACACTCATATTATCAGTTATGTATGTAAATATAAACAAATACATAAATGAAAAAGTAACAAATGAATGAATAAATAAAAACAAACATATATATATATATATACACACGTTCTGTAGCATGTTTTTAATTATATTACATAAAATGAATAAACAAATAAATAGATATATTAAATAATTAATTAAAGAAATAAATAAATATAAATATAAATATGTATATATATATATATATATATTTACAAAACCTTTTCTTTAGCTGCTTAGAACCAGCTGGGCATGGTCTGTCGTGGCTTCCTGTTCTGGCTCGGCAGCTGCAACCTGCTTTTCGCCTTTACCCAACAAGTTTAGGCAATAAGACATTCAGATTTGCAGTTCAGGGTTTAGGGTTTAGGGGGTTGAGGGTTTAGGGGGTTTAGAGTTGCGGGTTCAGGGCCTCAAGGAATGCTAAGCCTAACACCAGTCACACTGCAAACCTCCAAAGAGCAAGGAAAGTCCGAAAGCCGGCATATCCCTGAGGCCGAACCGCAGGTTCAAAGCCAAAATCTCCGGCTGCCAAGTCAACCGTAATGTTATATATATATATGTATGTATATACTGATCTATTTATTTATTCATCTATTCATTTTGAGTGTGAATAATGAATAAACAAGTAAATAAAAATAAATAAGTAAATAGATAAATATATATATATATATTATTACATTATTATTATTGTTATTATTATTATCATTACTATTAATTATAAATTATTATTATTACTACTACTATTTTAAATTTTTTAATATTATTATTATTACTATTATTATTACTATTAGAACATTTATGTACACATGAACTCCCTGAAACTCAGCC
This sequence comes from Symbiodinium natans, assembly GCA_905221605.1. Taxonomy (NCBI): domain Eukaryota; class Dinophyceae; order Suessiales; family Symbiodiniaceae; genus Symbiodinium; species Symbiodinium natans. The sequence continues at coordinate 347,068 of CAJNDS010002098.1, forward strand.
TTTGCCGAGTTCACCGCCGGGGCATTGGACGCGAACGTCATGGTCGAGGGCCTCGGGGTGGGGGGGACACTAAGTCACTAAGCAAGCCTTAGCAGCTTAACAGCTTCTCAGCCGACTATCTCACCCATGCTACACTCTGCTCGCCAAAAGCAGCGAGTGCACCCTAAACCCCAAACCCTAAACCCCATAAACCCTATGCCTAGGAGTGGCCGCCCAAGTTTGTCAGAGTATAAAGCCCACCAAACGGGGCCCGGGCATGTGAGGCAGCAGGCCGCTGCTCACCTGAATTTTGTAGAGAGCTCGGGGGGGTCGCCTCTAATCGGGTATGCCTGGCTTTGGGGAGTAGCTGGTAAAGAGCAGGGTTTGGGGAGGCGGATTCCGTTTGCAGCACCTCTGTGTCTGTGGAAGGCTGCGTTGCGCAGTACTTCTTGCGCGCCACCCCGTGCTCCCTCAAGCCTACGTCTCAAGGCACTGACCGAGCAGCGTGACAAGGATTACGAGGGATCTTCGCAATTCCAAGAGCATCCAGGCAATACTTATTACACGGTGGTGATCAGAAGCCATCATAGAGCCAAAGCCGCAGTAAATTCAGGGAGGGAGGTTCATTCCACAGCATGCCCTTATGCAATCCTTCTGCACAAATCTCAGGCCCCCTGAAGTCCAGACGTCCATTCCGAAGTCCATGCCCCCCTTGACTCAAGGGCCCCGAGCGCCTCAAACCACCTCTTTTCTTCCCTCACCTGTTTTTCCGGGTAGCAAACTTCTGGGGTGGGACCTGGCAAGCCGGAACCGGTATGCCGTCCCTCTCTGCCAAAGAGAGACAGTTCCAGGGTTTCGGATGCCCAACCCATGAAGCCTTAACTACTAGTTGCTTAAGAAACCAGACAAAATAAACATATTCTTCCTTATTAAGGGTAATATAGGGATTACAATTCTTTTATTCTTTTTTGGGGTTCTTAAGCAAGTGGTAGTTAACCCGAGGCCCCGGCGTCCAGGGAGGTGGACGAGCCTGCTGCGCTGGATAAGGCTGAGACCTGCACCACCGGCGGAGGCCCGTGCAGTTTAGGGTTTAGTGTTTAGGGCCTTAGGGTTTAGGGTTTAGGGTCTAGGGCTGAAGGTCCGGAGCTGATGGGGTGATCCTGTGCCACTCTTGTCACTGTGGATGGTGCTCACAAAAAGACGAAAGTGGAAGGGAAGAGTCTGTAAGGATCGAAGAGCGAATGAATGCTTAAAACCAGAACGCCAACCCTACAACCCGCAACTGAAGCGCCTGCGCTGGGGCGGGCCGACCAGGACCAGCATGGAAGGTGAAAGGCCCTGGATGACGCTTGGAGGCGCTTGAGGCGGTTGAGTCTGAGGCTTCAGGTTTAGGTTTGGGGCCTGAGATGTAGTTTCGAGCTTCCAAACTTAAGTCAGAAGGGAAAGCGGACTCTGCCTACCCCTCCGCTACCCGTTTGAACAAAGCTGGTGGTTACGCCTTTGTTCAGTACTGCATAGCATGGGCAAACTCCAGGCGCCCCTCTTAGGCGGACATGGCAGCTGAAGGCCAGGTTCGACTCTCAACTCTCACGTTGATGAGCAGCACGTCAGTGCCAAGGTCGGTTTCGCTCCGGGTCTTACACCTGCACATACCTGCACTGCCTGTGTAGAGTGGCTCTGGGCCGTCGTGCGGAAGGGAAGAACAGCAGCAACCAGTCGTCTAGAACAGTCCCGGCAACTGGCACGCCCTGCCTTGAATCCTCAACCTTGGGATGTTCCCCCGCATACTAACAGTCCTTAGTAGGGATGATCGCACTCCCCATTAATCATTCCTTTTAGGGACTGTTACAGTGTAAGGGGGAAAATCCCAACCTCAACCTCAATCTCAGAGGCGTATACGCCCTGAAACCCTAAACCCTAAACCCTAAACCCGAAACCCTAAACCCTAGACCCTAAACCCTAAACCCTAAACCTTTGTGCGGTTCGGGCCTTGGCTGAGGATCGCCCCCGGCTGCGAGTAGGGAGCCGGTGAGGTCAAGCCTCCGAGGATCCCCCGAAAACTCTAAACCCTAAAACCCAAAACCCTAAACCCTAAACCCTAAGCCCTAAACCCTAAACCCTAAACCCTAAACAAGCGACTCTTTGAAGTTTGCGAGAAGAGAGGGCTGAGACCATTTTAGAGGCCGAGCCTAAACTTCCATGGCTTCGGGCTTTTCTCAGGTTCGGCGGTTTTGGGTTTTGACCGAGTTCGGGGGTTGAGTCGCTTTGAGTCGGGTTTGAGTCGGTTCCAGTGCCAGCTTCGCGGGATCGGGAGCAGTCCCGGGTTTGTTCCGGGTATGTGAACTCTCTCTTGCTCCGGTCTAAGAGGCTGGGGATGCAAGCTTGGCTCGCGACTCGTAGGAGACATCACAAGCCATGCTACGTCTGCTAAGTTGTCTGCTTGCTGTTGGGAGAGTGGGCTTCGGGCTCCAGAGGCTTCAGTGGAAGCAATCTGCACGTGAAGACTAAACCACCTGAAAAGTACGTCTTGCAACCTCTCTTCAAGAGCCCTCCGGAGGGATTTGGGTGGTTTGGGGTCCGTGCGTTCGGACAGGTGCTCACTCAGCACCTCAGCCCGTAAAACGTAAAACCCATGTCTGCCCTTTCGGCCTATGAAGCCGGCAGCCGTCGAGGGCACGGGCTGCTGCGCAAACTGCCTCAAGCTTCACTCAGGCTGAGGGTGGGGTGAAGAGTCTTGGGGGCATTGGCAGGACTGTATGGAGGGCCCCGAGTGAGGATCAGGTTCATGGAGTCCCAGATCTCTGAAATGCGGGGCTCTGGAGTAGGAGCTGCCCAATCCACCGAAACCCAACCTCCAAACCTTTCCAGACTGCATTTCTTCGCTGAGGATGTTTGGAGCGATGCCATCAGAAGCCATCAAGCCACGGAAGCCAGGCAACAAGTGTGAGTGATGCTCGGGCTTAGGGTAAGTAAATGAGGAGCAGGACTGGTTTGTCAAGAAGACCTGAAGCATTGCAGCCAGCTCCTCGGCTTTTACGGCTCTAGTTCGGGGCCGTGCGGGAAAGGAGAACATATCTTGGTTTTCATTTCAGGGCTCAGCGTGCGAGGACACACTGTAGCCGGTTTGTTGTGCAAATCGCCTCAGTTTTTTCCGAAGCCCAATCGCATCTTCCTGACCCGTGAATTATAGGGGTTTAGAGTTTTCACAAGGGTTCAGGGTTTAGGGTTCCCAAACCCAAGAAAAAGCGTGTTTTCAAAGGAGCGGACTGCTGGTATGGCATGGGCTGCGCTATGCCGCTCCACTGGCTGCTACCAGCGGCCTTTGCGTGATCGCTGCCGAAAGATGCTAGGGCTTTGGCGCATCTATAGCTACCATGCAGCGCTGGGTGCATGGAGAGAGTTCGCTCCAGCAAAACTGTTGAAGTACATAAATGCCCAAGCTTCCAGGGGCAAAGAACTCGAATGTGCTTCGAATCATCTGAGAAACCAAGAGAGCCGACGAGCTCTCAAACCCAGCAGCAAAATGGCAAAATCCCATACTCCCCTTAGTGCCCTAACCCTCAACCCTCAACCCTCAACCCTAAACCCTAAACCCCTCCTGAAAGAACCCCCGTTCGGCGGAGCGGCGAGAGATCCCTGGTCAGGTGCTGTGAAGCCCCCGATCCTGGGTCTCGGTCTGGAATACGTGCTGGGATGTGTTGGGTCTTCCGGTGTAGGGTTTAGGGTCTAGGGTTTAGGGTCTACGGATGCGTTTGGGTCAGGGCTGCAGGGAGGAGAGACTTAGCAGGTACAACCCACAAAGGGGGTTTTATTACTAGAGTTTTCCTCGCGTGTCACGGTGTCACGCCTGCGGATACTTCGTGAGGATGCCGCTTGGTTGACAAAACGTAAAGCTTCGGAAGACTAGCATGTCAAAAGCAATGCGGGCAGCATAGGTGATCGTGACAAACGGACGCACTGGCAGCATTCGCGTTGCCGTGTTTGGTGTACGCATGCGCAGTCATGCGCAAACAGGTGGATGCACTGGTAGCAGTTGCCATGGTGCATGTCATGGCTTAAGGTGCATGGATGGCTTGCGAGGTAGATGCTCTCATGCGCACGGAGCCGGAGATTACAGCTTTTGTGCCATGCTCACTGCGGCTTTTCCTTGAGAATTCGACAGCCACACCGGATGCTCTAGAACACACGTCTCAAGCATTTTGACGAGCATTTGGGCACTCCAAGGATACTCCGCAGGCAGGCGCTTCAGAAATACTCTACGGAAGTCTTTGCTGGATTGTCTGGGCATGGCACTTCAGGGAGGGGATTCTCTGGGGGGCAGGCACTGTAGGGATATATGCAACTCCAGGGTTAGACCCGGGCGAGGAGAATACCTGAATCACAATCTAGCAACCTGGTCAGCAACAACTTAACTTAAGTGCATGGAAACCTTGTCTGCGCTCCTTTCAAGCTCCCCCCGCAACTACTTACCAACCAAACAGGGGCTCTGCATCTGAGATGCTGGTGCAAGATTCGGGCTTGTTGCATGAGACACACACACACACACACAAAGCAAAGATGTTCGTCATCTTGAGTCGTAACCTTGCGGAGACATAGCTGGTTGATGCTTGCTTGCTTGTTGTTTGGATTGTGTTTGGTGATTTTCCCTTTCCAGGTGCTCACGTGTTGCTTCATAGGGTCGCTGATTCGGGAACTCCAGCTACACGAGGCCTCGTGCGGCTAACAAGCCATCATGTGTGGCTGGCTTCTTAACATGTGCAAAGCATCCACGGGGCACCCCAAAGCGGCGATGCCCCCCCCCCCCCCCCCCCCCCGCTCGTGCGTGCGTGCGTGCGTGGGCGCGCGCACGGGCTTCAGGGTCCACGGTATAGCGATTGGCAAGGCTCTGGAAGTTCTCTGCCATCTGCTGATGCACCGCAATGGCTTCTGCGGAAAGCAGCTGCTGCCTGCCAAGAAGCAAGGGTGGGGGGGGCTAAGGCTTAGAGAGGCCTAGAGGCACCGAACCGGAGGCTCCGAGGCCGAAGAGCAACAAAAGGTCCCGGCGTCCCGGCAAAGGCACTGAAACTGGGGAAAATTCCAACCGACCTCTCGTTCCTAGTCTTCGCCGACCAAGAACGAATGAAGCCTGAAGGGCGGGGGGTGACTAGGTAGGCCCTATAGAGCCTGAACCTAAACCCTAAACCCTAAACTCCACCCAAAACGGCCTCGGGCCGGGCGCCAGCGCCCCACAGGGCAAAGCCGGCGCCGCGGCGCCAAAGGGCGCCTCGGAGGCTCCGAGATGGGCTTTGAAGGCAGAGGTTTAGGGTTTGGGGTTTGGGGTTTAGGGTTTGGAGCCTGGGGTTTTAAGGGTTAAAGGTTAAGGGTTTTAGGGGCTCAAGCTTCGGGGGTTCTAGAAATGCTTCTGTGGCCGTGAATGGTGCCTATGTCTTTGATCAGGGATAAGATGGGGTTGAACCCGGGCATGAGGGTATAAAGTTTAGGGTATGCGAAGAGGTCGGATGGCGAGTTGGTGGTTTCGATCTTGCGACGCTATTTGGGAAGGCGAAAAGCTTTGTCCCTCTCGTGCTTCGTAGATTCTGTGATGTGGGAAGGGGCTACAAAGCTATGTACTTCTAACCCTAAACCCTAAACCCTAAACCCTAAACCCTAAACCCTAAACCCTAAACCCTAAACCCTACCCCTAGGGCCCTAGAAGGTAAAGATTTCCGGTGATTGAAGCGGCTTCTCAGTCAGCCGGGCCGCCTTCCTCCTTCTAGTAGGGGACCCCCTCAGGGGGGGCTTTGGGGGGGGGGAGTTTTAATGCACTTCTCAGCCTCTCAGAGCACTTAAAATTTTAAAAAGTTGGGGGGAGGGGGGGTGTCTGAGGTCAGAGACACTGTGGGCTAAGTCTCATGTAGATGTTGGGCTTTAGCTGCTTGCCAGGATTTGAGGCATTAAGGTTGAGAGCCTCGGACATAGGATAGTTTAGGCTTTTGGCACCCACTACAACTTCAAAAGACCCTCAAACTTAGGTCCGAATTCTCATCAGCTCGAGTTCAAGAACCCAGTTTTGAGACGCCCGCCCCACCCTGCATTCCGCGAGGTCTTCAGCACACATTGTCTACGGGCTCGCGAGAGCCAAACGCTGCGGCAAGGCTACTGGGTGCGCGGGGGCGGGGCGAGCATAGGGGCTTGAGGTTCAGAATTTTTTTGTGTAAGGTCGAGGGGAGGCTGACGGATTCTGGAACGCGAAGCGCTTAATGCCTAAGCTCAGGAGTTTCAGGGGCACGTTGCTGAGCAAGTTGGGACGAAGCCAGAGAGTTTCTCAACCCGACCCAAGCATGGCTCAGCAAACCAACATGATGAACTTGAGCATACAAAGGGGAAACTTTGCATCTTCAACCCGAAACCCTAGACCTGTCGCTGATGCTTGGCCCAAGTTCGCCTCAAGAGGCCTAAACTCTCTGCCTTCGCGTGTTGCAGCTTCAGGAGGTTCCTGGTTTCGTCACTACAACGTGCCGCAGCAATGCCTTCTTTTGGACCAGCAGCAAGTTCTTTCGTGCAAGCCCGTCTAGGAACACATGCAGCCATCTGTCGAATGAACAGCTGCAGTGCCCACAAAGCTGGCTAAGAAGGAACTCCAACTCCATCCCGCCAACTTTGTCAAACCTGGCCGGGACACACTTTGAACACGTTCGTCTCGGGAAGCCCGAAGCTTCAGCAGAAACTACTCCAATCCCTGAAGCCGTTGAAGCCTTCGACATGGTCGAATCCTAAACGCTGACCTGGCACTGAAGACTTGAAGTTTGAAGTCCGGTGGAATGGAGCTTCTGAGTGATGCGCACGCCTTCACTTCCAGCCAGCCAACTTCGCTGCAGGCTTATAATGGTGTCGCACCTGGGAGTCACGGAACACGCTGGCTTTAGGCTTCCGTGGTTTGCTTCTTGCTGCAGTAATAGCAGTAACAGCAGCAGTGGTGGTGGTGGTGGTGGTGGTGGTGGTGGTGGTGGTGGTGGCGGCGGCGGCGGTGGCGGCGGTGGTCGTTGTCTTAGTCTTGGTCTTTGTCTTGGTCTTAGTCGTAGTCGTATTGGTATTCCGAGTCGTAGTGTTGGTGATGGTTGTGGGGGGAGTGGTAGTGGTGGTGCTTGATGTTCGTGTTAATGCTAAAATGTTGTTGTTGCTGCTGCTGCTGCTGTCGTTGCTGTGGTTAAGGTCGAGGGTAAGGAGCCTCCATCAGTTTTTACAAACCATGGCTTGAGCTGCACTCAAGTCCTGAACTTGTTCCCTCCTTGCATCGCCACAAGCTGGTGGAACACATACGGGGCACCAAGGGCAGTCCTGCCCGCGGAGCCCTGGCCCTAACATTGCTTTGCAAACAGCAGTTCTTTGTCCTCCGTCTTGGTCTCAAAGTTCCTAGCCGAAACCACTGAAATCCAGAGGGCAAGTCCAGATCTTCAAAGGGCATCCAAACCCCGAAAACCCTGATGTTTGCACCCCAAGCCCAATGCCCCTGTAGCAGCCGGAGGAACCTCAAGACCTTCGGGGCACTTTTGAGAGATGTTGAAACATGCGAAAACATGCCTAGAGCACCCTGCAAACCCAAATTCAAACCCTAATTTTAGCCCCATCACAAGATCCCAACTTGTTCCAGGTTCCAGGGACCCCACGTGCTTCACGAACCAAGTCGCGACCGCTTGGGCATACTCCTAGCATGGGGCTTCCTACTTACTCTTTTGTCAAGAGCACTGCGTGCACACTTGGTGGCGTCAGAACTGGCAAAGCACTGCGAACACGGCGTACACATTTGGTGGCATTAGAACTGGCAATAGCAAATGCTTTCAACCGATATAGAGCTAGTTGTTTGACCTTGGGGATGCTACGGAACACATACAGCAGAATTTTTCCGAACACAGATCCCGCAAGACGCTAGAGTCGCAAGAGGTGCAGCTTTCTGGAGGACAGCGATGTTGGCTCCGTGTCCCTAAGAAAATCTCTAGGCACGCAGGCCACTAAGTGCCGTCATCACTTCTGCACATCCCCCGCATAATGCTTTTCACGCGGAAACTGCTTTCCATCTACACCGATAGTCGAGTGAAAGTCCTGAAGCCCTAAGCCCGAAGGGAAAAGCTAAACGCTTAAGAATGGTGAGCCCGTATCCACAAAAGTGCAAGTCATGCACAGATGCACACATGGGACCCGACAACTTCCAAACTCCCGAAAGCCTTTTGCAACGGCACGTGGGGACCAGCCTCGTTCATTATCATTATATAAGGTCTGCAACAGCACTGCAGCTCAGCTTGAAACCCCGCTGCCTGCCCCAGAAAGGATGCTAGCTCCGTCTCCACCTGCCATGCAAAGATCCTTTACGATCTTGAGAGTTGGGGTCTGGGGGGGGGGGGAGGTGGCCGGGAGTGTCTGCGAGCGTTCGCGGCGTTCTTTCGTCGCCAAGCTTACGACGGTCGTCACTGTTAGAAGCTTTGAGGTTGCGGTCAAGCTTCGAAAGTCAGAAGAGATGGCAGCCATGGGGCCATGAGGATGGTGCATGTCGGTGTCTGATAGCATGGGATAGGAGCTGCCATTGTTCATACTTTGCCTCTTAAAAGGGGCGGGGGTGGTACATGACTGTGATGATTGCAGGGGCAGTAGCTAGAGCCCGTTTTATGTTCCTGGCACACGGCGTGCAAGGAAAACACGTATGCTTTTGGATGTTTTTAGGGCTTAGTTCCCAGGTTCACAGGTCTCAGGGGTTCTGAAGGCCTGCCCGACGCCTTAGGTGAAGAAGCCAATTCGGCTTAGGATTTATGGTAATGCAAGCAGCAATGCGAGAAAGGAAGTATGGTGAGAGGAGGACCAACTTTACGTAATTGGGTGGCTAGGTGGCAACTGGGTGGACGAAATGCCAACACTTCTGCTCACATGCAAGATGCCAGGCACTTTGCTCGATGGACTTTCTTTCTCTGTAATCAATGGACGCGCGAGAGCATTGGACGTCAGGGCCAGTGCAAAGCTACCTGAACGAGCATCCTGGCGACTGAAAGACAAGCCGCACGCGGCACGCGTCAGGGCCTGACAATGGATGCGGCAGCTTCCTGGGCACTCGCTTTAGCATCTTCAGCTTTGGCCTTTTTTGCGCGAATTGGGTATCTGGTCGCTTCACCGCTGCATCGCGGAGCTCGTTTGCCCAAAGCAATGCACGAAAAAGATTGGGAACTCACGCGAAGCACTCGGCCAAGAGGCTGGCCGCTGCCGTTGCAAGGTGACATGCCCGGGTCCGTAGGGAAGACACTATCTTAGGCAGCTTCTTGCTGCCCGGATGCAAGAGAAACCAGAGGTCTCGCAGGTCAAGCCTTTCCATTTCTTTGGCTTCTTCGGCGCCTCGTTCTCTCCTGACTCCTCACGCTATGAGTCTGTGCCTCAGGTGGCGTGCTCTCCTCGTTCGCTCGTTCGCACCGGCACCTCTTTACAGCTGGGCGCGTCTCGCCCCGTGTTACGTCCTGCACATGCACGCCAGTTGCTGACGCCGGTCTGAAACCTAGATCTGGGCTTCCGCAACGTGCAGCGAGACATCACTCGTTGCACATAGGGCACGGCGATCCCACGATCGCCACGTCGTCCCATGCCACACTTCACGCCTGGAAAAATGCCAGTTCCCAGACTCCCGCCGTTGCTGCTTCCATCTTGGACGAATGCACGAAAAGGAAGTCTTGCTCGCAGACGCTTCGAGGCCTTGCATTTCACCCGATCTCAGGTCAAAGCCTAAACGCGTAAACTGATATAAACTTCTAAATTCCAAGGAACCTCTCCAGACCGAGACCCCCGATCATTTTCAAACCCTTCGAAGCTAAAGAAACCTCTCTGCCTCAACAGCGTCAACATCTCAGATCCTCTTCCCTTTCCCGAAGCCTCCAAATCCCACAAATGCTCACTTCCAGTTGGGCCTCGGTCGGCGGCTTCCGCGCTACCAGCATGCAGACCGTAAACCTCAGTTTGCGGTTTCAGACGGCTTCGCCTGGCGAAGGAAAGCTTTGCACAACCTGGTCCATGTCGGAGCAGGCCCCGAAGCCGCAAACTCAAGGCTGCACTCTTTCTACTTCTTTGAGGTGCTGCCAACCCCTCAAGAAACCCACAGGCAGCCGAGTCCATCGCTTCAGTGCGCACAACTACTCACAAGCCACGGCTTTTGTGAAGGCTTCGCCGCTGCCAGGTGAATCTGGGGACACTGGAACCCCTCACAGCATCCTAAAGAGACGAGCCAATGGTTTCCACGACTGTGCATCGGTATCCCTCATGCAGCGACTTGGAGTTCATGGCTTCGGTGAGCATTCACATGGGTGGCTGTCAAAATTACAATCCCTTTTGGGGTACCCTAAGCATTATGTGCCGTATTAGAATAGGGACCTTAAAAGGGACCATAATTTTGACAGCCACCCACATTGTAAAAGCCCCTGAACAGTTAACTTTCCATCGAGGGGACTCGGACAGCATGTCGCAAGTGGACTGGTCGCTGGACCTTGTTGGAGAAGTTTAGGGTTCAAGGTGTGGGGTTTGGGGATTAGGGTTTAGGGTTCAGGGAGCGTTCAATGAGAACTTGGGGATGAGGCTCTGGAGTTCCTGGGGTCAAGGCTGAGGTCAAGCTTCTCAGGGTGTGGGATTCGGGCGTGCGGCGGAGGGTGGGGGATGACGGAATAAGGTCTTGCTGTCTCGCTGTCTACTTCTCTCTGACGACCTGGCTCAGAAGCCCTAAACTCAGCAGGCATGCTCTGCAGACAAATGAACAAAGCAGCCAAGCCCTTACAACTCACAGCACATGATAAGATGGCAACCCAAAATGGCCTACTATGGGTTGCGCCAGAACTCCAAAAACCTGTAGCCCGCTTCTCCGCAACAGAATTGCCCTCAGGCACAACTGCCAAGACCCTTTTGGGGTTTTCAGAACAGTTCTCGGACCTCCAGTTAACCTAGGTTAGCATCCTTTTGGTCAGCTCCCTGAACCCTAAACCCTAAACCGCCTAAACCCTAAACCCTAAACACTGAACCCTAAACCCTAAGTTAGCATCCCTTCGCAAGTCTTGGGTCTGGGCAGCTCCTCCAACTTTGCCAGCTTCTTACCTCTGATCGTAGCGAAGGGGACGCTGACGGTTCGGCTGTTTAAAGTTGGGGGCCTTGGGATGTCGGAATGTTTAGACTGTTCAGGGTTCTGGCTTCAAGTTGAGACCTTGTTGCTACGTCTCCGCCTCCCTGTGGAGAAAGAGGTGAAGAAACGGCTGGAGGCGTCTTGGATTCGGTGCATACGGTGTAAAGTGTTAAGCCATGAAGCGTTCCCAAACAAACCAGCTCAAACCCTATTCTCGGTTTAGGGTTTTGGGTTGAGAGGGTTTAGGGTTTAGGGGACCCTTTTACTCCGAACCCTAAAGCCCAATCAGCTCAGCATCAGCAGTGACGAGAAGAAGAACAATAGCACAAGAAGACCCACGAAGAACAGGAGACGCACGCGCACACACACACACACACAGACACAGACACAGACACAGACACAGACACAGACACAGACACAGACACACACACACACACAGAGACAGAGAGACAGAGAGACAGAGAGACAGAGAGACAGAGAGACAGAGAGACAGAGAGACAGAGAGACAGAGAGACAGAGAGACAGAGAGACAGAGAGACAGAGAGACAGAGAGACAGAGACACAGAGACACAGAGACAGAGACACAGACAGAGAGACACAGACATCCTACCCCCTCCCCTCAGCGATGTCGGGTGCCGCACCCACTTCTGCTTGCAGCTTCTTCTGCTCCTTCCAGCACGACTTGCCTACTGGCATTCTGGTCCAAAAAACCTCTAGGACTCTACAACTGCAACAATCGGAATCTAAAGCCCCAAACCTCTTGACAAGAAACAGTGCCCCCGGTGAGTCACGGGCCCCCTCGTCAGGCTTGCCACGTTTGCCAAGCTAAAGATCCCTTTGCCACTCTGGCCTTTAAGCCCCAACCGCCCCAAGTACCTTAAACCCTAAACCCTCCCTGAACCCTGAACCCAGCCTTTTTGCTCTCATCTCGCCCCAAGTTTCGGACCTTCTGGGACCTTTCATCCAAATTTTGAACAGACGCCCTGGCTGCTTGGCTTGAAGGCCGGGCCTTTGAAATCTCAAAGGCGGGTCTCCTTTCCAAGGCCCAGAATCCCAACTGAGCCGAAACCAAGAATTCCCCTCTTCAAAAAAAATGGCAGATCAAGAAAACACCAAAAACCATGTCTCGATCAATCCGGCAAAGGGGTGGTCCACGCGCCACCCGACCTCCCAGAGTGGGCACTGTTTCGGGACCCGCTTTAATGTTCCGACCCCGGACCCTCTGGATTTCGATGCGCTGGCCTCTTGGCTTAAAGGCCGGACAAGCTCATCCCGTTTAAAATCATATGGATCAATATGAACCCCTGTCAAAATCATATACAAACTCATCCCTTTATCCGTTCTACATTCATAAATCCATCCCCTGTTGAAGACCCAACATTCCCGCGTCCTCCTCGGAGATGACGGGTGCTTGGGCTGTGGCGGCTGGAGGGGGCTCCTGCATGCAGAACATGGGGCTGCACGGGCTTTTAGAGTACAAGGAGCGTGTTAACTTTTGCTTCTACAATACGGCGACTGCCTGGAGAGTTGTCGCGGGTACTTGGGGTGCTTTTCTGCTCTACGAGGGGCACCTTGTAGTGCATAAAAACTCATGCACAGGGCCATCTCCCGAAGACCTGACGAGCCCTTGAAGCCCCTGAAGCCCAAGAACCTGAACCCCACAAGCTCGTATAACAGCCCACCGAACCCTTTGGTCTCAGACATCTTTGGAACACACAGCCCCGGTCGCCTACATCTAGACCACCCTTGCTTTGAAGGGCTTTACTCATGGCTTGGGGTTTGGGACTTCGTGGCATTAATGAAGACTTATGAGTTTACAGTCTGCGCCTTCGGGCTTTGGGGTCAGTTTCTTAAGGGTTTCGGGAGTATGCCCGAGCGTGAGGCCTTGGTTGGGGGAGCAGCAGCGGTATTCGGCCTTGCTCTGCGGACGGATGCGGGTGTCGGGTTTATCGCAGTGCTTGACCACCAAGCCCGAGCTATGGTTTTGGATTTTTTGGCATGAGACTTTCAGGGTTGAAAAAGGCTGCATAGGGTTGAGAAGAGATGCTGTAGCAGGGAAACATCCAAAGTTTCGGGTTTAGGGTTACCCCTGAGTCCAAGTACCAGCACTGTAGTGTCTAGTCCCTGTTGAGAAGGCATGCGTCTGCGATGCTACTGGCAACCGGCTTATCAGCCGAAGTTGTCCATCCTGCCCCGAACGCCAAAACCCGATCGGGGATCGGGATGTACAGGTTGCAAAGGCTCAGGAATGAGGCAGACGGCCATATTCAGAAGGTGGCATGATTGCATGAGGGACAGCAAAAGGCGGCGTGGGGAAAGTCCAACTCTTCAGGTCGAAGGATGTAGGTGGTTGACGGTGATGGCTCTTGCAAACCCCATCTGCCATGCCCCGTCTGGATAGGGGCCCTTGCACAGCTTGCACATGACAGCACGTGCACAGGTTGGATAGCCGATTGCTTCTCATAAAGACACCAACAATGAAATCTACGCCGGTGCTACGCGTGGCTCAACAGCCACTGTATGGTCTGGAGGGCCCACGAAACTGTCCTCCACAGTCTCGCGTCGTCATTTGCTCTTACGCTGGCTTCGACAGCAGAGGGCTGTTGTCATATGACCATGCCTTCCTTCCAACCAATCCTCGCAAGCTGCTTGCCGGAGTTGGTACTGTTGCCCGACGAGCTCCATCACGAAGCCCTGGTTGATGGCCGTCTCCACCAAGCCGGTGTGTAACAACACCCAGCGAGCATTATTCGCTCGCGTCCATGTTACCGTCATATTGTATATGCACGCTGCGCGTCTCTAATATTGGCGAACTCTGATGGACGTGAGCCTGAGCCTGAGCAGGCCCTCCAGAAAGGTTCCATCGCCGCCTTCGACAAGCCAAGTAACGAGGGCAGATCAAAGTGCCTGGTTCTTGGAGACGGGATGAAGCCGCAAGCGCTGGGTCCCACGCTGTTCCTTGTGCTTCTCCTTTCGTCGCCGTGACCTGTCCCCAGCCCCAACCCCCACTGCAGCACCACATGGTTGTAGCGGCCCTAAAGATGGGCGAAGCCTTCTCATCGGCTTCGGGGACCGGGCCTACTGATCTTGAACCCATGAGGCTGGCCTGTGGCCATCTGCCGCTGGCGCGGGGGTCGCCTGCAGTTCAGGTGCTCAAGTCGACACTCAATTTGCTACTAGCCCGGCAAGGCCATATAATATCTACAGTATCACCCCATCTTCCGGAACGAGCTTAGACACAGAACCAGCAACTGCGAAGTTTTAAAGCGATCTATACAACAATGAAGAGCTCTCGTCAGACAAATGACCCGGAGAAGGCCGCATCACCTCATGAAGCCCTGAAAGTGCTCCTCAATCACCTCAGTAGCCTAACTGTTAGCAGTAGCAATCGCACAACCTCATCTGCCACATCTAGCTGCCTTAACATCACCGTGCTTAGGCAGTTTTTGGATGTTGGCGTAGCAGTATTCTGAGAATCGAAAGCCTTTTGGGCCTTTTGGGGTTTAGGGAGACCCCAAAACAACAAGACAAAAACTCAGCGCATGCAACGCGACATAGCATCACAGTGATATCGTCTCAGAAACGAAAATCTCAGGCAGCCATATGGGTGAGGTTCAGTGTCGCGTTCAGCAACACTACGCCCAAGCCCAGAAAAGAAGCCTCACGGCCCATTGTGCCAATACCGCCTGCGAGTTCAAGAGCCGAAAGCAAAACCTCAAGCTAGGCTCTGTGAGACCCTAAACCCTAAAACCCTAGACTCCCTAAGCTCCTTAAACTCCCTCAGCTCTCTAAACCCCCTAAACTCCCTAAACTCTCTCAGCTCCCTAAACCCCCTAAACTCCCTAAACTCCCTAAGCTCCTAAAACCCCTAAACTCCCCTAAAACCCCTAAACTCCCTAAGCTCCCCTCAAACCCCCCCTTCAGAGTGCAACCTCCGTGTCAGGGGCCTCCACCGGTGCGGGCGCCGGCGCCTTGGCGGCAGCGGCCGCCTCGGCCTTTCCAAGAGGGCGTCTTTCGACCCCCTGAGACTTAGATGGGGGTTTAGGGCTTAGGGTTTGGGGCTTAGGGCTTAAGGTTTAGGGGTACCTCACTGGGGCCCTTGCTCTAAGGGAATCCCACTCTTTGGGGATCTATACTAGCGGTCCCTCATTTTCGCAAACCCCAGATTCTGCCTGATTTCCTACTATGTGCGCAAGAACCCCCCAACAAATAAATCATGTTCTTTCTTAGAAGGGCAATATAAGGGCTGTAGCTATTCCTATGGAGTCTTTAAGCATATGGTAGTTTCTCTTAGAAGTTTTTCCAGTAACTCTACGGCTTCAAACGGCTTTAAATAGCGATCTCTCAGCGGCTTGGAAGGTCCTGGAGGTTTTAAGGATGGCTGGAGATCTCGAAGTTTCTCGAAAATTCTACCACCTCGAGGCTTTTCGTCTGCACCCTGATATGCAAAACCCAGGCCTCACGGCACTGAACAGTGCTTCAAGGACTGATCTATCTCAAGCGTTGTACTCGACTATAAGGCCATCAGGTTCAATCTGCCTTCAGCCACAAGACCGAGTCGCACGGCTACTGGGCTTTCAGGACAAGGCAAGTTGCTGGCTTTTGGGGCCGTGGGCCATGGGCCGTGGGATCTTCGAAAGTCTTCCCCAAAGTTCCTGGCTTTTAGCCGGCTCCTTGGGGGCCCCCGGGTGAGGCTCAAGGTGGAGATGTGTGGGGACAGGTTGGAGGTGCTGGGAAACAGCCACAGCAACATGGCTGGTTCAGGGTTTACAGGGCTTTTAGGGCTTAGGCAGGGCTTTGATGTGCCCCGGGCGTGTTACGGAGCGAGCACGCGGCGCTGAGCGGATGCTTCCGGATTTGGGAGGGGTCAGGTGAGCAGCCCACAAAAAGCCAAGGAGTATGCTGAGCCTTCGCACCCTTTGAATGTACTGAAGGCCTTACACCCCTGACTTGGGATTTCCCCCTTATACTAGCAGTCCTTATCAGTGATTATAGTACCCCCCATTATAATCCTTGTTGAGGACTGTTAGAAAAAGGTCAGAAAAAGGTGGAACATCCCAACCCCTAACATTTACACCCTACGTCGACAGCTTAATCTTGATACGCACTCCAAGCCTGAACCTTTGGCTGGGCACGACATGGGGGGACTCTGCTGTTCTCCTCTGCGTTTGCCTTCTCAACCTCCCATGATGCTAGGCTCGACATCGTAAGCTGCCCAAGGTTGGGGCCCTGCTGTAATCGGCTGTGGCATACAGTCTTGCTCAACCTCCTCTTCGACATTCTGCTCACCTCGAGCATCCCAACCTTGAAGCCCTCAAGCACGGAGACGGCTTGTTTCTGCTTGCAGGGTTTAGGAAGTTTGGGATTCAGGGCTCGGGGCACCTTAAACCCAAGACAAGGTTCTCGCCTCGAGCTTTCTCCTCCGGCGCTTTCGTGAGCGGCTCCGCCTTTGGAATTGAAGCCGCAGGCAGTAGGGGTTTCGATGGGGGTTGTTTGTACTTTGGAGCTTTTAAGCGATTTTTGAATCCGGGGGCATCCCAAGTGCTTCGACCTTGTCTCTTGCTGGGATGCAACCCATGCTGGTGAGCCTCCAGGGTTTGAAGAAAGCTAGGGAAGCATGAGAGCACGTTGAGCAGGGACTAAGTAAGTACTTGGGTTTCAGAAAAGCATTATGGTGGCCCCCAGTCTTACAATGAGACCGTTGATGACTGGACAAAGCTGGGCGCCCAGCAGCGTGATGGGAGTGGTTGTCGCGTCCTGGCGCAAAGGGAGGTTTCGGCCGGGTTTGGGGCAGGGGCCTTGGAGTGCGGGGAGCTGTCGGTTTGGGTTTAAGGTTGGGGTTTTGGCCTGTTCGCAAATGGCTTCGGATTCAGATTTCAGGGACCCAGGATTTGCAAGAAGTTTGCCGCCTAAGGCACGACATCTCTCCGGCACTCGCACGGTTCAAAGCATAGGGTAGCCTTCAGAACTGGGGAAAATCGCAATGTCCGAGGGGCACAAAAGGTCAACAGTCTATTTCGTAAACCCCAAACCCTCAACGCTATACCCTAAACCGTTCAACCTCTGAATGTCTGACAGCTGGGATTGGGCACCTGTCCGTTCGCGCCGCCATGACTTGGCAGCTGACCATCAGCACCCCTGACTCTGCTAGGGCTTGCAGGTGCTTAAAACCCTGAAAAAAAAGTTCAAGGGTGTGAGGCTGGTGGCAAGTGGGGTTCTCGATTCCGGAATCTCGCTCGTCTTGGAAAAGCCTAGGCTTAGGATTGTCAGGTTGTCAATCGGCTGGGGCTTCCGAGTGGAGATAGGGTCTGCACGTCTAGCTGAGCATCATGGTATGGGCCCTGCCTCTGTTGCATGAAGTCGGGCAGGAAGACAGACAGAAACTCCTCATGATCCTGGACATACCTGTGAGGGTTTAGGGTTTAGGGTTTAGGGGGCTTCAGCTTTAAACCGTGGCGCCTTGACCCTGACCTCACGGGTGAACTCCAACTTCGGGGGGCGCACGGGTCGGCGTTTGGGCAGAGGCGGATGAGCGCTTTGCCATCCTTGCAGCCATTGGCGAGGATGTCGTCCAGCAGCCCTGAAAGGTTTGTGAGCGACAGGGGATTGAAGTCCTGGGGCGAGATGCATGCGTTGATGGGCACGAGGGTTGTGCCAGTAGTCTGCGAAGGGTCTAAGAAATGTTCAACATACCCCTGGGGCATACCCCCTAAAAGAAATTAGGGGAATGGTAAAATTCTTCCTAATATGCTCTTTATGGGTTAAGGGGTATGGGTTTGGGGTATGTTGAATCATTCTTAGAAAGGGCCGAGGCCCGCAGGTAAATCCTAAACCCCGCCATCGACCCCTAAGGTGAGGGGGACATCTGGGTCTCAGAGTTTCATCCAAGGGTTCCCTGCGGTTCCTCGGTCAGATCCCTTGGGGCGGCCCCGGGTTTAGGGTTTAGAGGGTTTAGGGCTACACGGATTGCATCTCTGAGAACCGAAGCCCTCCACGACAAGCGTGTATGGAATGTATAGAACGCACACAAGCAAAGCCTCCAGCCCTAGGTCTCAGATCAGAATCCGGGGCCAAAAGCAAAAACCTCGAAGCCGAAACCCTGAACCAAACCAACACACGTTGCTGATCACGGGCTCCAAGCCCAGATTTCAAAAATGAACTTAAAGCCCGAGATGCCACTACTCCACTTCCTGCCACAGACCTCGAGTTCTCGTAGTCCCATTTGCCAGGACCCCATGCTCCCCTAAACCCTACACCCTGAACCCTGAACCCTAAACCCCAGTAAAGAAATGTAACCCCTCGGGCTCCCGACGTTGCGCATCCCGGATGTAGTTCCCCGACATGCGAAGTTGCAGAGGCGCCGCCTCATGCAAGTAGCACATACTCTGCACACCACACACTACGGTTTAGGGTTTAGGGTCTAGGGTCTAGGGTTTAGGGCTTAAGGGTTTAGGGTTTAGGGCTTGGCGATCAGGTAAGCGCTTCAGGGTTCTGCGATGTTGGGGCTTATCGCTTGTTCTTGCTGCCTCCAGGATCGGACGGTGGAGAATTTCTTGATGTAGAGGGTTTCGACTTCCCTCGCTGGATCTTGCTCGTCTTTCACATTCGCTTCGCTCGCCCACTGAAACAAACGCAGAGGAGGGTCTTAACATATTTCGTACATGCAGGCCCCTACTGAAGCTTGCAGTGTGCAGGAAACGGTTTCTGCGTGAGGGCAGCTGATGCGGAACCGGGCTGTAGATAGAAGCAAAACATGTCCCGGGATCTGTCGAAAATTAGGGACTCACACTCCCGATGTTTAATTTCTGCCGTTCCCATATCCCAATTCACAAGAATCACAGCCGCAGAGCTCGGCCTTTCGGTGCTCCTGCATGCACAACTTTCGGCCATGAACATGCTGAACCTTAGGGCTCCAAACCGTTTGAGGCGTCGAAGCTCTGAACTTCCAAAGGGTTCAGGGTTTGAGGGTTTAGGGTTGCCAGTGCCCCCCGAAACCTTAAACCTTGAACGCGTCCTGCATCATCGGGTAGCTGGGATGGTTGTACAGACCTGTCAACACGAAGGCATGCGAGGAGGCTCAACTCTTTGATGCGGTTTCTCTATGGGAAGAAGGGAAATCGCGGATTTCGTCTGCAAATACAGAGAAAATGCAGGCATTCCTAGGAAAAAACTCGGGAAGCGTTGGTACAAACATGTTGGTAAATAGGCCAGGCTAAACGTGCACGCACGGAAACGGAGGCCAATAGTAAGGTTTGGTGCAACCACCCTGGCCTGGGGAATGGGCTTCCAGTATGTTCCAATACCTTGAGCCCCAAACAACGAAAACCCCTTTCAGCTCAAGCCTCAGATCAGAAGACCTCGACCAAAAGACGTTCATCAATGGCATGGAGAAACTAAAATCCTTTCAAGCCTTCAAAGCCTAAACCCTAAACCCTGGGACCCTAAACCCTGAGCCCTAAACCCTAAACCCTAAACCCAAAACCCTAAACCCTAAACCCCTAAACCCCTCAACCCCTCAACCCCTAAGCCCTAAGCTCTAAGCCAAGCCGCATCGCAGGAGGCCACTGAAGCCATCCTGCTCACCCGGCTCGCCGTGGATCTCAGAGGGCTTGCTGGAGGGCGGAGGGTGCGGGTGGCTGTGGGGTTAGGGTTTAGGGTTTAGATTTAGGGTTTAGGGTTTAGGGTTTAGGGTTTAGGGTTTCGGGTTTAGGGTTTAGGGTCACAGATTTTTTCAGCCCTCACAGCTTTACATTAGGGTGCTCGGTGTGGAGGAACTTCGCCTTGACTTTCATTACGGCCCTGACTGGCCTCTCTTTGCCGAAACCCCCCAATCCAATCCCCTAAGCTCAGAGATCCCAAGGTTCCAGCCCTCGTCACCAAACTCTAAGCTCCCTTCGACGGCGGACATGATTTGCGTATGTGTATAGGGGGTATGCAGAGCCTTCCGTTTAGGGGAGTTCTTAAACCTCAGACTCCCTCGTGCCCCAGCCAACCCAAGCCCCAAAGAGCCTCCTCTGCAGCCCGGCTTTTGGGGCCCCTAAACCATAAACCCGATTGCGGTGCAGCTTCGAACTTGGGGGCTTACGAGAAGTTCAGGGCCGACGGCCGCAATGCCCCCTACACTCCGGGGCCCGTTCTTTGACGGCCTTTTTTAGCCTTTTTTTCGGGCAATTGTTGAGCCCTTTTTTGAGGGCCCTTTGTGGGGCTTGACTTGCCGGCGCATCCTGGGTTGGATGAAAGGCTTCTCATTGCAGGGAACACGTGCTGCCAGCCTCATTGTCAGCAAGGTCCAGCCTTTGTTTGAAGAAGGCTTTCAAGGCTCACAACAAACAAAACCTCATGGCCTCTCAATGCATGGCACCGCGTTCCCAAGGCTGTGCTCTGATGCTTTTGGAGTTGATCCAGCAATCTCATGCAGCGGAGCAAAATGCTACCTCCAAGTACCAGCATCGAATCGTGATCGCTACGCAGTCTACTTGGCCCCCATGCACTTGGGGGCGTTTCAGAGGAGTTGAAGGCGTGGAGGATGGAGGGCTTTGGGGTAGCAGTAGAGGGCTGAGGGGGCGGAGAGGTCTCCGAAAGCCCCACAACCACTCATCATGTTTGCAGCCCGAGGGACTCGATCAGTGGATCGCGACAGTTCCATATATACCTGAGGCCCACAAAGCACTGCAAGGGCTCTACCAAGCCTACCCGGCAAATCGAAGCCTCAACCCGCGAAGCCCTGGAACCCTCTAAGCGCAGGCACTGGAGACAAGGATCGGCGATCAACACCCAACCCCAAACCTCCTAGACGTCAAGCCCGGAACCGCTTATCGTCCCCAAAATCCAATGACCTCTGAACCCTAAACCCTAAACCCTAACCCCTCAACCCTAAACCCTAAGCCCTAAAAATGCTCAAAGCAGCCCGAGATGCTCAGTGACGGAGGCCAGGCCCGAGCCCCTGAGCCGGTTGCCGGAGAGGAGCACGCGATCCACCTGAGAAAGCTTTCAACATTGCTTGAAGCCCTAAACCCTAAACTCTAAACCGTAAACCGCAAACCCTAAACCCTAAACTCTAAACCCTAAACAAAACCCTCAACCCTCCACCCTAGCCCCAAACCATAACCCCAAGGTTGAAGAAAGGCTGAAGCAAGGTTTCGTGGTTAAAGTGACCAGAGGCATTGACATTCAACCTGCGACCTTCAACCGTGATGTTCCGCCTTGATGTTCAGAGCCTATCGGCCAAGGTCCAACATGTAGTTACATCACATTCCGTTACATCGTGTAGTGGAGCACCCAACTTAACTCAGCCTAACCCCCGCACGTCTGGCCTACAGGGCCTAACTCTCGCCCATTTGCCCATTTGCTCACCATAAAGAAGAAACCTCTTGGCTCCTCACCCGCAGGTCGAGCTGCTTCATGCTGTCCAGCACCGCGCACACGCTCTCATCCTAAAGGGGTGATGTGCAGGACATTGCAGGGCGCCCAGGGCTCGAATCGCGCGCACTTGGAGTTCCTAGGACTCCTTGGGGGCTTTGGGGGTTTGTTTAGGATGAGGGAGCCATGAATGTCCGATGTCAGGGCTTCGGCTTGTTTGAGACCGATCAACCTGTTGGGGCTTAAGCCCCTTGCGGCAGTTAACTCTGGTGGCTTCTGTAGGCCATGTCGCTTGAAGGGGCTTGCAGCTTCAGTATGTGTGTCACAAACCCACGTCGGTCTTTGTGACGGGCTTTCAAAGGCTGTCTCGTGCTGGTCTTGACAAGGTCCTCAGCAAAACTACCCTCATCCAACAGTCGGTTGCAAGATATTCCTTTCCGCTCTTTGGTCGTCTGAAAGCGGCGGTTTTCAATTTCATTCCATCACCCTGGCACCTCCGGATCTTGGGTGGAGGAGGGCAACTACTGTCCCTAAGTCCAACCCTGCATGTTGTGAGCTCCTCAACGTCCTAAACCTAAACCTTGAACCCCAACCCCAAACCCCAAACCCTAAACCCTATACCCTAAACCCTAAACCCTAAACCCTAAACCCTAAACCCTAAACCCTAAACAGGCCTAAGCTGCCGAAACCCGAAGAAGCTCTGACAAAAGCCCCAACTGGGTGCCCCAGCTGTCAGGTTGTTTCGCGACAGGTCCAACCTCCGCAACCTCCAGGGCTGACCTCCGAGGAATCACCCGGTTCAGGGTTTAGGGTTTAGGGTTTAGGGGTTTGGGGGGTTCTTCAGGACGCCAAGCTCTGAACAGGAGTTAAAGGCTTGGCCTTTGAGGTTGCCAAGGTCTTTTGTCCTTTGCAAAGTTTCGCTTGTCAGTGTGCTGACCAGGGTTGAGGGTTGGGTGGGGGAAGTTTCCGTTCGGAGGCCTGGGCCCCTAGCCCTAACCCGAAACCCTAAACCGCCCCTTTTTCTGTGTTACTTTCCTCCGTGGCGTGTGTTTCTTTGCCCCTTTCGTGCTTCGGGTCCAAGGCCACCACCCGTGCTCCTCGGGTCGCCAAAGGTCCGCCATAGCCAGCACTGAAAGCCTCAGGCCGCAATGTTCTCTCAGTGTACCCTAAACCCTATATCCTAAACCCCTAAAGATTGTAGATGTTTGACGTCTTTCTCTTCGGGTGTTAGGGTTTAGGGGGCTTAGGGGATCAAAACGCGCCGTGCGACTTACAAACAACTTGATGCTTCTACTCAGCTATGGGTCCTCTATTGCTCACGCATTGAAGATTGCCTCGTGCTTTAGGGTGAAGGATTTTAGGAAACACGGGTTGTCAGCCAAACTGGAACCAAACCCATGAACTCAATTAACCTAACCCAGTCGTCCTGACCGTACGCAAAGGCTCTGAGATGTTGGCACATGAGGAAGTCATTGACCTCAGTCTTTTAGGCACGCCAGAACTTCGAGATCGATGGGCTGGTGAAGTTTATTATCGGGAGTGTACTTCTTAACGACTCTAGTTGCCAGTTCGGGTGGGGAGTTCGAGGGGCATTCTAGAGCTCAGCCTAGGCAGAAGCACCCGAAGCCCTGAGCCATGCCGAAGCCCGAAAGCCCCTAGGGTTTACACAGCATGGCGAAGGCAACCGTTCGGAATTGGGCAAAACACGACAAGTCCCTCTACGACAAGCCTGTTTAGCTCCTCTGTAGCATCTGTTGTAGGTAGGAGGCACGAGAAGGGCTGCCCTTCTGACTTGGCACACGCCGTCATGAGCAGAGCACTGAAGGCACGCCAAGCCTATAATGGGCCACGTGTTGCTCCAAGACTTCTTCGAATTCCCAACCCAAACCAAACCCAAACCAAACCCTCCAAAGCCCGGACCGCTGTGCCTATTGGGGTTTGGACAGCTACAAGCCGAAGTTGTGGAACCGCTCTCGAAGATGGAAGGCGGGCATGCGATATGCTGAGCACGCAGCATGTCTGTCCTGGCACATGCCCTTGGACAGCCCAATCTGAGCGGGACGTGGAGCGTTCAGGAACTTTACTGTCTATGTGGTGGCTTCTCTACATTTATGGTCCCTTTGTTGGGTCCTTCTTTTTAGGAGGGTCCCTATTACTTCGGGTGCCCAAAAAAGACCCCCAAGCGCCGATGGGATCTCGTAAAGTGGCCCGAGGCCCTGTCGAGGCCCAGCCTCGCAACCCCCCCAAGCCCTGCGCATCCATCAGCTCCATCCATGTTCTGTTACAGCCCTAAACCCCTAAACCCCTAAACCCCTAAACCCCTAAACCCCTAAACCCCTAAACCCCTAAACCCCTAAACCCCTAAACCCCTAAACCCCGAAACCCTGCAACTGGTTCGCACAGCCAACTCTTCACCGCACCGGCCCGGGCCTCCGCCCCTGCGGAGCTCATTCGGACCGCCTGCTCCTTGAAGGCCGCATAAGCCGCTGGCCTGCTGAGGCATCGCAAAACTGAGGCTATCTTGGTCTTATTGTTTAGGGTTTAGGGTTTGGGGTTTAGGGTTTAGGGTTACCCTTGTTTATAGGGATCCGAATCATGGGACCCTTATTCTGTTTTGTGTATAGAAGGGCTATGTAAGAGACAAGGCTGTTTAGCTGCGGTGTTTGAGAGTTCGTAGCTGTTCAAAGTTGAGGATTTGGCGTCTACAACTTCTGTTTCACAGGGCCAAAGGCGCAAGGCTTGCGGTTAGCACTTTTCTTCCTCAGCTGAAGGTTTGGATTCTGGGGTTTGGATTCCAGATTTGGGCTCACACTGGACAGGAGACTCTCCCTCGTAATGAGCTTGCCAGGATAATCGCAAGGTGAGCGTGTTCCTGCTCGGCCATGGACCCCTTCTCTGCATTTCACCCGTGGGTCTGGGGTTCCGGGCTTCTCCTCCGCATAGTTCCCCTGGGAAATCTTGGGGCTCAGAAGCTGAGGGCTCAGGGTTTGTGCTGGTGAAACTGCAGTGGCCTGCTCGGATGCCTTGGGGTTTCGGTGGCTGTGGCACTTCAGGGTCTGTTTTGGCTGCTTTCAGGCTTTAGAGCTTCCTTTAGGGTTTTAAGACGTTGGAGCTTCCACGTGCAGGGCGTTTAACTTTTGCGCTTCTCGTTTCAGCGCTTGAAAAGTTAAGGCCTTTGGCCTTCTTGCCGTCAGGCTCCGTCATGCCATGTACTAAAAGAACAATAATCTTTGCATGCCGCCTCCTCAGTCCTGCCAAACAAATCTGGAGGACATCTCAATAGTGATTTCCTGATGTCAGGAGCCCCCGTTGGGCAGTTGTACAACTGCAGTTGAAGGTCAGCTAGGGCCACTTGGTCTAGACAAATCCCGATACTGAACTCCAGATCGCAAAGCCCCAGAGTCCCAGACCCAAATTTGGTTAACGATATCCTCAGACATTGAAAGCCCTAAACAACGCTTCGGGCCCTTACCAAAAGCCAGTTCTGCTAGAGCAACTTGAAGGCCCCTCCGCCCCATCTGAGAAGGTGCCCGAGCTGGGCCGCCGACGCCAGGACCAGCCTTGGCAAGTCTGGAGCCACTGCTTCTCTGCTTCAGCGGGAGAGTTGGTGATTGGGTCTAGGGTTTGGGGTTTAGGGGTTAGGGTTTAGGCGGTTGAGGGTTGAGGGTTGAGGGTTGAGGGTTGAGGGTTGAGGGTTGAGGGTTGAGGGTTGAGGGTTGAGGGTTGAGGGTTGAGGGTTGAGGGGTTAGGGTTTGGGGTTTAGAGCCACAAGGCCTAAACATCTCCACAGGGGGGGGGTTTCCAGCGCGCCGAAGAACCTGTCTGTTGCTGTTGGTACCACACTGGCCAGGGGCTTGCACGGAACGCATACTTTTGGCAACATGTTAGAGAAAAACCGACTAGTACTGGCACTGCCCTTGATGATGTACATTCTTTTTGCTTTCAAGTTTTTTTTTGCTTTGTGTGGGGGGGGGGGGGGAGGGCAATCGGCCCAAGCTCCTTCCACGTCCTTCCAGGCTGGTTAAGTGGGGCACTGCAGGACACCTCCAGTGTACCTTTATCTGTGGACCTCGGGGAAAAGATGACATCTTTGGGTCAGCTTCAATAGTCGAATTGCTTCGCAAGAAAATGCTCGCATGCAAAATGCCAAGCTCCTGCAAGCACGGCCCGAAACTAAACCCTAAACCCTAAACCCGAAACCCGAAACAGCTGTGTGCAAGGCCGATGGTGGTGCCGCCGGTGCCCCACGCTCGCGGTAGTGCGGCGGCGGGCCCTCATGTAACGGGGGATTGGGGTTCCAGGGCCGGGGGTCAAAGGGCTAGGGTTTATTTAGGGTTTAGGGTTTCTGGTATCGGGTTTAGGGTTGAAGATGAGGGTTTAAGCTTAGGGTTATAGCGTCCAGGGTTTCGGGTTTACGGTTAAGGGTTAAGGGTTTAGGGACAGCTTGCCTGTTAAAATCCCAAAGCCCTAGCCACTCATTACTTGGCCCTGCCCCACACTCACAGCGCCATGTGCTCCAGCCTCGGGAGGAGGCCCATAGCGGTGGGGCGGCGGATAGCCTGCGTTGGAGGCTTCGGGCGTTTGGTTTGGGAGTCCTGCTCTCACAGTCATCTTGGAAGAACCGCACCCGAAGCGCACCCGAAGCCTTTCCGCACCTATGAGCCCCTAAGTCGTAAACCTCGGACCTGAACCAAATGCAACCAGGCCCTCTGACATTTTCCTGAATCGGAGGCATGTCGGACCGATCTCTCGTGGCCACAATCGCAGCGAAGCTGCTGTGCCATATCCCTCTACACTGATTTGTTCTGGGTCTCAGTTCCCACCACGTGAGGGAGGGGGGGGCTGCATAGCTTGTCTCGCGATTTGCTTTCGAATCCAGCATGCTTCTGACGCAACAACAGCCCTGAAAAATAGAGTGGCAGCTTACAAGGAACTTTAGACATACAATTCCAAGGAGGCATTTGCTATGTGATGCAAACTCCCTGGTCGTGGGTAGGATTCAGTTCCGGGTTTAGAGGTTTTGGTTTCAAGGCTGCGTGCTGCTAGGCGTCAGGCTTCAAATTTCCAACACATGGCGCAAGACAGACCGGTGATGTGGCGAAGGGCGTGCCAGACCCTTAACTTGCTACATCCCTAAGCCGGGGTGGCAAAACCCATCCTTGAAAAAGATTGGCATCTTTGGGAGGCCCCCCCCCCATTGCACGAACTACTGACCACTGCGGAGCCTGGACCCGGATAGTGGTAACCTGGTGGCGGCCCATAGGGAGAGGCCTCAGCCAGACTCCAGCGGTAGCGTACCGACACAAAGCTGTCGGCTGAGGCCCCAAGCCCAACCGAGGAGCAAGACATTTCAAAATCAACACGTAGATGGACCCTTACTTGGCTGGTTCTGGCAATTTTTGAGAACTTCATGCACACGCGTCATTGTGTGTGTGTGTCTTCTTCTGCATCGGATGCTTTCAGAGTGGGCCATCACAGCATCGTGAATGGGACGCATCAATGTGACTCACACAATTTTTGCGGAGCTTCAGGCTCCAAGAAAAGCAGCCATGACTGTTTCAAAGCCAGGGCACTCCTCCGTCTCTTGTTGCTTGCTGAGATGCAGTTGGCTTTTGTGCATTGAAAAGCAGCAGACTGCCGGCCTGCCGGCTCATGGCAGATGGCCCAGACTTGTGATCTGATTCAACATGTGCCTAGTTCTGGACGGAGAAGCGAGAATGAGCACGCCCGCATACAGCAAAAGCTAAGCACTTGCGGGCCGGTCCCCCAGGCCAGTACTGGACTGCTTAACTTCGGAGGTCAGAAGAGATCCCGTGCATTCGATGAGGTATGGCCGTCAGCAGACTCTACGGCCCTTTCACAGATGTCCAAAGCCGACCTACCTGGCTGCTGTTGCGCACAGAAAGAAACAGATTCCGTACATTCCCAAATCGACATGGACAAGTGAAAGCCTGACTATCGCATCTACCAACTTGGTGCAATACACTCAGCCCCCACAAACCAGTATGTCAACCGGAACTCAACCCATTCATAAACCCTGCGGCAGCTGAGTACTGTGATAGAGCTCTGGGTACAAAGCCCTTTTCCCGAAAAACAACGGGACGTACATCCGCCAAACAAAAACCCCTCAACCACCTTTTTGAGCACCCTGGAAACCTTATTGCTCTAAGACTCCCAGTGTCCTGGTCGTCCTTGAAGTCAGAGTCTTTGCGAACCATGCACCTAACCCTGCTCTCTGAGGCCCTTGCAGCAGGACCACCTGGCCAGCAGGTCTCATGCTCTGAGGGAGTCCAGGTGATTTAGCCCTAATGGAACCCGAACCGTGAATGCGATATTTCATGTAGGTCCTGGTTGGGAGTCCTCTGAAAAAAAGTGAAACTTGTTAGCTTAACCTCCCGCAGGGCTGCCAATGGCAGCGGGTCAGTTCGCAGCTCCTCAAGTAGTTCAGGTTCGGCCGGCACGAAGCATGCGAAGCGGGTCCCGGCCGGCCAAAGCATGCGAAGTCCGGCCGCAGCCGCCCGCTTCACGTAAGCATAGATTATGTGTAGCACGACGAGACGACGAATGCTAAGCAGCCCCAAGACTTCAAAAACAGTCTTCACTACAAAGCAACGGCCTGGACACCTGCAAGTCAGCACGCTTGTTTCTGAGGGTGGCACGGTGCGAATGGTAGGGCGGAGGGCGCGAAGGTGGATACCTGTCTTCTCCCCTCTAACTAGTGTGTCTTTGTCAAGCATAGCTTGACAAGGCTGGACCATATGCCACCATGGGAATGGCCATCAAGCATCAAAACAATAAACCTCAAGACATGACCTGATACTAGCCCAGGTACTTACCATTTCTGACCCATATACCTTGTGCATGAACCCAAATCCGCAGCCCTGACCCTGTGAGAGCCTGAAACACCATGCGCTAAGCAGACAAAGTCAGAAAGTCTACATCCTGGGGTCCAGGAAGCGCACGGCGCAACGTGCGGAGGCGGGCCCTGGGCAAGGGCTTCGAGTCGGCAATCGACAAGGCTCTACAACGCGAAGGAACCTTACGGGCAGAGGACTTCAGAAACCTGATCTTTGGAACCATGTCGGTGCTTCAACTCAAAAAAGACGGCACCCAGAATCCGCACGCCAAACCTCTGAAGTTCAGTGCGGCTTCAGAGGCCAAA
The DNA here is from genome assembly GCA_905221605.1 of Symbiodinium natans. Taxonomy (NCBI): domain Eukaryota; class Dinophyceae; order Suessiales; family Symbiodiniaceae; genus Symbiodinium; species Symbiodinium natans. Next base: position 375,681 of record CAJNDS010002098.1, read on the forward strand.
CCTCGCACCTCTTCTGTGGAGGGCCTAAAACCCATGAAATCCCCTGAACATGCAATGCCACGCTGAAGGGGCACTCCATGCAAACCCAACCCCAACCTGAAGCCTTCAACCCTAAACCGGATGGGGGCACCTCATGTTCCGCCACAGCCTCAGAAATCATACAGACCTCAAGAAACTCACACGACATCCCTGGCAGACCAAGTAGCCATGTGCGGTGGTGGCCCCCAGCCATGATACCCGGGCGGTGGCGCCTCGGGCTGGATTGGTTTCTCGGTTTCCACCGTCAACATGGGTTGTTCTTTACCCTGGGTGTGGGGGTTTCTGAAGAGTTTATGTCTGCTCCGGGCCAGGGTCTCCCATCCGGGCGAGCGCACCGCCTGAGAATCCTGCGGGGAGAGTCCCACCGAGTACAGTATCCCTGTCATACCTGGAGCGCCCACCCTCAAGGCTGCAGAGAGTCCTCCCGAGTTTCCTGCGCCGAGTATCCCGGGAGTACACCCATGTGAGCCAGAGGACGAGAGTCAGTTTAGATGCAATCACTTGGGATGTTGCCTTTTATACTAACAGTCCTTAATAGGGATTATAGTACCCCCTGTAATCATCCCTGCTAAGGACTGTTGGTACAAGGGACATCCCAAGCAATCACCCGAAATTCTGAAGGTCCCAGGGCCCCCAGGACTCAAGGCCCAATGTGGAGCATCCTGGCGACTCAACACCGGTTTAGGGTTTAGGGCTTAGTGTTTAGGGTTTAAGGTTTAGGGTTTTGTTGAAAACCTCCGGCCCGACCTTTTCCTTCTGCCCTGCCACACCTCTAAAAATGTCGCCAAAGCCTGAACCTCAGATTCTTAGGTCGTGAAAGTGAAGCCAGAGCAATGCTCAAGCACCCTGAACCCTAAACCCTGAACCCTAAACCCTGAGCTCTAAACCCTGAAGCAGTCAAAAGGATACCCCCCCCCCATTTTCCGACATCAGCTCTTGAAGCACTGGGCTCCCTAAGGAGGTCTCAGGATCCGGCCGTCATGTGGCTCAGGAGCCGCAGGCCGCTTTCGAAGTCGAAAAAAAGGAGTGCTGTTACCCGCTGTAACTCTGAACCGTCTGAGTAACTGAAATTCCAACTGCAGCCTCGTGTGTAGTCTTGTGTGTAGTCTTTGGTCCTTAACCTTGGGGGAGGTTCGCTAGGCTCCAGCTTGAGGGTGTGGAGTTTGGACTCTTGGCCTGCTGTCTTCCAGATGTAAGGGAGCTTTTCCTGGGCATCCAGAGCCCGCTAGGACCTAGGCCACATTGGCAGGTCAGGGTCTCGGACGAGCTTGCTCCTTAGCTCCTTCGGAGCTCGCCCTGTTTATGCAACATCATGCAACCTTCAAAGTCCTCGTGCCTGTTGACCCTCTACCCGCAGACGCTGTATCAGCATTCCCAGAGAAACGGCCACGCGGATGAAAGGGGCATAGGGCTCTTACTTTGTAAGATTTGGTGCTGCTTGAGATTTGGTGCCTTTGCAAGGGTGGGCTTGGGCGTCTTTGGGTGTCCTTCTGCAGGCTGACTACATGAACCAAAGCGTAAGTAAACTCCTTGCAGAGCCCTGTACAAGCCTCAGGGAAATATTTAAAAGGTCGTTGCCACAGTTCATGCTGGCTTTGCACATACGTACCAATACAGCACAAAAGGCCTCGGATAGAGGATCTCAGAAGGTTAGGCGGTTAGGCATGGAGTTTCTAGGACCGACTGGCCGACCAGGGAAGAGCCCTATAAGGTCTGCGTGCTGCTTTAGCGATCCATAGAGGGCTGTCGCACCCTAGACCCTGGCTTTCAGGCACGCGGCTCACCTGTCTCGAGCTTCTGGGTCTGGTGTCTTAGGAGAAAGATTTTGACCCCAACCAACCCGAACCTTCTGCGCAGTCAGGCAACCGCCCTCACAGCATCGAAGCCGAGAGTACCAAACCAAGGCGGAGCCTCCAGAAAATGTATCTGTATTTGCCACTTCCTGCTGTGCGCTGTAGCTTAGCTTGGCACTACATACGACTTCTCAAGCCCAGTACCTGAATGTCACCTTGAGGCACCACGTGATGTCTTTGCCACCTTAAGTTCTGATTCTCTGGCTCTGCTATCGCCTACTGGCCTCTTTTTTTGCTCTTGACACGAGGATGTTCAGCGCACTGAGATGACCTCGCATGTGCTGTGTCGCCACGGTTGGCAAAGAAGGACCCAGATCAACACGAGTATGGACGCTTGGTTTTTGTAACTCATTTTGGTGTGCACTTGCCTGCAGCACAATCACAAATGGTTCCATCAGGGATGTCCTCCCTTTGCCAATCGCAACCGGTGGACTGTGTTGCAGCGTGACAACGCTGGCCTCACATGGGCCGTGCTTGACCACATTACCACGTACTTCAGCAATATAAGACGATGTCGATAGCCTTCTGTTTGCGACTTCACGTCGATGCTCGCCTAGTTTTGGTTGAGATGAGGTGCGTGAGCCGCAGGACCTCAATGGGCCACTGGTCCGTTGGGCCGCCCTGACTGCAAACGTTGCCCAGCAACTGCAAAACAGAACGGGGGAAAGGCTGAGTTCTTTGATTTCTGTTGGGGAATTCGGCAAAACCATGCTCGAGACAGTCAACAACCTTAGTATTGTGACTGCCGTAGCCTCCCCAGGAAACAGCTTATCTGAGCTGGGGCCTTGTTTTTCGATCGTGTTGCCGCCCAGGCAGACCGGAAGTTATCTTAAAATCGGACGCTTCTCTATCAAAATCCCTCAACCCCGAGCTTGCCTTTGCCACTTGCGCAGCGATTTTGTTCAAATCCAGACTCGGGCTTAAGGTCATCTTCGGAGCCGGGTGGACTGAAAGCATCTCAAGTTGTGGGGCGCTTCTCTCTCCAGCCACCGCCACGACAGAACTTTGAGCTATCGCCCAGACGGCAATCGATTTTGGGTGTGGGGATCCGTTTGTGCAATTTTTCTTCAGCCGCCACCAATCAACAAGCACGTGGCGAGAATTCTGTCCTAATTTGCAGGCACATGCGCGCCATGAAATGTTTTCTATAGCACTAAGGGCCAGAGGCGTTCAAACAGGCAAGCCTCAAATACCACGTTTTGTGCGCAGGCAGCTATAAGTTTCTTTACGCCATGGGACCATTCTGGGAAGAGTGGCTAGACGGCACAGCGATGTTGAGTGGCAAAAAGAGTGCTTGAGCAGAGACGCCAGGCATCTAACCGATTTGGACAGCTCTGTATATCATGATCCGTGTGTGGCTCCTTGTTTTTTCATACTTACGGGAGCTGACCATTCAGGAACACCCTGAACAGTTTTAGCTTTAAGTCTTCGAGCATAGTAGGTTTCAAGCCTTTGAGGCTTTTGGACGTTAAGGTTCGGGTCACCAAACGCACCACTCTAGGCGGTCCAGCACGAGCAGGCAGCGTTGCGACCATGTACATGCAGGAGCTTGCCCCCTGATTTTTCAGGCACTCCAAGACCGCTGCCCACAGCCCCGATCGGGAGCCATTTCATGTGAGGGTTTCCTTTGCTTCAGAGAGCTCGAAGATGACTGTACGGTCAGGGGACTTACCGTTGCTTGCTTGAAGAAACTGCCCCGATTCATACACTGACGTGTCATCACTTCAGAAACCACCACACGCCCGGGCATGAGGCGATGCACCCCATGCATCACCATCGAAGCTGCCGTGCTGTGAGTGCGGCGAATATCCTGGACAAAACGAACCAATTTCGATTTAGGGCTGTGTCAGGGGACCATCCTCGCAGGAAGCTTGCCGTAGACAATATAGGTCGGGGGCATTCGTCTAACTCGGCAGTTTGGTCCTTGGGGGGGGGGGGGGGGGGAGCCTGGAGGCCAAAGCAGAGCGAGGTTTCAAGACCATTTCGGGGAGGAGCATCGGGTCTTTTGAGATTCGGGCTGCGGGCAGGTTCTGTGCTGTTCGTCGGCCTTCGCGGTGCATTTCTCAGTGCGCACATGGGTTAGGGTTCTGCCTTTTCAGGGCCTAGCAATCAGTCTACCCGAATCTGGGATGACTTCGGCTGCAACATTAAACACACAGGCAACTACCCAAATGTATAGCACTGGCCTATAATGAACGCGTTGGATGGCCAATAACACACATACTGAATGGACAGCCAGAACCCACAAACTCATCCTCAAAGGCAGCGCCGATCCCACACAAACCCAAACCCCTGTGCTTTCTTTTAAACCCGACAGCCCCAAACAACACCCGGCAGAACCCCAGCCCTAACAAAAAGAGCCCCGAAGATTAGCCAAGGCGTCTCTTCCCTGAGTTCCCTCCTGAGCCCTGGAAGCTGCCAGGGGCCGAGGTCATGACCTTCCCGAGTTGGGGTTCCCCCAAGGATGTCTCCGGGTTTAGGCGTGTTTAGGGCTTCCCCTCCCTCTCCCATCCCCTGCGGCTCGTGCTCAACAAATTGCTCGGCATGTCCCACTCCGGAAGCGCGCCCGTAGATATTGAGCTTTGAAGGGGTCGGCTTGCTTCTTCTCGTATGCTACTCCAGGTGGCGATGACTGAACCCTCTATTCTTAATCATTCTTATCCTGAGCAGCAATCCTGTTCGAGGTGATGGCATGCTCGCGTGTCAGAGAAGCAAGCTCTGCAGGAAGAACTGGCGAAATCTTGCGCGCAGGGACAGCCCAGATCCCAGTTCATCGCCCCGTGCCAGTGGCAAAGGAACTCGGACCCCGCCCAGGAGAGTCCCAGTCATCAGTCCGTGTGCACCCGCAAGGAGTGAGTCTCTGCGCTCCATGCAAGGCAGCAAGAGCGAATGAGGGCAAAAAGCCTCGAACTCCCAACTGGAGCCAGGCGCAGTTCAATGATGCATAAAATCCACATCGCGAAGAGCTGATATACTCTTGGCATCCTAAGCTCTCTCAACCCTAACCCTGCCCGAAAGCCCCTTCCTCAGCCCTTAACACCTTAACAAGCTACTTCGGCTCCCACAAAGACCATGCCTCCGCATGGGCTGCATGCCATTCCCAGGGGACCTCCGGTGGGCTCGCAACAAAAGGCAACCCTAAAGAGGTAACCCTACTAAACACTAAACCCTAAACCCCAGAATTTAAGGTTGCAGGACATTCTTAGAGTGGCTTGCAGGGGAGACTTGAGTTTTTGTGCGAAAAGTGTACCGAAACTTCACCTCGCTCAATAAGCACATACGAAACCAAAAAGAACCTGAACTCCATCGTCGCAGCAAGACGAAAGGAAAGGAAAGAAGACGTCCCACACTAGCATCGAAAAAGACCACTTAAGCAAAAGGACTAAGCCTCGGCAGCTTCCCCAAAGCTCACAAAGCGTCTCTTGAGAGTTGCAGCGCTTGTGGGGCTTATCTTTATTTGTATAGTCTTAACAATGGTACGAATGTGCGCTGTAAACCCCGACTCCCTGTAATTGCGGGACTTTGGGACTCTTAACCGGTCTGAACCCTCAACGCCTGCAGCTGGCCCGCCTGCACGTGGCCCCACACAGCGGCCGCATCGTCCACCGCGTAGGACCAGTTGTGCACCTTGGGATTAAACTTCTAAGTCCAGGCAGGGCTTTCGAGTCCTGCAGCCTGGCAGGGCTTTAGGACACCGTAGCGCAGGCGGTTTGAGGGGCTTGCGGCTTGCGGGCTTCAGTGATGGCTGTTTTGGGGTTTGGCCAAGGGGCCAAACTTTATGTGAAGTTGACGCATGGGTGCGATCTCCCAATAGGAAGTTCATAGATGCAATGCCGAGGAATCTCCGAGAATGGGGCCCATGTTAGCTTCAGCACCAAGGGTTTGGGTTGGGTTTACGGTGTAGGCTAGGGCGTCTAGAAGGTCTAGTGACGTTGTGGGCTTGGGAGGGGAACCTAGCCTCGAACCAAACCCAAAAGCCTCCAAGCCTGACCCGGAACCCCTTGACTCCGTTAAACCCTGAAGTCGGAACCTCAAAGAGTCCTGAGAGGTGCTGATAAAAAAAAAACTGCCGTAGAGTGTGCCAACTCGCAGAATGCAGCATGGAGGCTTCAGGTCTCAGGCCTATAGGGTCACTAGGGCCATGTGAGACCGATCTCTCTCGCAGATCCACTCTTAACAGTGACGGGGCCATAGTTACACAATGGATCAGTTAAGTTCGCAACAAAGTGCATTCGTTGACTCTGATAAACCCCTTCAAAGAATATGTTTGCACTCAACCCGAAGCGCTAGTTTAGCCAGGACACGGCCTCTCCCTGCCATATCCTGCAGCGCTTGTGATTTGGCTTTTAGAGGCGCGCGGGTCTGATCCAGTTTAAAAAGTTCCAGGCAACACTCCACCCTGAAGCAGCACTACACCCTGAAGCCTAACTCTGACCCTTAAAGGCCGTAGAGTCCAAACTACAAGATTCCGACAACCCAGGTTTTAAACATTCTGACAAGCTATAGACCTTAATCAAAGCAGCCATTGACTGCCCGTCTCTACTCCATGTGTCCATGTGTCGCGGCGAACGGGATGCTGCCCTCAAAGGTTACAGGGTGCCCAATGAGATCATCGGCTTGGGACATAGGCGCATTACACTTGTGCAGACAGGATGACACTGCATGGAGGCCATTCAATCATCATGTCTTCCCTTGGTCTCAGAGGAAAGCCACGGAAGTTGATGGGGGGTTGGGGACGTGTCGTTTTCACAGGCCAGTATTTCAGCTTCTGGTGTCTTTGCTCAGTCTGGCGCGCTTGTTTGCCTTCTTGGTTGCTTGGCTTCAGGTGAACGCCGCGACGAGTCATCTACAAGTCCTACAAGTCTTTAGGAGGAGTTCCTCTTCTTCGTGCACTGAGGATTGCAAGCGGGCAGAGACGGCTTCAAGCCGGGATACTTGAACCCCGACTACTGGCTACAGTGGCTGGAAACTTGCTGTGACACTGGGAAACGCGACCTCGCAACAACCTACAAGCTCGACAAACCCTGGAAACACAGGCCCAACCCCAAATCGCCCGCCCTAAAAACCATCCACCTCCCAGCCTTCAAGACCCATATCATCCTCAACTCAATTGCGAACGCCGCAAGGCAGAGCCTCATTCCCGGCGCAAGAGCTTGCGTTCCAGGCAAGGTCGCTGCCGCAGCTTTTGCCTGGGCACAATGGTACTCTGGGCTTCGGGGCGTTGGGAGGTTGAGAACTTGAACCCTCGTTGGGCTTGACGTATTGCGTTTGGAAGGCACTTCGAGCTCGGATTTCAGGTTCCGAGTTTTGGGGAATAGTGTGCAGGTTTTGCGGATGGACGTGTTGTAAGAACTTACATGGTACAACTGCTGACGACTTGTTAGTTGTTGCTGGAACCCTTCAAGCACTGTCGACCTTTCATTCTCAGAGATGCGAAGGCTCTCTGCGGCACAGCTGACCGAAATGCACTCAATGGGAACACGACTTCACAATTTGCGCTCAACCAGTCGCTCGGTTTTGCGCCAATATGAGCGAAACCCTTCACTCGTAAGCCTCGGACCAAACCTTGAACACAAACCGTCACGCATGGACGACACGCGGTCACAAGCATTCCTTTGGCGAACATGCCCAAAACACTCGTGCGGCTCGTGCGGCGTTTTGATTTCTCTGCACCACACATACTGCACCAGGATGTTCGACGCTTCTGGAACAAGACTTAATACTTGCCGCAAAACCCAACCGGCAGCGAAAGTCCCAAACCCTGAATTTAAAAGCTAGCTTTAGGTGATCTTGAAAGCATGCTTTTTTCCATCTCCCAGAAAACGACCAGCCAAAAATAAGGCGCCCTAACCAGGTGGTTAAAGTTCGCCGGTGCTCCTGCTGCCATGGTGCGGATTGTTCGGATTTATGGTTGGGCTTGATGTGGCGTGGAGTGGGAATTGGTTCAAAAGACTGCTCCTCTTCCGCTGTGGAGTGGATTGAGCTGGGCTCAGGAGAGGGACAAAGAACAGAAGAAGCCAGCAGCAAAAGCAGAGGAGGGCTGTGTCCAACTACCTTTAACTCTTTCTGCCCCTCACATAGGCAGACGGGAGGACTTCAAATACAATGGAACAGACACAAAACTCTTTCAGCTTCTTTGAAATTTAGGTAAGGTTACAACAGGTCAGCTTGCGCGAAGCGCACAATTTGCAAACATTTGGGGGCATCGACACTGTACAGGAAACGCCAAAAAACTTCTGCAGATTCCTGGACTAGACTACACGCCTGACACTATCACACAAGACCAATATTATGAGTTCTTCAATTATTGAAAACCCTAACTCCATCTCAATCCATGCAAGTGATTGGTTGCTTGCTTCACTCATGTCAGGCTTGCGGTTCAATGCTAGCGTTGCCAAGGCACATGCTCTGCAAGCGCAAACTGAACCATTGCCTGGCGTCCATGACTGGGCTCTTGCACTTACAGTGATTATTCGCGCGCGGCGGACGCCTGAGGCGAGCACTTACCAAGCAACCACAGCAATTCGATAACTAATGCAATACCATTCCGAATCAAAGAAAAGCAGAAGGCTAAGCACAAGCTGGTGCTAATGCCCCAGCCACAAACAAAGTTTCGGAAACAATAGGGCGGACCTTCTGCTCTGTCCGGTCGATGTCAACGCGCTTGACTCGTCCGTACACCTTAGCCAACACGAGGCCTTTGCCTCTCGCCGAGGACGCCTACTAAACATCCTTAGACCGAACAACAAGACAGACCACTAGATGGGGGTTTCCGAATTAGGGGTACCTTGTAAGCGAATCCTACTATTTGGGGGTCTATCTTCGGGGTCCCATATTTCGTAAATCCCCATATTCACTAGCTCTCAAACCCAAGGCCTCGCAGCCGGGCGTTCCGAAAGAATTGAGAAGACGTTTGGCGTCGCTCTCAGTCACGCAACTTCATGAACTCATCTTGGGATGTGCTTCTTATACTAAAAAAACCTTGATAGGGATTACAATAATAATAGGGGTACCAGAATCCCTATTACGCATTGTTAGTATAAGGGGGAACATCCCAAAACTCGTCTGTGTTGAGGGTATACTAGCCGCGGTTTCCGTCACATAAACCTACGTTGACACTCGTTATCGAAATCCTCGGTCTTGCCTCGACATCATCGAAAGCTACGAGGACGTTAGCTGGGTAACTGGGTTGGTTCCCTGCGCTAGAGTTGGACGCGGACTTGTTGCCGAATGACTTGGACATCTCTCAAGCAAGTGAGCTTCTGCACGCACCAAAACCTTGCAGAAAGCCCTAAACTCCAAAACCCTAAGCCCTAAGTCCTAAACCCTAGACACTAAACCCCCCACAGTATTCTGCCACTCCAAGCATTCGTGGCTTTCGTACCACACGGCGAGACTGTCCAGATCCCTGCAGAGACCCTTAAGATCTCAGTTTCTCGCTTCTGGGCAAGGTTTAGGGTTTAGGGTTTAGGGTTTAGGGTTTAGGGTTTAGGGTTTAGGGTTTAGGGCTTAGGGCTTAGGGCTTAGGGTTTGGGGTTTTAAGGTTTTAAGGTTTAGGGTTTAGGGTTTAGCCCGAAGTCCACAAGTCCGAAGAGCCGCCAACCCAACCAACCGCGCTGAGGACGTCACAGAAAAAATGGAGGCCAGGTCATCCTCTTTCATGATGTCCGGCCTCACTTGGAGGTTCAGGGTACTTCTAACCCAAATATAAGTGTAGTTAAAGGTTAAAACCCACTTATCAGCCCCTGAAGTACCCTAAGTAGGGGTAGGACCTTTGGGGGCATCTTTGTCGGTGGCTTCTGTCGGCGTATAGGCCTTGCAGTACCTCATGGAGCCGCATCTTGAACACTTCTGAACTGCTAAACCTAAACCCTAAGCCCTACACACCCGAAACCCTAAACCCTAAACCCTGCTAAACCCCCTAATTTCTCCCATCTGGTGCATGCCAGGGTGCCCACCGTGAACCCAATAACAGACTCAACCCACGCTCGGCCTATACAGCCGTACGCGGCCCTAAGCATGGGTTTAGGGTTTAGGGTTTAGGATTTAGGATTTAAGGTTTAGGGTTTAGGGACCTAACATTCATTCAGGCCCATCAAACTTTGACAGGGCTCTCTCCCAACTGCCGGGATGAAGGCCCCCCAAGCCTCAGAAAGCCTTTATCTCTGCAATGGGGTGCCAAGGACATGCGTGCCCCAGGTGAGGCCAACTCTGCAAGGAACCCCATCGGCAGCCAAGCGTTGGGGGGGGGGGGGGGGGGGGGGCATCTTGCCAAGAAGTGATCAGCAGGACTCACAAGGTGCTCAGCACCTGGTGACCTTCCGGGGGGGTTCTTTCTCATGAGGACCGTAGTGGCCTCGAGTAGTCAGATGTGATCTGCTTCAGTAGTGGGGCTACGCCACCATCGAGTTTCTCATGAGGACTCTCAGCAACTGTCCAGGGGCTTGCTAAAGCCCTGCGACCAAAACCCAAGTCCAAAAACTCTATGTAGATGACGAGCTCCAAACCATCAACCCTCCCTCCCGTACCCCTGATGAGGCCGTCCCAATCCGACCGTGCATGCCGAGTGCAGGACACGGGTGAAACCATTACCACAGCCCTGCCACGCGAGCTTGGGCGGGCTCCAGGCGTGTATATTGATTCGGGATGATTTGGGTTGAGGACTTCTGACAACATAAGCCCTGTCCGATTGCTGATTTCCAAAAAGCCGGTAGGCTAGCAATTGAGACTTCTGGGAAGGTGCGGGACTGCAGGGAGTATGGGGGGTCAAGGCTTATAAGAGCTTGTTCCGGACAGTAAAAAACGCCCACTACAAAGAGCCAACGGAAGATTCCAGTACTTCTTTTTGAATGTGCCAAGCGATGGCTGGAGTTTGGTGCAAGCAGTTTAGGCAGTTTAGGGCCGGGGCTGGGGACATGGGCTCCGCTTGCCACATTGAAGCCATGGTCCAAACCGTCCGCCGTGCCCCTCTCCACAGAAACGACACACAAATGCAATCGCGGAATTTGTATCCCAATGCAAGAACAACCCCCATGCCGAACAACTAACTCCATCTCTCGACGCTGGTCCCGAAGCCTCCGCATGAGTAGAGCATCGTGTGTCAACTCAGAGGGCCCTTTTCTTGGGGTTTCGCCCCCTGATACTAGCAGTCCTTCAAAGGGAGTATAGTACGCCCTAGTCTTATCCCTCTTAAGGACTGTTAGAAAAAAGCTCCTTAATAGGGAGTATAGTACCCCTTGCTACAATCCCTATTCAGGACTGCTAGTATAAGGGGGGGGAACATCCCAACCCTTTTCTACAAAGAGTAAGACAGCCTCGGGTCGTCAGCCCGATCTTCCAGCCGCTGGTGCCAGCGGCGGCTCTGCTCGTGGACGATTCGCAGCCTGAAGTCACCCGAAACCCTAAACCCTACCTAAACTCTAAACCCTAAACCCTAAACCCTAAACCTCACATAGAGAGCAAGTTCGGCCTTTTGAGTTCTTTCAGAAATTGGCGCGAAGCCTTACGATGGCCGTCCAGGCTGGGAACTGAATCGAGGGATTTTTTGGATCTTAAGTTTCAAGAGGGCCTTCCTCCGTTCGATACTTAGGGTGTGGCTGTTGTGGGCTTTCATTTCGGGTTCCGCGCGCCAAGGCTTCTGCAACGTCCACTACGACATGATCTGCAACCGTGCATGCTCGATTGGATAAGGTTTCGCGAGAGAATTTACCCAGCTGTTCAGCATGTCTCTGCAGATCTGATGGCTGGATTTCAAGAGTTGTCGTACTGCGTGGCAATGTAGGATTCAACGCCGCTCCCACGATCCTGACTCTTTTTTCCTGTGATTGGGGAACGCCGTCGCATGTAGGAGACCAGAAGGACCTAAAAGGCCCTAAACCCCAAGCAGCAGCCCTGAAGCGGCGATGAAGTCACCCAAGCCCAAACGCATCCCCCCCCTAAACCGGAGCCTCCCAAATCGGACTCCCATATGCACAACCAAGGCTGCACAACCTTAAGGCTGGGGCTTCTCTATCCGGTCCAGCATGATGGTGATCGTCTCGTCGACCTTCCCAGAACTTCAGGAGTGGGCTTTGCGACTTTATGGGCCTTCTGCCGATGTCAAAACTCTAGGTGGCTCCAGAGGGGGCTGTTTCAGAAAGAGGGGGTCTCGTTGTCGGTTGCGTTGCTTTCGGGCTAGTAGGTTGAGGGCTTCGAATGTATAGGATTCTTTTGAGGTTAAACGGTTAAATGTATAGGGTTTCGGGTGTAGGGTTTAGGGCCACGTGGCCACAAACCAGCCTCCTTGGTTCGGATGCTGTCGACCTGCTGCAGTATCTCCAGCCTCGGAGCAATCTTCCGTTAGGGTTTAGGGTTTGGGGTTTACAGTTTTCACAAGAGTTTGGGGTTTAGGGTTTCGGATTTAGGGTTTAGGGTAACCATGCTGCAATGCAACAATCCCGAAACTGCGTGGATACACCTCTGAGTGTAAGTTCGGGAAATATCCAAACAGCCCCTCCCCAAACTGAGGTGAAGGGCTTTGAGTTGGAGCCTTGAAGCGCGCATGGGGTTTTTGGAGCTTGGTTTCGGGGATGGGCCAATTGCTTTGCACATTGCCCTGCCTTAGCATGTAGGGATCGCCATGAAACATGAAACGCGTTTGGTTCATCCTAAACCTAACCCCATTAAAGTTGGCCGTTGAAAAGATGGGGCGTCCCAGGCTCAGGCCGGAGAAATCCTGAGCCCCCGCAGCCCCTCAGCCATTACTGTGCTCACAGCGATCAAAATCAAAATAGAACTTCACACAGCAGAGCCCCGAAACCCTAAACCCTAAACCCTAAACCCTCAACTTCGAAGTCCCTAAAGCCACCCAAACCCAGCATTCCTCGGCCCAGGACTGATTCGCATCGCCGATCCTGGCTTCAGGGCCCCAGGAACACCGCCCCCCTACTTTGATGAACAGTTCCCTAAGCCTGTATCCTGAAGGCTTAGGGTTTAGGGAGTGGGAATTAGGAAGGGTTTAGGGTGAACCCTGACTAAACCAGTTCCGCAGCCAAGCGGGCTCTCCAAGCCCTCGGAGGTTTCATGCGCTGTCTCTAAAGCTGCCTGTGTCTGGCATCGGCTTGCAGCATTCTCTGGCTGAAGTGCGAATAGCACAACAAGGCAGCGACGCCTGGCAGCTGTACCGAGACCTCCCACGCCCTCCCCCAACCCGGAGTTCTGCAGGTGCCCCCTTTTCGCCAAGCCAATCTCAGTGCGGACTGGGGCCTCTTGTGAGGAGGCGCATCCTACGGTAGGGGAGATGGGCGACCTATTTGGCCTAAGGCAAAAGGGAGAGGCCTCAGAAGACCAAGAGGAGCTCCTTACGCTCTTTCGGCTCCGAGCCTTGTTGTAACGAGGTAGTTGAAATTGTTGCCGAGCAACTTTGCCACCTCCCGAGTTCCGGGGCGTGGGGTTCGGGCTCAAGCGGACTCAAGCAGATTCTAGCTTTCACTGGGTGTTCGGGACAAGTTTTGGAGGTTTGAGGTCCGTGGCGCACGTTGGGATTGAGGTCTTCCTCGCCTGCCCAGCTTGAGGACTGGTTTAGGGTTTAGGGTTGAGGGTTTAGGGTTCAGGGTTGAGGACATGCTGCATCTCCCACGCAACTGTCAGCAGACAGAGCCCGTGCTAGTGCCGGAGAAGCCCCCAAGACCGCAATGCAGCTGGAAGACAAGCCCGGTACCCGAAGCCGCAAACTTGTAGGGCGAAAGTGGGTTCAAAGGTGTCTTAAGTCTAGGAAGCTTACCGAACTCGAGGACATCAAATTCAGGATAAGGCTAAGTACAAGAAACTGAAACCACGAACTACATGGCAGCTTTGCCCTGAATTCTGAACCAAGTCAGATTTCGGCCCTCATGTTGGGGCCTCGCGCTCTTCAAAGCGTCTCCTGGAAGAACGCAACTCTCTCAAAACTGGGGCTCGGAAAGCTAAGTAGCAGAGCAGAAGGGTAGAGGGGTAGAGGCGTTGTGAAAGGGAGCCTGAAGCCCCTTCCGGCCTTAAGGTATCAAACCACGTTAGCTCAATCGTCTTGGGAGGGCAGCTGTGTGAACTGCTTTAAGCACTCTAGCTACTCATTGGTGGTGACGATCGGGCCTCCTCTCGGCTCCCGGTGCCTAATTACCTTTGGAGGATTAGACATCACCTCAACAACGACCGGTTGACAAAACAACAAGGGGCCTGGCATGCCATTGTGCCCTTGCTTACGGTGCACGCCATGACTTCAAAGAGTGCTGCGTGGAGATGGAGAGAGGGAGAGAGAAGGGAGAGAGAGGGAGAAAGAGGGAAGGAGAGGGAGAGAGGGAGAGAGAGGGAGAGAGAGGGAGAGAGAGGGAGAGAGGGAGAGAGAGGGAGAGAGAGGGAGAGAGAGGGAGAGAGAGGGAGAGAGAGGGAGAGAGAGTGAGAGGGAAGAGGTATCATTGGCTATTGCCGCTGAAGCCCTAGCTCCCGAGGCCCGAAGCAAAAGCCCGCTTCAGCTGCTCCTGTCGAAACCCGAGCAGCAGACGTAGAACGAACTTTGTAGCGCCTTATCTGGTTGCATCTTTGGTGTTTAGGCGGCGGACTCAGGACGCATACGGTTTAGGAACTTTCTTCGGCATTTGTACCCTATGGCTGCCACGCCCAGCCCCCCCAACCACCCGCCCCAACAACCTTTAAATCACCTGGAACCTCCTGGAGCCCAAAGCTCCTAGACCCCTGAGACGCCACTTGATACAACCTGCACATCGCTAAACTCTTCCCAGGCGGCCAGTGGAATCCAAAGGCTTTTGAGCTCGTAGCTGACAGTAAACAAGCTGACGAAAGAAATCGGTGGATAGGCATGCAATGGGCATAAGCTCCGAAAGCTGGACCTAGTCATCCGGCTACTCTTCAACCTCAAGTCAGCATCACTTCGCCGCGGGATCTCGATACCAGAAGAGAGGGAGGGAGAGGGAGAGGGAGGGAGAGAGAGAGAGCCCACAAAAGAAGAGAAAGAGAAAGCTCATACGCTGCAAGCCTGAGTCCCGAAAAACCCTGGTGGGGTCTCGAGGCCACGGCATTGAAGTAGTCGGACTTCACGTCTTTGACCTTCAGCTTTGAGGCTCCCCACACCGTGCCCGGTGAGAACCAACTTAGGGTTCGGGACGCTGGGCTGTAGGGCCCTCAGACTTAAGGAAGGCGACGTTTCACAAAGGCAAAGGCTGTAGGGCGTATAAGGTTTTACAGGGTAGGGCTGAAGGGGTTAGAGTTTACGGTTGAGGGTGTATGCTCTGGAAAGCAGCTTCGGGTTCAAGTCGGTTCAACCCCTGCCCGCAATGTTTAGTTGTGTACCTATCTTGGGATGTTCCCCCTTATACTAACAGTCCTTAATAGGGACTATAGTACCCCCTATTAAAATCCCTTTAGGGACTGCTAGTACAAAGGGGAACATCCCAATACTAGGTTCTTAATGCCCATGGGCCGGATTAAAGATTGATTCGGGAGGCACACACGTGTCAATGGGATGATTCCAAAGCACCGGAACCCACAAAAGCCCAACCGTCACAGTCCTAAAAGACCGCAACTAAACAACTGTATCCAAAACCCAAAGCAACTTCAGAATATACCAACCAAGGCGCCTGTTTAAAGAGGTCGTGAAGCAAGGCGAAAAGTCTCAGCGTGCACCTCGGCAACGCTTGAGAAGCATCTTACGGTAGCTATCAACCCAAGACCCAAGTCCTAAACCGCACACCCTAGATTCTCAACACCAATAGATGAAGGGTAGCGGAGGGAAACCATACTGCTGAGGCATGGCAGAGAAACCACTGCTGCAGCAAGGGAGATGAAACGACAGAGCCCACTCTGCAAAGAACAGCCGAACCACGAGGACAGCCTAGACACAACCCTCAAGAAACGGAAGTAACCGAAACCTTCTCGATGATTTGCGAGTTACGCATGCCAGGATATGCCAGACTTTTTCAGTCTGGCCTTGCGGTGTGCAGTCGAATACTCCGAAAACCGAACGGATGGCAAGAAGCTCATCAGCTTCCGATCTAAAAAAACACTACGGGGTTTCGGCTTTTCAGGCTTTTGAGCTCAGGCAGGTTAGGGCTCTCCAAAAAACGTGGTGTTGAATGAGCAGCTTCCCCTGCGCTGAGCTGCCACTCCCTGAAAGTACACTGGCCGTCGAAACTTCCAAGCTCCCTCAACCCCTTGGAACGCAGCAGAGTACACCTCCGTACCCTAAGCCACATCCTGGGCACGTTCCGAACCAGACTCAATGCAACCACACCTGACCCGAAGCGGTCACTCCTCACCCGATTCCCTGATCCCAAGGTGCGTCCTCAACTGACAGAAGGCTGTGGGCGCGGCTTCTTGTACCACACCGTGGCCAAATCCTGGTACCCAGCTCAACCCCAAACCCGAAGGCGTCTACGTCTACGTCTGAGTTTGAGGTTTGGGGGATGAGGTCTGCGATGTCGTATGGCATTGGGGTGTGAAGGTTAATGGCCAGGAACATTCTGCCGGAAATGGTGACCCTTTAGGTCGCTCGAACCATCACCACTAACGATATAAATGCACTTGTTCGCACCTAGTTCGATCGTGTGAAGCGCGTGTCGTGGATTTGCGATGGTGTGCCGTCGGGTATTCCAAAGCTTTCTGGTAACTGCTTGCCGCTCGTTGAGCCAATTCAGGGCTCCCATAGCATCTGGTGCTGACGCGCAACTCAAAGACTCCAAGCCCAAGTTCTAGCCTGAAGCATGTCAAGTCGCTACTCCAGACTCCAGACCCTTCAGACAGGCTTAGGGTTTAAATGGTAGCTGTTAGTAGCTGTTAGCATCAAGTCGGCACGTGGAACTTGAAGCCAAGCTCGGAAGCCGCAGCAACCCCAAACCGCTCAACTACCTCCCATGAAGCCTGCGCCCTCTACAGACGCCCTGGCTAAGGAAAGGAGCCGATGATGCCCGGTGATGCCCGATGACGCCCGATGACCCCCCGAGTGGCTTTGTCTAGGCCCCCTCTCTCTCAGAAGCCCGCCCTCACCTAAAAATCTGCCTCTGCTTTCGCGAGACAGCTCGGAGCAAGAGCGTCAAATTTTAGGTGGACTTGTATTCGCAGCCTTGGGGGCCCTTGGGCCTTGCCCACCCTTCAGTTAACTTCGGTCCTCGGGAGGTCCGTCGCGCCAGCCAAAGCGGAAAATCAGCATCCCGCCTGCAAGGAGCCTTGACCGAGAGCGCTTCGTGGCTTGTGCCCAACCGGATCCTTTTGAAGGTAAGGTTTTAAGGGTAGATTTGGGGGTTTCCGAAACCCATCGGGACCTTATTCGGGTCTTTATGAGAAGGGAATCCTACTATTTTGGGTTTGTTGCAGGGGTCTCTTATTCTCTTAAGCTCCCATTTTGTGGGCCTCAAGGCATTTTTCCTGAAATCCGACGCCCTCTTTGTGATGGCTTGTAGGTGAAGGGATCAGGAGCTTCGGGTGTGATTAAAGTATTCCGAAAACCTTCTGGACACACATCGGCTGCAGAATTCCGAAAGCCATCACTGCCAAGAGGGCACCGGGTCAAGCCGAGCCAGAACTGCTTCACCAGCAGCGCCCAGACGCCATGCTGCTTACCTGGGGATCTCCCTCTTTCCTGTGAGGGTAGTATAGGGGATTGAAGAATCAGAATAGGGTTTTGGGGGTTGCTTTAGTATGATTACAAAGGGGTCATAAGGGAATCTGATTAGTAATTGTTCCGACCCCCTATAGTAATTCAGGGCAGCTCCTTCATGAATGTGCTCGTTGCGTTCCAAGTTTGGGGTTGACACGGGGATTACAAGCCAGACTCAAAACCCATCCTGCAGTCTGGGCCTCAGTGTTTGGGTTCATTCAGATCGGATTTGTGCTGAAGGCAGGCTGTGCCATGAAGAGGAGATTCCAGAACAGGTGCCCGAAGAGCCGGAACCCTGATCTTGAAGTGAAGGCTCTTCTCCGGGCTCCGGGACTGCTTTGGGCCTGATGATGTTGATGGCTTAAGGGTTCAGGCTTTCAGGGGGGCTGAGAACTCAGCGAGACTTTGCCTTTGCCATCCACACCAAGCCCCCAAAGAGAGACCAAACACCAAAAGCGTCCCTCCAGGGCTTTGGGTTCTTAGGCTTTACAGCGTGACAGGGTTTCACCGGGAGCTGAGCAAGCTAGGATGGGGTGAGGTGATGACCTCGAGACACACTTACTCTGAAGATTGTCTCCAACCTGGTGAAATGTCTGAGCTTTTGCTGCTTTGCTGTCGGGCGACTTCGGCAACGCACCCCTGTGTACCTGTTCAGAGCATGGCACAAGAAGCCCCGAAGCTAACACGAATAAAACAGGGCATCGGGAAGTGTCTCGTGGCTTCTCATGGTTGCAAGCTGAGACCTTGATGATGCTCTACAAATTGCTTAAGACCTCCCCCCCCAATTTGTTTTATTTTAGACTTCCTTATAAGGGTAGTATAGGGATTATTTTGTTATTTCTTCCTTGTAAGGGTAATATAGGGATTATTTTGTTTATTTCTTCGGGCTTCTTACACTACTTGACAGCAGTGTCAGCGCTGCAGCTGATGCACTTGGCAATGGCAGACCCCAAACCCTAAACCCTAAACCTTAGACCCCTTACTTGTTTCGCGCGTTTGGCGAAGCATTGGCACTGGGAGGGGCAGCTAGTAAGTGGCAGAGGAACAAGACATCGGAAAGCCTGGATCAGGCAACAAAGGAACATGACCACCACCCCAATAATGTGGGGCATTCACTGGAAAGCAAACTAACGCCAAAAAGGCATCAAGCAGAAGAATGGAAGGAGACGAGCTTTCAAGAATGCCAGCAGAGTAGGCAAGGACTGAAGTTCCCAGCGTGAACAGCATACAGCCTTTATAAAGTCCTAGAGTGCACCACACGGCTTGGAGGACTGACTCGAAGACTGGTGGAAAGCTCTCTTCACTGGGCGGCGGCCTCTCATCCCAGGCCACCTCATTGCGCATGTACTGGGCATCACCTTGTCAAGGTTCTGAGCTTTAGACGACCTGTGAAAAGATGAAGGTCTGAAATTCCCGAACCAATAACACCTCTTCAAGGTATAGATATTAAACTAGGGGGCCTGCCACTCCCATCCAACACCAACCCCTGAATCTTACGAGTGTTTGCCCTCAACTCCACGCTTTTGAGAGACGAGGGAATGACCGGAGGGTAAGAGAAGAACTGCACAGTTGTTGCAAAACAACATGCATGACGTGCCCCCCTTAGTCGTGCTTCTTGTGCCGTGCTTTATGCAAGGGGGCGCCTCTTACTCCCGGCTGTCAGCTGGGGGGCCTGCTTTTTTTCTCGCTACAGAAAGAGGTGTCTCGCGGCCCGGGTTCTACTCCTCGCTCTTCAGTTCAGAGATCCAGTACAGCTTCCATGGAGGTTCGTGGCTTTTTTACGATTCCTCAGACTTTCTTTGAGGTCAACCTGACCCTGTTGAATAAGCAGTTGAAGTGCAGGCGCCAGACATGCCTAACCTCAGAGAGGCACGGGGGAGGGTCAGGGAGTTTGCGGGCCACGCTGCACTACCAAAAGCTAGCAACCCTCACTTAGAGACACGTCGAACCGCTGAGGCACCGGCAAATGCAAATGTGAACTTCCTTGGCCACGAGATCCGCCCTGAGTGGGTGGGCCCCGAAGCCGGAACCCTGCTCACCCGAAACGCCCGGAACGCACGAAGCAACTCAAGAGTTTCCCCTGGGAATGCCCAGGGGTGCCCTTTTTGGGTCTGAATGGGCCTGATAAGAGCACCCAAACCCTCTAAAAAAAGGGGAACAAGGGCTTACTCTGGGTCCTACGATTAGGTGACCCAGAGAAGGTTGCCGCCGGACCTTCTGTGTATCACCTCAAGGTATCTTGGAGTCCCTCTGGCTGCTCCAAACAGAAAGAAGCCTCGACGGTCGAACTACGAAGGTAGTTACTCTAAACCCTAAAAAAACCCTTAAACCCCAAAACCCCTAAAACCCCTAAAACCCCTAAAACCCCTAAAACCCTAAAATCTTCAAGCTCTCGGGAAGCCGGATTCGGCGCTCTGGGCCACCCTGCGGCCCGAGCTCGAAAAGATCTCCTGGTCCACAGGGTCTAAGCTGGACATGTTGTTCACCCTAAACCCCAAACCCCAAAACCCCAAACCCTAAACCCCAAACCCTAAACCCGAAACAGCAGTCATAAAGGGACCGGGAATATTGTTAGTAGTTATTCCGACCCCTATGTTATGCTGCTGTGCTTTGCGCGCTTTCCATGCTTCAGCATGTTTTGACTCCGAGTGTTCACTGCTTGTCTCTCACGTGCCGGTAGTGAAGATCTCCCGGTCTCCAGGACCACGACAATGCAACCACGATAGGGTTCCCGCACGGGCTGCAAGGTACCAGCCTTCGTTGACTTCGTTCTTATCTCGTTTTTGCTCTCGCTCATACTGAAACTTTGGGCCCTGCAGCCTGCAAGCCAAGGTGTTGCAGATGCCAGGACCCTCTCAGACTCAGAACGCCCCAAAAGACCCTCTAGACAGGGTTTCCGGAATTAGGGATACCTTCTTTGGGTCCTGCTGAGGGGAATCCTACTATTTGGGAATCTGTATTTGGAGGTCCCTATTTTCGCCAGTGTCAAGTGTTTATCCAGCACGCGACTCCTTACCTGTCCAGCATCCTAGGGGAACTGAAGGTGAACCTGTGAAATGATATCGGGATTCTAATACCCCAAACAAGGTCAAAGGTTACCTACTCTACTACTAAGAGTCACCCAGAGAGGCCCAGGTCCTTGTTGCAGGAGGAAGTTGGGCGACCGCAGACCTGGGTGAGCTTGGGGGGGAGTTTCATTCTTCCAAAATAGGGCCTGTATATGGTCAAAATGATGGTTCCCTTTTTGGGGTACGGGGTCGCCTGATAAGGACCCGTGAAGTGAGATGCAGGATTGGGGTTCTTAGGCTTTGAGGCCAGGTCACTTCATGTGGCTTCGAGGGAGGAGCTGCAGTTTGAGCGCGGAGCTCGGATTCTCACATGTTTCCAAGCCCAGAATTCAGTCCTGGGCTCGAGTTCGCTGCAAGTTATGCCTTGCCTACCTTATGACATTGTGCGGCCCTTGCTGCTAGGCTCAAGTATGATATAGCTGTGTTGGGTGGGTCCCTTGGCTGGAATCAAACTTGCTGAGACAGAGCTGCTTCTAGCACTCCAAGTGAGCATCGTTTAGGGTTTAGGGCTTAGGGATGTTGACGGACAGGATGAAAATTGCATGAGTCGCGAGTATGCGTGGACAAGATGACAGGTAAGGAAGGTCGCGACTTTCCATGCAAAGTCTCGCCCTGAACCTGCGACGACTTGTCGATGACTTCTGAGACTGCGATTGGGGCTTCTGATGTCCCACCACATCTGGGGCATTCTGAACAGCTGGACACCCCGAAAAAAGCTCAAAATCCCCAAGCGCATGCCCTAAACCAGAAGCCTGAGGCGCTCCCCAGTACCTTGGCCCCTGACGCATGGGGAAACCCCCCACGGTCGATGGGAGCGTGACGCCAAAACCCATGCGACACCTGGACACCATGTGTAGGGGATCCAAAGTGTGGGCCCTTGATTTGGGTCCCTCGTTATATAACCCTTATATACACTATGTACAATAAGGGCACATACTTCGGATCCCTCTCAACAAGGGCAAGGGACCACCCTAAGGGCCCATGGTTCAAACCATAGAATGTGGGGGTTGAGATCTTGGGGCTTTCTTGGGGCTTCGTTGGGAAGGCAGGAGTGCTGTCGCGCCTGAGGGTTCAGGGCTACCGTACTCACCACCGCAAATCAACATCCGCACACTATACGGATGAAGCCGGTCGAAGCCTACATGAGGAAAAAACCAACCTGTGCATGCTGAGCATCTAACCCTCTGGGAAGTTATGGACCAGGCAGGGCCGTGTAAGCTTCGACGGACATGCCATGCATTTGACCCAAGCAGCAAGTGCATGTGAGGGCGATGTGTGAAGATTACCGCCGACAAGTAAAGAAATGCCAGGTGCCGGTTTGATTTCCTCAAGGCTCGACTAATTCTCAGCCCTTGCAAAACCCTGAGCCCCTGAAACCCGACTCATTCCGAATCCTCCCGAAAGCCCGGGACCGCATTTGCCAACAAACGTGGAGCTCAGACCTGTTTTTGTCTGTCAATTTCCGAGGCTTGCCGGCTTAGTTGCAGTCGGAAATCCAGTGTAATCTTCCAGCCCTCGAGGCTCAGGAGCCTGAAGGCAGCCCTACGCCGACAATCTGGCCTGGGGTCCTCCAGCAGGTACGAACTGAAGCCACCAGGGGCCTCAAATAGCTCGGTGGATGGGTTTGGTGGCTCTTCAGTGATGTTTGGCGAGATAGGTCGCATTCTGTCGTGCACGTGGAAAATTTTGGAAAGCTCAGGGCTTCAGGAGCCGAAGTGCTAGAAGTGCCTGAGAACCCACGAGCGAGGTTTAGGGACCAGGAGTTCGGGCGGGGTGTTGGGCCCTAGGCCTCACGGCTTTCAGGGTGAACCGGATCTTGGAATGGAAGAGTCCCATAGGGCTTCAAGGAAGTTCAGCGCTTTCGGCGTTGACGAGGGGGCCCTGCGTGAGGTCGGGTAGTTGCTTGCACTACGCTTTGGCTCCTCACCAGCCAAATGGTCTCGCACTTGTTTTCTGCACTGATGTTCGCCTTCAGTCTCCGTCTCGTGCACCCGGGCGGTTTTCAGTTACGCTATTGCGCTTACTTCCAACCTATGGGTGACCTTCACTCTAGGGGTTACTTGAATCTTGAGCCAAATGTGGTGAACAGGCCACGGCGTTCTAAGGTGGTTTCCCCGATGTGCGGCGGAGCCGACACAAAGGGGTTCCCAAAATGTGCTGTGGTTCGGGGATCATTCACACCCCCCACGGCTGGGATTTGCAAAAATGCTAGACGAACTTGCGTCACGAACATACAATGGTCCCAGTTAAAAGCGACTTAAAGTCTGGCCGTTCTCCACTGTTTTGCTCTCTTTGCCCGAATTGATAGATGTGAGACAGACTTTCAGCTACTGAAGCGTTCAATCCCATCCTTTATCTGTACAAAGACTTGCTGCTCACGGTTGCGGAATCATGGGCGCGAAAGGCCCTGAAAACATGTCAGCAAATTGCTGATCCATCACATTGCGTCTCCAGAATGCATGACTGAGAAGCAGTAGCATCGGCCAAGTTAGCAGAGCATAACCCATACCCACTCGGCTACCACACGAGCTGCGAAGAATCGCACATTTCCCTCCAGCGAGCGCATTGGCACATTGCCCCGCTGCTGCTATGCAGTGGCCAAAAAGAGAAATAGCATCAGTGGATATAATGACGTACTCCATCGTATCATCTGTTGCATCCATAGGGAAAAGAGGAATCAAAACTGAGAACGCAAAGTGCTAAGCCACAACCATATTTCTGGAATACCATGGATTCCAGGGGATGACATACCGGAGGATCCGAGTACATCATTCACCCTTTCTTTCCCGATCCCTTTCTCGAATGACCGCGAGGATCTTTGGGAGCAGCTTGAGGTGTCCCAGGATGAGAAGTCTTGGGCTTCGGCTGACTCATGCGGGCCTTCGCACGTGCCGGCATGTCCGTCTCGTCTGCTTCAGGATGACGAGATCCTCCCGACGAAGTAACCGAAGGTGCGGATGCTGAAGGGTCATAGGCAAGGTACAAAGCCGACGCCTTTGGATTCTCCAAATACTGTGTGGGCTTCAACTTCAGGATGCTCATGTCCTTCTTTTGATCACTCAACCATCTGTCCAGCTTCTTGCTGTACTGGTTGGGTAAAGCGCACCCCGAATCCCTCATCACCAGAAGGTTGTTAACGCTCACCTTCTGCGAGTCCATCAAACTGAGCAGCTGGATCGGGTTGATGTATTTGAATGCCGCGTGGTACGGGATCTCAGCGTTGGGTTTCGTGTAGGAATAAAGCCTCACGTTCAGCACCTGATAGATGATTTTGGCCATGAACATGTGGACCCTTTGCCCGGCTTCAGCAAATGCTTTCGGGTCCTCGGCCTCATCCGGAATCATGGGGAGGTTGAAGCTCTCCTTGTTGTATCCCAGCTGGATCGCCCCACGCATGACGTAGAAGACGAACTTGTTGGCGTAATAACGCTCAATCATGAACTGCTGGTTCTCCACAGAGCTGGCATACTGCCTTACCTCGTCTTCCATGAGGTCTCTCGGCAACGCCGTGTCCTCATCGATGGGGACAACTGGCCATGTCCCAGATGCGTCGTGTCTCATGCCTGAGGCGAACTGGTCCTTCATCTTTTTGTATGGAGTCATGATGATTTTCTCGAACAGATTCCATTTATGGACCAACACGTACGCAAAGAAGGCGTCGAGGTGACAGTACAACCTGAAGTTGTGGTCCACGCACGCTGCATAGTCCGTGTCGATGTTGACGTTGCACTCCAGCGCAAGGCGAGCTTTCCTCTCGTTTCGATCGTCCAATGAATCGCCTTCCCTGTCTCCCACCAGCACGAACGCTCGCTGATTCTGCGCATCCATCTCCACCTCTTCTTGGTTGGGAGCCTCCATCTCCACATCGCGGTACATGTCGCGAATCTCGTCGGGGATCTCCTCGGCCTCAGGCTCCGCCACGCTTTCCCGAGGACTGTTTGCCTCCACATCCCCTGCCGGATTCTGCACCCCGCGGAGCGGAAGCGCATCCTCCTGAACAGGTTCTGATGGTGGCTCATCTTCCACTTCAATCTCCACAACCTCGTTGTTGACGACGGCGGCGGCCTGGTTGAGTGCCTGGCGGACCACTTCCGGATCAATCCTTTCGGGTTCCGGATTGGCACGCACATGCTGGATCCTCCCCATGGACAGGAAAACTCTCCCACACGTGAGGCAAATTGCGAAGCTCGCAGGGGTATGCCTGCCGCAGCAGGGGCAAACCCTCAAAATCAGCGGATCGCTTGTGGTGGTGTGAGTCGTCACACGCCGGAATGTCCTTGAGAGAAACTGGAAAGCACGCTTGATGATGTTTCCAGGAACGGTGTCGCCCGCCTGCTCAATTGCTTGCAAGATCTCGCGCCTCTCGCCTTCATGCGGGCCAGCGTCGGTGCCTTCCATGGTGCTGACGAGGTCTTCCACCGAAGGTTTTGGTGGTTCACGATCTGGATTGATGCGTGCGTCCCCGTACCCTTCGACCATCTCCTTGGACAGCTCTTTGGAGTACACCTTGAAGACTTCGCTAAACTCGAAGTACCTTCCTTGGCTTGGCATGCAGATCCAAACGTGCTTGACGGCCTCGAATGGAATTTGCCGCTGGACGAGAAACATTCCATTGATCGTGATCACTGCGTTGTAGCGCATGAGCTCATAGGCTGGAACGCACAGCACTGCAATTGGTGACCTTGGCCTTCCGGGAATCCTTGTTCTCACCGTCTGATTTCTCGGATCCCATGGCGGGAACGTCCCGAAATGGCTGTGGACTCGACCGCCTGACGCCCCTCCACCTGGAAGAAGTCCTTGCGCCACGATGTTGGCGAGAAGCTCTGGGGCCGTGGTGTGATACCCCCCACCAATCTGGTTGACCAAGCTCGTGGTCAAGTGACATGCGACCCTGTCGTCATTCACCCGCACCAGTGAATTGGAGTTGCTGGAGTGTCCACTTGTGGCCCTGATCGCCCACGGCTGCACCCAATTGTCGCACCGGCGAAGGGTACCGGACGTGATGTCATGCGTCAACCTGTGCCCTCCGAGTTCTTCAAGTTGGGCACGCTGGGTTGCGCCGACGCCCGGAGTGCCGTCCCACGGCGTATCAGACGCTCTTTGTCCAGGTTTGGGTGCCACGATCTTGATGCCCAGGAATTGGAGTCTAATTCTTCCATTGGTGCGGTACTCGTAGTACGCGTAGTCGATCAGCATTTGAATTCTTCTCTGATACTCCGAGTTGTCGTCTCGAGCTGAACTCCTTGCGTAATACCTCCCGCTTTGCCAGAAGTTCTCCAAGTGGATGAAGTCTTTGAGCATCACCCATCCTCCGGTGTCGCACGGGATTGTCGGGAGCTGATTGTGCATGTAATTCGTTTCTCTGTTTGCTAGGCGGCGCCTAAGCAAACGTTGCACATCATAGCCCAGGGATTTGATCCTGCGATGATAATCCCGATTGCGATGGTTGTCATTGGAGGAAGTCGCGGGAACCAGGGCTGAGAAATGCCTGTGAGCGAATCTTGCACCCTTGATCGGTAGGAGACGGAGGTCCCCTCCGATGACCAGCTTGCCGATGTTCACGTACCCCACGTTCGAGGAGGGATACTCATCGATGTCGCTTCGGAGAGGGTGTGTTGCAACGTCCCCTCCAACCTCCTGCTCAATCAATCGGCGCGTTGCATCCTGCGATTGTAATCCGATCTCGTAGATGCTCTGCCCGCCGACCCACGATACGTCCTCGATGGACTTGATGATGTCAAGGCAAGACTTCGGCTCGTGGTAGCGAATCTCGACGAATGAACGAGCATTGCCGGCGTTGTTCGCAATCCACCGCCTAGGAGCTGGCGCAGCTTTGGGCTCTGGAAGATCAGGTCTCGGTTGGGGCCTGCGCTTGGGTCGAAGCATTCTTGTCGCAGCCTCTTCTGGTTCTTCATCGACTTCGATCACGACCACTGTAGGATCCTCAACTGAGATTGATGCTTGACGCCGTCTTGGCAGCGGGCCTCTGGAATCCTCCGAAGACGCTGCAGCTCCAGGCTCAACGCTTTCCCCATCCCCACCCGGAGTATCCGAAGCGGTTCCTGGTACTTGCGGAGCGCGAGCGGCATCTCGCAAATTCTTCTCTGCCCATCTCTGGAAGATCTCTGTTGGTGGCGTACTGCTTGACTTGTGCATCTTAGCCAGGCTTTTCCCAATGATGCTGAATGCTTCGTTCACCACCAGAGCGTTGTACCCCCCATTTGCTTCGCAATTTCGGGTGTTGTGGCCATAGTTGCCGCAAGCAAGGCACATGCTGGGTGGTTGCATACCAGCGGTTATGCGTAGGGCATTGAGTGCTCGGACGTAACCTTCACAAGGACGCGATATCTCACCCAGCTCGGTCTCGTTCGGTTCTTGCATGGTGGGGATAGAGCTTGCCTCGGGCACGCCCATATCATCATCTTCCTGCCCCTCAGGTTCCACGCCGGAGGATCCGAGCGCTTCCCCTTCATGGGTTTGATCTTCACCTTCTGGTTCTCCACCACGAGGTTCTGCACTGGGGACGGGTGCTGCGGAGAACTCTTCAGGCCGTTGATCTTCCGGAGAAAGGGTTCCGAGGACTGGCTCCTCAATTGGCAGGACTCGATCAACAAGGACCGCATGCCATTCTCCTTGGAGTAAAGTGTTCTCGTACTCCATGATCTGCTGAATCGTCTCTGCATCATTTGCCCGGGGAGGACGACGTTTTCGATTCTCCACGGCAGTAATTCGCACCGCCTCCGCTGCAGCAAACCGATAGAAAGACCGTTCGATTCCTCGAAGACAAGCGAGATGATCTTCGTACGATCCCCAGGCTTCGAATGCCGAAGGATACCTGCATGCGATTGTCAGGATGCCGAGCGCAACCTCCAGGGTGTCTCCCATGAGCTCGGCGGCCGGGTCGGCATTGCCATTGTACATGCCTTTGACCTCGTCCTGATCGAAGATGCTATGGAGGAAGCCTGCATAGGCTGCGTTGCCTGCATCGTACAAGGGCAAGAGGCAGGCCATGCCGTCCACCGTGTACCCGAAGTCCCACGACAACCGTCTCCCCTTCGCCCATCTGGTGTATTCGCTGGCTTGTTTGGTGTTCAAGCGCAACCCAGCCGAGGACGAGACGATTTTGCCATAGTTGGTGTACGCGACCTTCGAGCATGCAAAGATGTACGATTTGAGATCCTCTTTGGGAATCACTGGGGATCCATCCTGGTACACAAAGTCATGTTTCTGAGCAAATATGGCGCACCCTGCAGCATGGCGTTCTGACTTCCGAACCTCCTCCCATTTGTTGACGCCATAGTCCTTGTCCCACATTGCTTTGAGCGAACAGAAGGGACAATACGCTGGAGATTGGATTGGTCCGAACTCGCCTTGGAAGGAGTTCTTCAGCTTGTTGAACTCGTCGACGCATGCCTGACACACATGGAATTGGCCACTCGGGGCAGTGGGATGCTTGCTGATGAGGCCCTCGATGTCAATCCAGTAGGTTTCACCGTCGTAGAACGGTTCTGGGCTGACCATGGCGATGTCCGCATCCACCCAAGTCATGTCCACGCCTCCGCGGATGCCCTCAAGCTCCGATGCCCTCTCCACGACTCGTTGATGTCGTTCTTGCGTGTCATCATTGGCCGATGCGGTCCGAACGTCGTCGCTGCTCGACGGTGCAAAGACCGCCTTCGCATCCGCAGTCTCCATGTTCACGGAATCCAAATGAGGTTCGCAATCGCCCATGCTCTCTGGGGGTGCCATGCAAAGCGTGATGATCTTTTCTTGCAGCAAATGTTTGTCGAATGCCGCCACCGCCAAATGCATCTCCTCCGGATTGATCCGGAAATTGTCGCTGCCCTTGTGGAGAGTCACAGCAATTCGAGCCCACAGCAGTGATGACGTGAAAACAATACATCCCCTTGCTCGGAGCTCCACTGCGATCCAATCGATGGCGGCCCATGGCATCGCTGCACCAACGTCCTTCCCGATGAAACGGGGATCGTCGTTGAGGGTCACAATCACGGCACGTTGCAGAAGGTCTGACAAGTCCATGATTGGATCGACGAACCACTTTCGCATGTTCTCGGGAGTCGCATTGCCATGCTCCCAAACCAGGAGATCGTTGATGGCTCTGAACGACAAGTAGACGTGCGCGGTGACGTCGATGCTCTGCCCGGGACCTCTCCATTCTCGGACTGCATCTCTGGCTTTGGTGGCAACGACTTGGAATCCTTCAGGTAGGAGTGGATCGAGGCTTTCATCAACGGTCTGGCAGTACGAATGGGCATCATACCATCCCTTTTCTTGGAGCTTGCTGGCCATCGTGTAGGTCAAGCGGTTCTTGGTTTTCGTCCACACCTCGAAGTCAGCCAGGATGATTGTTTTGCTGGATCGCACCGCTGTGACATCGGGGGTACTTGCCTGACGAATGGAAGCGCTGAACTTTCTCAGTCCAGCCGTCAACAAGGCTCTCTGCTCCGGGCTGCTGTTGAAGTGGAAAATTCCCAGCTCTCCCGTAGCCGTGGATTGCATGACCGCCGCAAACATTGTGCCAGGAGTTGGTAGCTGACGGATTGTGCACAAGAAAGCCTTCTCGTACAGCACCTTGTAAAGTCGTAGCCACTCCACATCCCCTTTCTTCATGAATGTTGCCATGCGAAACGCACCTGCGCGATTCGACTGGCTCATCCCGTAGAGCTTGGCAAGGTGTGTGGTGACGCGCCGAAGGTAAACTTGCTCGCTGCTGGTTCCAAATTTCCCGTTGATCTTGGGTGTCTGATCACGTGCGGGTAGGACATCTGTAGGATCATCTTTGTGTACGATGATGGTTGTACACAGCTGCACGCGATGTCTGGATTGGAACTTGACGAACTTCTCCATGTACCCATCGGGAGTAGGATCCAGATACCAGCGAACTTCATCGGGTTCTCCTTCTGGTTGGGCAGTTGGCTCAGCTCCCCGAGGATCGGAAGAACTGGCCGCGGTTCCCGGTTGGGATGCCGCGGAGCGGACATCCTCCGGTCCCCGCTGCCTCTTGGCGGATTCACCTCTTGCTTCGGCAAAGGATGCGCCCGTTGCCTGTCTTGGTGATGGCGTAGACGTCGATCTGTTGGCAGGATGATCCTCTTCCACGAAAGGAGCCGGCCCTTCCGGTACGGATGTGGATGCAGGCCCTGCGGGATGTTGACGTTGAACATTCACCCAAGGCGGGTGCGAATTCAATGCCGGAGGAAACACCGTGCCTGTTGGATCGGGCTTCAGGTACGGCGGCTGTTCACGTCCTTCGGAGTAACACTCGGCTCGCAGGTTCGTGATCTCGGACATCCAAGACCTGTGAGTCCTGTACATGTCGTGGACCGCCCTCAAGACGTTCTGCTCGGCAGCCAGCTGGTTCCACGAGCTGTGTGAAAAGGAAGCTGGTAACCCGAGACCGGTTGGTGGCGGGGCCATGACGACAGTTGTCGCATTCACCAACGACTCCCTGAGCTCGGCTCCGGTCGTTCTCGATGGTTCCGATGGCCACACCGTCCGACTGTCATTGAGGTATTCGTGGGCTGTATGCAAGGCGACCGACAACCCTTGGAGGCTGTTGACTGCATGAGCGACCGCCGCGGACACGTTCTCCGGGGGGTCGACCACAATCTCGATCAGATCCCACACATTCATCTGCGTGTGCTCGGCGACCTGATTGTGACTTCTCAAGCAATAACCCACTTGCTTCGCCATTGACCAAATCAGCTCCAGCAAATCCCAGAAGTCCTGGGTGAGAAGCATGCATGGTAGCCCTTCACGACGGTTGGGGAGGTTCTCGCGAAAGTAGGAATTAAGCCGCATCCAGTCGTTGTACCTAGTCACATAGATCCACGGACTCTTGGTAACGACTGTTCTGCAAATGACATTCGGATCAAGATATCCGTCCATAGTGACCACCGTCAAACATGGATGTTGAGGATCCAAACGCCCTTGATCAGCATCCAGAATCAAAACGTCAACGAACATGTCAATGTTCTTGAAGAGGTCAATCTCAATGACGTGGTCCAGAAGCTCCTGCAGCACCTGTCGAGTCGAATCAGTGCTTATCGCAGTCTTGACAACCTTGATAAACGTTGTGACATGGCTAAGGACTGTCTTGTAGCTCTCCGCACTCCTTGCTGGCAATAGGCTTTCCACCACACCTCGAAACAGCTCCCGAACTCTGACTTCAGGAAAACCATATGGGCTGGATGGTGCCGCAACTGCCGCCAAAAGGATAGCTGGCACTCCAAATTCCACCCACGCAGCAATGTTCGCATTCGTGGCGACCATGCCTTGCTCCAATCGTCCAGGAAGAGGTTGCCCTCTCAATGATCGCAGCGCATGACATGTCGTGCGCAAAGCAGTCATCCCATTGCCAACGGGGATGTTGATGCCCGATCTCTGGTACGGCAGGGAGAAGAGGTCTTGAGGTCGCGACCATGGAACATGCGGAGGAATGGGCCTCTGCTGTTGTCCGTCCATGCTGGTTCTAGGACCGGCGGAGCCGAGTCCCTTCCCCAGATGCAGATCGGAGCCGGCGGAGCCGAACCCCTCACTGCACTTTGGATTAGGGTCGGAGGATCCGAACCCTATTCCTGGCGTAGGACAAACGATTATGCAAGTACCTTGGAACTCATGTTGCACCTGGCTTTTACTGCAACGCAAACTGACATGAACAAGTACACATGAAGCTGCCACATGAACACTCTGAGCAGAGCCCCTGCGGATATTGCGAGCTTCATCACGCCATGCGTTGTGCAACAGCTTTGCCATGTGTGGTGTGTAGTTTCCTGCCTCCTTGAGCGCCTGACCTCTTGGTGTGGCATGTTCATGTGTGTTGTCGCACGTGACCCCCTTGAGGTTCAACATGGTTGACACATTTGTGGCGATACACCACGCTTTGAGTAAAGGAATGCCGTCTTTGTCAACAACACCCATCATGCAACCGTCCATTCGTACAACGCGCAATGAATGCTGCTTTATTAGGGCTTGAACTTCGGGCCAACTCCAATACAAACAGGTTTTCGGCAACTCAAAAGCGATTTTGGGGGAAAATACCGCCAGCTTTCGCAAAAGGCGTTTGAGAGCTTTCAGTAAGTCCCTAAATTTCTTCCGATGTTCCTTTCCCTTTTCAGTTTCACCCCCCATTTCGTTCACCTTGATCCAATTGGACCCCCCAGTGCACGGAAGAGAAGCAAACACAAGAATCGGACATTTGGGATTGGATTTTCGGAATCGTTCCGCCTCCTTGAGGATGTTGCTTTCACATGCCTTGGTTTGGGCTTGGAGAGCTTCATGCACGCGCATGACGTGAGCTCCCCTTGTAGCACTCGAGGATTTACCCAAGCTACTGTCCTTAGAGCAACAGAATTCAATGATCATCCTGTCCTTACCCGACGGTAACTTCCCAACAGAACTGCAGGCCTTGGGGTCCTCAACCTTGGCGTCCCGCTCAGAAAGCATTTTCAACAAGAGGCGTGACACTTTACTGGTTCTCTTTCCACACCCATCCCCGTGAGTCTCGACAGCTTCACGTGATGCATGATGATGTTGCATGCCGCACACACCCTTCACGTTTTCAGGGGCTTTGAGTCCATGAATGAGAAACTCAGTAGCTTCGTTGACATACACGATGTTCGGGGCCCCGCTTCCCTGTGGAACGCAGATCCTCCGACCGTGGCAGCAATCAGCAATTGTGAATCTCTCCCACTTCATGCAATCAACTATGTTTTTGTACTGTGCCGACTTTCGAAACTTCGGCTTGTCAGGAACCTCGACGATAGTAGTCGCCCCTTTCTTCCGGGCCTCAAAGACTAAATCAATGACCTCCCCCCAGGGGTAATCTACGACGCCTCGGTCCTCATAAAAGCGTTCCCTAGGATCAACATCAAGCCAAGAAGCTCGATTCAGCGCCCCTGCTCCTATGAACAGAACGTTCCGAAGATCCTTGAACGACCATTTAATGATGTCTTTGCAGTACTGGTAGGCGCCGCGTGCATCCGCTTCCGGCACGCAGATGACGTTGACGTCCGGCGGCGCATACGTCTGCCACCAGTTATCCTCTTCCAGACCTACGAGCAACCACACGCGAGGGCTACTGTTTTCGACATCCGAAGCTTTGATCGTCATGGAAAACCCTATAGCCCCGCTGAGCGAGTCACTCCGTGCCTTAAACATCTCTTTCCCGTGCTTGTCTTGGAAAGCGACTTCATGATTACCAGTCCCAGCACGAGTCACCTCGATGAATTCGGGCACGAATGTAGATTGAGGAAAATCTGCTTCTTTTGCGGCGCGCGCAACAGCGACGACGGTAGATTCGAGCGCAGGAATTTCGTTGATATCACCCCCCATGCCTTCAGACCCAGCGCGAAAAACACCCCCATACCCCCCATGGGCGGCGCGGACCACTAAGTCGCACACTTGCCTACAGAGCGCGGGCGAATCGCGAACGCGACAGCGCGAACAGTCGGGCAGCGAGGACGCAGACACGGCAGGCGACGCGGTGCGGTGCACGCGCGTCGTCGCCGCCGAGCCTCGTTGGAAGTGATATTGAAACACAGCGCGCTCGACATACCGATCGAATTTCTGAGGTTCCGACGGGATAGGGACCTCATCCTCGATACGATGCCATTGCCCTTCACGCAGAATCCACGTGGACCGCAAATACTTCCCCGGTCGCAAAGCACTGGGGACGCCGCGGAGCATGCGCGGGAACTTCACCACCAAGATCGGATCAGTACTGTCCGTTTCCTGGACACCCTCCTTACTGGACAAACCGGCCCTATAAAGCTCCTGGGGCAAGATAGGTGTTTGCGTGTAAGGAAAACATGGAACCTCGTTCTTAAACGAGTAGTGCTGATGACCTTTCTCATCAGCCGATTGTTGGTGTGTAGCCTTCATCATGTCCATGACCTCAACGCTCGAAAGCATCGTGGGAGGCATGATGTTAATTAGCTGACACGCGTGAGCCCAGGAGACGTGGTCTTTAAAGGCCTTCGTATGGATATCGGCCGCCATTTTGGCGGTGACCTCGTAAGCCAGAGACACGTACCCCTCCTGGAACACCTCGTGCATCCACGCAATGCAGATCCCGTGTGAGCGTTCCAAATGGCGCATCGTCGGGTTCTTGCCTGTGCGGACCACGCCGATCATGGTTTGATTGTCATCGTAGAACACGAAGTTAGGATCTTTGCCCCCAATCAAACGCCACAATGTGATGGCCGGAATGCCAATACGCGACATCGCATAGTCCGCAGCCACAATTTCCGCTTCGGGAGTAGAGTGGCTGGCGCAACCCTGTCGCTTACTGACACCTGCCAACGGGAACCGTGTGTGCGGTCCCTGAATATGCATGTGAGCCCCCGAAGTAGAACGCAAACTCTCGCCACAACCAGCGTAATCCGCATCCGCATACAACCCTATGGAAGTAGCATCCATGGAATCGCCGACCCATCCGATCATCTTATGACCTTTGGACTGATGGACGTAGCACATCAAATGATGCAGAGCCGCATCCTCTTTCTTGGACCACTTTGTAATGCGTCGCGCAAGATTGTTTATGCTTCGCAGCAAATCAAACCTGCAAATTCTTGCAGCATAGAGCAACTTCATGAGGATGCTCGCCGCATGCGGGGCAAGAGTACCCCTGTCTGCCTCATCGAGTTCCGTTTCCTGTGGGCCCTTAGGAACCGGTGGTGGAGGTAGAAGCCGTCCGCCCTTATCGACAGGCATTGTATGTCCACACCATTGACACCGATGGCTTGCAGCACCTGGATGACACGGTGCCCTAGCCGGGTGATTTTTGGTTTCTTCAACTGGACTGGGAGATGGTACCTTCTTGAATTTGTCCACAGGAAATCCCGTGGTTTCACAGTACTTTTGCACTGTCATTTCGAGATAGGTTTCCATGTCATAAGTGACAGTTCGCACCTTGGTGTTGTCGTGAAGTTTAGCCTCTCCCTTTGAGATTCGACATCCCAAATACAAACCAAGCGGAGTTTCCTCCTCAAGACGAAGTTCCTTGCGAAGCATGTTCCACCCCTTCGGGAGGTTCTCCGCCGGACCGGCGAGCTTCAGGTCGTCGACATAGATGACCAATAGGAGCTTCATTCCTGCATGGAAGTAAAGAGACGGCCATTCCCCACCAACTGGTGCAAAACCCATCTTCTGGACTGCGGTGTGACAATGTTGTTCCCACATTGTACCAGCGTCCGGATGCCCATAGAGTGCTTTCACGAGCCTGCAGACTGGTCTGCGAAATTTCCTCCGGTTCACTGAAGGATGCCAAGCCTCGTCTGGAAGTTCAACCCAGCACGGAGTCCCCGTCAACTTAGCCTGAATGTAGGCCTGGATAGCATCCGCCATCTGAACGTCGTTCCCTTAAGTTCGATCTTCCTTCCTTCGCTTCCGAGCTTGTGCCATTCTTCGGGAGTGAACTTGCCCTTCGGACGTGTGGAGGGTAGCAATCGTCTACCATCACTCCCAATCTTGAACGGAGCCCCCCGCTTGTCGATCTTGCAAGGTTCGCCGTCGTCATTGATGTAGACACGACCGTCGCCGGGAGTACCGAACTTCCAGAACTCGGGTTCCGGTCCGATGAGTCCAGCTTCCTTGAGCTTTGCGATGATGAATGCAGGGTCGGTCTCGTCAATGTCCGGAATGGAACGCCCAGTTGGACCGCGTGATGACGATGCAGGTTCCCCTTTGCCGTCCGGAGGTTCCGAAACGGTTTTGGGGGAAGTACCACGCTTAGTTTCCCTTTTGCCGCTCGGAGGATCCGAAGCAACATCCGGTACTCCTTTGCTCTGTGGTACACTTCCTGCACTGTCGAGAATGGAGTCGCCAATCAATCTGAGGGCTTTGGCATCTTCAGACTCCAATGCTGGTCCGTCGCGAGGTTCACCGGGTTGATCATCTGGAAATTCTGAAAGATCAGGCACAATGTCATCGTTTTCCATGACATAGTCGAGCATTTCCTTCTCCATGGCTTTGACGCGTTCTTGGCGATCAGGTAGGTCACCACCATCATCGCCATTGTCGTCATCATCGTCGTCGTCACCTTCTCCTGGTGGTTTGTCCTTGATTTCTTTTCCTCCGAGATCCTTTCCTTCTTTCAGTCCTTCAAGTGTTCCGTTCATTCTCTCGTACTCGAGCTTGAGCGGAAAGGCAATTTCATCCGGCATGATGACCCGTTCGGTGATGTAGGGAATTTGAAGCTTGCGAGGCACTTTCGCATCATGCGCAAAGTTGGCATTCGCGAACTCCTTCATGTCCCACACACGATACTTTCGTGACCATGTTTGCCCCGCATTAAGGACATATCCTGCGAAAATGCCGGGTATTCCCTTCGGGTCAAACTTTCCACCATATGTTGGTTCGCGGGTCTCGGTCGGTTTGAAGTAAACCTTTGCTCCAAACGGAATCAACTGGGAATTCTTTCCCAGACATTCTCTGCCACGCCGACTCACCATCCACATCCTCGGCGTTGAGATTGTGAGTGACGCAAATCAAGGCATAGGGCCAATAGTTCGCAGGTAGCCCTGCATGCAGCAACGACGTGGCTGTAGCAGTGATGACGAACTGGTTGGTCCTTTCCGCCAGAGAGTTGTTCATAGGACGTCCTGGCAACGAGTGATCCAATGGAATTTTGAGCTTGTTCATCGCCGCAATGAACTCATCTGCGCAGTCACTATATGCCAGCCTCACTTTCTTCTTTCCCATGAATCTCTTCATACATCGTACAACTTCTCCTTCTTCTCTGGAGATTGTGGGATATGCTGCAACCACCTTCGTGGCCACGTCGCGGAATACCAGGATTTCACGGAGCTCGTCGTCAAGACCCACCCCCTTATCCGTGGCTTTTCCCATATCCACAAAGTCGAACGTCACCAAGTCACCCCACTCATTGACTTCTCGTTTGAATGCTCCCTTTTGGGTTCTGAAATGCTTCATCTTTGCTCTCACGCATGCATCACAATAGGGATTTCGGAATCGATGGGTACAAAGATGAGCCAAGGTGTTCGCTTCGGCCTTCAAGGTGCCGACCTTCGCCCTTCTATCTGGACCAGATTCGTCACCTTCCACGTCGATCTCCTGCGCGTCGCCCTCAGCCTCAACTGGAAGTTCGGCTTGTGGTTCATCTTCACGAGCTTCATCGCCTTCGACTACTTCGCCGTCTTCTTCTTCGTCAGCTTCGGAAGCTACGTCGGGGATCTCCTCGCCGATGTCGTCAAGACCTGGTACCGCAACATACGTCGAATCGTCGTCGGTATCATCGTCCACCTTGTCCTTGTACTTCTGCACCAAGCGGAACATTTCCATCGCTTCGGGTTCCTCATGGGCTTTGGCTCCTTTGCTTCCCACTCTGACATAGGGGATGTCTCCTTGCACGAAGAATTGTATCCTCTCGCCAGCATCGTTCACCATAAAGGGTGGACGTCCTGCGGGCCATACAAAGGAATAGCCGTGAAGCATGCATCTTTTCCCAACTGACAGCACAGAAGGTGTATTCTCCAATACATGTGCTTTGATGGGCTCCTTGAAGGATTTCGTCAAGAATTCCGCCGTCTGGTTGGTCATAGTGACACCATTCGCCGTCTGGAACGATGTAGATTCGCAATCCATTGCAGTGTCAATGCCGTGCTTGGCGACCTTTTCTAGAGAGATAAGGTCATGTCCGCATCCTGTGTCCATGATGAATTTCAGCTTCCTGCGAATAAATTCTGGTTGGACCATACACATGTTCGGGTTCTTCATCAGTTCCTTACGACTCTCATCAACGCTCAAGGCTCTTTCATGAAACTTCCCCTTCTTGTTGTCGAACTTGAACATAATCACCTTCTCGGTTCCTGGAATCCTAACTGGTATGCATCCTCCATCTTTGCCCAGACACATATCTTCCATCAGTCGAGCCCTAGCTCTTGCTTTGTGCTTCTCGTACTCGACCTCCGAAATGTGGTTCTCGTGCTTCAGGTTCGCTTCTGTAAAAAGTCGCGGGGCGAATCCTCTATCTTTGTGTGATCGCCTCGGCTTCGATGACGCGAACTTCGTTCCCCGTTCGAAGGAAACCTTGAGGTCCTTGACGTCTCTGTGATAGGATCCGATCTCATCGTCGGTGGAGCAATCTGACGCCGCGTCGCCATCAATTGACTCGTCGTCAGAATCACCATCACCATCACCCAGGAATCGAAGAACAGGTACTGCAGGCAGACCTCGGATCGCAATCGCGGGTGCGGCAGGTTCAGGCTTCTTCTTCTTGTCCTTCGCCTTCGCCTTTGCTTTTGCCTTCGCATTCGCGTCGGTTTCCCCGGTTGCGGGCGCTGCCTTAGCCGGGTCATGCTTGAAAGGGCAATTCTCTCGGCTGCAGGATCCGTTCTTGCTCCACTGGAAGCAAGGTCGTTCCGATGGTTTTGATGACGGGCTTCGCGCTCTCTGATTCTTATCATCTCGTGAAGACGGTCGTCCTCTGTCCGTATCTTTGTGACTCCATTTGCAATTCTTTCCTGCATTGCATCCTCCTCCGAAGTGAAATTTGCAACGAATCTTCGCCTTTTCCTTGTCGGTCAGCGATCGTGATGATGAAGGAGATCGGGATCGTTCTTTGCCTTTACCTTTCCCCTTCTTCTTGTCCTTTTCGTGTGCCTTTGCTTTACTCTTTGGGAGTACAGGCGCAGCATCCGCAGCTTCTTTGTCCTTGCCTCTCTCATTCGTCTTCTTCTTCTTGTCCTTGTCTGGCGCGGATGAGGGAGGCCCTTTGGGATCGGGCCTAGCTGGTGCAGCAAGCAGGTCCTTCCCAGCAACCATCTGGTTCAGACCATGTTGTGTCTCGTTGAGGTTCTTCTTCTCTCTTCTCCTCTGCACTGCCCGGTCCATGATCCTCAGCAGCATATCATGTGATCTCTCTGGATCGTCATAGCTCTTGATGTCATAGTAAAGCTTGAGCTCCATGTTCATCTCGGAGG
The DNA here is from genome assembly GCA_905221605.1 of Symbiodinium natans. Classification (NCBI taxonomy): domain Eukaryota; class Dinophyceae; order Suessiales; family Symbiodiniaceae; genus Symbiodinium; species Symbiodinium natans. Next base: position 414,229 of record CAJNDS010002098.1, read on the forward strand.
ATCCTGATATCTTCTGGTACAAGATGTCGCGGAGGGCATTCGTGGAAGGTACATCTTCAGGTCGAATCCGAGAGATGATCTCTAGCCACGTTGCTTTGAATGCGGCAATCTTGTTGTCCCCAGGGTACTGCAGTTTGGTCAGGTAATCGATCGTGTAAACCATGTCAAGGCGATCCCGTGTGCGGAAGCTTTCCATCATCATAGCAATGATCTGTCGTCCCTTCAGAACCTTGTACTCGTTCCCGCGAATGTACGCGTTTGATTTGAGGTTCACTTCCAAGAACAGATCGGCTGCTTGATCTCCAGCATTCCGTAACATGAGAGTCATCGCACTTGCCAGCTTCACGTCGATGCTTCTGAACTTGACATGTCCCGAGTCATTGAGCCCTTCAACATCCGGCATCGGCTTGAAAGACTCTGGCAGCCATTTGATCCAGTCGCTTTGATTGGTATCCGCACACGCGGCCAGGACGTTTGTGGTGACTGCTGCCTGCCAAGCGTCCAAGTGAGTGACCTTGGGAAACGCAGGAATGTTGATCTTGTCGGCTTCTCTTCGGGATATCTTTGGCCCTTCGGTGTAATCAAGTCCATCTTCGGGTCCAGATCCACCGCCACCTCCTCCACCACCACCGTGGGGAGAAGAGTCTGGATTGCCACCACCATCACCTCCTCCACCTCCCTTCTTGATTGGCTTCCAGGATCCAGGATCGGTTTTGTCTCCGTCTTCTTCTGGTTCGCCTTCCTCCTCATTTTCTTCCTCTTCACCCTCATTCTCCTGCTCCTGTTCTTCGGCAATTATGCGCCATTGATCTCGTTCGCGACGAAGACGAGCTTCGGTGTCTCTCATTCTACTCATTTCTTCCCGAAGTTCATCCATTTGACTTTGTAAAGCTTCTCGCTGAACAGTTGTCGAAGCGTTTGCGCGAGGATCTTGAGGATGATTGGGAGCATTCGAAGGAATTTCTGAAGCCATTCCAGGCGTGACCTCGCCCGTATGCCGCGAACGCGATGGTTGCCGCACACACTGGTAGGACGTGGACGCCGTAGGTGGATCAGCCAGTAACTGTGAGGTGTGTGGTCTGGTAGCCAAGCCAGGAGGCAAGTCCAGCAAACCTGTCGTGAACATCCTTCCCGGAACCAGGTTGGGAACTGATGGTACTTCTGGAACGAGAACGGGAGGTCCACCAAATAACGATGTCCTTGTAGAAGTCGGTCGGCTTTCTGCCACTGGAATAGGTGGTCCTCCGAACAACGATGGCCTCGTGGGAAGAGCCGGGGGACCCGAACCCTCCTTTGAGGCATCTCCACCCTGGGAATGAGCCGGCGAAGCCGAACCCACCCCAGGAATGGTGTTCTGGACCCATGTCTTGAACCTCGATTCCGTCGTAGATGACATTGGCACATCACGATCAACTTCTTCCGGACTGCTGTAAGCTTGGGTTATTCCTGAACGGGATTGAACGCTTTGTGGACGCGAATTATGCACACCTACCCTAGGCACTGAAGAAACATTATCCCACTCAGACGTTCCGGCTGACGTAGGTCGGTTGTACGTTTGAACCTGTCTCGCAGCATCCAATTCCGATGTCAGTCGTCGATTGACGTCCTCATGAGATTGGCATTCCGCTCGTACCCTTTGCAGCTCCTCATGGATGCTAGGCAACGAAGCATGTTGGCCTTCCAATCGCTGCTCCATTTCGTGCACAGCTTGTCTCAAAGCAGCTGCTCTTTCTTCTTCTTCGTGGTACTGAACGATGACGCCATGAATGTTCACGTTCAAGAGCCTGGTCTGATCGCGTTCATCCTGCAATGCCACGCTCTCATGATGAGCATATTCTCGCATCTCGCTCTTCTGCTTCTCGGATGCTTCACGTGCAAACTCGGAGGTTCGCAGCTGATCTTCCATCTGGGCCACAATGATTTCGGCTTGTTGTAGATCGGCTCGCCTTCTCAGATTTTCATGTGCTCGAATGTTCAGCTCCTCTGTAAGTCGCTGATATTCTCGAGCTATCGTGTTTCCTTCACCATGGGCCGCTTCTTCCACGTTGACCATGTACTGCGCCATCTCGCGTTGCTGGTGCATCAACTGCTCCTGAGTCATCGTCGCTTGGTGATGATTGTCGGCAGCATGTTGCTCCAGCGTTGCGATCGTGGCACCAACGACTTGCTCACGTTCAGCGAGTGTAGCTTCGTGACGTTGATGGATATGAGCAGCCAGTTGCGCGTTTTGATCACGTTCGCGTTCTAGCTGCTCGATCCTGAGTGATGCCCCATAGTCTTCCTGTTGCATCTCCTCGATCTTCAGTCGCAACATGGCAATGACCTCTCCCATTTCCCGCCTTTCGCCTTCTTCCCGGATTCGTTCCGCTAGAGGGTTAGCAGACTCAACCGGGGGACCCGAATCAAGCCCGCTCCTACCGCCAGCCGGAGGTTCCGAACTGGGGAGGCCGGTACCCAAAAGAGGGCCACCGTACCCTCTTCGCGGTGACGTTTCCGGTCGTCCGGCGTCCGGCGAGGATCGTGGAGAGATTCGTGGAGAAGTGCCTCTTCTTCGTCGTGGAGTACTTGGAGTGTTGGATCTCTTTGATGTTCGTTCCGATGATTGTCTGGAAGTGGATCTGAGGCGTGAAACTTGACTCATCTTCGAGTTTCCATCTTCACGCAGTACGCTCAAACCACTTCTGGTTCGTGCGGGTGCCTTCGCAACCGCGACCAGCTCAACGGCATCATCTGATGATGTAACCGCATCTGTGTCGGCGCAGCCTGTGCTTTCGCCCAATGCAGGTGCAGCAATAGCATCACCATCACCGAAGGTCATGGTTGTGTCGGCACTCGACGACGAGGTTGGCAGTGCCATAGCTCAGCCCGTACAGTAGTCGCAAGTCGCAACCGCTATACGGCTGATAACCTGCGTGAGGTCGGGTAGTTGCTTGCACTACGCTTTGGCTCCTCACCAGCCAAATGGTCTCGCACTTGTTTTCTGCACTGATGTTCGCCTTCAGTCTCCGTCTCGTGCACCCGGGCGGTTTTCAGTTACGCTATTGCGCTTACTTCCAACCTATGGGTGACCTTCACTCTAGGGGTTACTTGAATCTTGAGCCAAATGTGGTGAACAGGCCACGGCGTTCTAAGGTGGTTTCCCCGATGTGCGGCGGAGCCGACACAAAGGGGTTCCCAAAATGTGCTGTGGTTCGGGGATCATTCACAGGCCCCCCTCGAACCTAGATTGCAAAAGGCTGGGCACATGCCTGCGTGAAAATTGCGTGTGTGTTATTGCTTGAGAGGAATCTTTAATCCCAAACACTGAATTGTGGATCTGGAATCTTGAATGCTGCATCTCAACCTCCATTCTTGAGCTTTTCGAAGCTCCAAGCCCTCACCACCCTCAGGTTCGAGCACAGCCCAAGTCGAGGAACTTGAAGCCCTTCTCTGGCACCAGATCCCTTTGGGCTCTGTGAGGTGTTCTGAGGGTCTTGGGGCGATTCGGGGCTCCCTGGTGAGTTTGAGGACGACAAGGCCCTAAACCACAATCCAGGTCGCAGGAACGGGGGGGGGGGGGGGTTCTTGGGTGAGAAGATGCTCCGGGCCTTGACTTTAGTTTTTTCATGTTCATCCGCAGCGAAGCACAAGTACCGAGAACAACGCCTTTGCTTGCTTGAGCATCGACCCTCGGCGAAACGAGCCCTTGTACACCGTGCAAACACCAACGTTGCAGGGACAACTCTCTACACTCTATTGCAGCCCCGGCTTTTTCTTTGAGGGCAACAAGGTTGGGGCTTCTCAAGGACGCATGGTCCGAGTGTAACGATTCTAGACCCAAGAGTAACCTGGGTACCCTTGATGGTCTAAAGGGCCTTAGAAGGGAACGCAAACCTTAAACGAAAGGGAAGGCCTACTCTGGGTCATAGGATTGGCGCTCGGAGCTTCAGGGTTTGAGCTTGGAGGGGGTAACCGTCAGATCCTGAGTCTGAGGTGTTCGTGGAACCCCAGCCTCAGGTAGTTGTGCGCTTCAAACAACTCGCCCATCACGCCGTAGCACTTCTGAAAGTGCACCTGAAACCCCAGTCCTAAACCCTAAACCCTGAAACCCTAAACCTGCCAAGGGTCTCTGGGTGGTTTGAAGTCTTCGAAGATTGGGCTCGAGGGGTTTGGGTTCTTTCAGGGGCCTTGGGGCCTCCGCAAGCGTTAAAACAAGCCATAAAAAAAGAAACAGAAATGGCACATCGTCCGGGAATCTGGCATGAAGAAGAAAAAACTGAGCTTTTTTGGTGTGCTGCGAAAGTCGACCTTGAAGCTCATGGCAGGGTCTGCGCTATCAAGGATTTGGGGACCTAGCGGTACACCCCATCAGAGCCCCTCCGCAGGAGGTATTTTCACGAGGGCGTGTAAGGCTTCGAGTCTTGGGTTTAAGTGTAGCTCGAGGGTGAAGAGCGCAGGGTCAGGATGCCGGTGCTGGGCTTCGGGCTGTATGTCTTGAAGCCACCATGCCGCTGTGTTCCCTCAACCCTGAACCCTGAACCCTAAACCCTAAAGCCTAAACTCCGTGACCACTCTGACATCCGCGACCCGCTCAAAAGACCACACCTCGGTCTCGTAGTGGGCGTTCCGCTGCTTGTACTCCTGGTCCATAGCGAGCTGGGCCTGAGAGCTCGCGTGCGTGCGTGCACTCTGTGGCCTGTGGCCCATACGGGGGTCTCCGATAATTGGTGCCTTATTGGGGTCCTTCTTGTATCATAAAGGGATCCTACTAGTTGGGGTCTCTATGAGCCAGCATTCACGCCACCCCCCCCCCCACCCCGCCCCATGGTCACACCCCCCTCTTTTCTGTGGTTCATGGTGGGTTTTGGGTTCCCCCCCCCCCCACCCCTGTGGTTCACGGTCTGTGGTTCATGGGTTTAGGGTGTAGGGTTAGGCTGTAGAGTTCAGGATTTTCACTCTGACCCCCTTGGTCCATTGGTCCATTGTTCACGGTGGGTTTAGAGTTTAGGATTCAAGGTTTGGGGTAATGGTAGGTTTACGGATTCCCCTCTCCCCCCTGTGGTTCTTGCTGGGTTTACGGTTCAGGGTTAAAGCGTTTAAGGTTTCGGGTTTACCCTTCTCCCCCTGTGGTTCAGTGGTGGGTCTAGGTTTTAGGGGGTTTGGGTTGAGTGAGGGTTTCCGTCTCCCCACCCGGTGGTCCGTGGTGTTTTTAGGGTTAACGGGCTTAACGGGCAGGGTTTGGGGGGGATGCCATGGGGGTGCGGGGGGATATACCATTGCGGGGGGGCGGCGGAACTCCCAATACTGTACTACACACGATTTGGGTGGCGCTGCTGCCACGAAGCTTTGGCACATGGAGCGGCTTAGTTCATGCTCATGGCCGAAACGGAACAAATTAAAACCGCGTGCCTTGCGGTCGACACTCACATCAACTGGACAAAAGCGCGCAGCGGTGATTCATTTCGCGTGTTGAACTTGGGCGTTTGTTGCTTTGACCCGTTTGCACATCTACTTCGCCAACAGGAATGGGCTCACAGCTTGGATGCTGACGACGCCCCCACGTTGGCAACATTTGCCACTTGGGGCCGAAACTCCTTGACATCACCTGGTTTGTTGATTCCGTGGTTCTCCGTGCGCGCACACCCATGCCCTCCTCCCTTTCTCGACATGGTGACTAAAAGGGTGACTTCACCCCTGCGATCGGTGTTGGGGTCAGCATACAGGTCTTGGCATCTAAGGGCTTGTGGACCTGGGCTCTCGTCCTCCGAAAGCCCTCGAAACACGATAGCTTGATTGCAGAAGCCTTTCGCCCTATCTCCCAAGAGCTGAACCGAGCTGGCCCTAGCTGAGCCAAACCCTTCAAGCCCCCCCTCCAGTCCCGAGCTCGGTCTCTGGCTGCATACTCCTCGTAGAGCGGCTGCTCCATGGCTCGGGAGAACTCAAAGAGACGGCTGAGGGTTTACAAGACACTTCCCATCAGAACGTCGGAGTGCCCAGTGAAGGGCCCTGGGATGCTCTCCGCCCTGAGGGCCAACCCAAATTCAGAGCGCAGCATGATGCGTACGTTGGGTGCGCGTGCGACGGGGTACGGGCTCGGCGTAGGGCTTTCTGCCGTCCCACAATGTCCCAACCCTTCCTTAATAACATCCGAATCCAGATTTAAACCAGCAATCGGCACTCTTCGTGCCTCCTGCAGAATAATACCCAGGAATGCTTGCAAATCGTGATGCCTTTGCATGGGTCATCTCTCTCGACACTATGGGGCTACAGCTGAAACCTTTTGCAGGAAAAGCCTGTGGAAGCGCACGCGATGCCGGCTGAGGTGCGGGACACTGGCTGGCAGGCAAGAGGACACAAAATGATATAGGGCCCGAAGAATTAGAATAGGGTTTTTGGGGGTTATTATAGTATAAGGGAAAATTATTAGCAATTATACCGACCCCTATATTGTGCAAATATACAACATTCAGTCTAAGTTCACTGCTAAGTGCCGCGCAGCGATCCCCGAAGTCGCTGCCTGGTAATACATGACCACAGAAATACCTTCCCTGGCAGGCCACAGGGCTTTTGCTTCTGAAGCTTGGGACGTTTTGGGGCTTTGGAACTTCAAGCGCTTCAGGCCTTAAAGCAGTGGGGTTTCGGGGCTTCACAGCATGATGGTTTCCATTTCAGGTCAGCATGCTGTGTACAGACACTCCAGACCTCAGCCACTCCAACAAGGCAACAGAACTCAGCCTGAAAGCTCCAAACTAGGACATGGGACCGGAAGCCGAACACCAGAGCTTGAAGTAATTTAAGGTGGGTTTAGGGTTTAGGGTTTAGGGTTTAGGGTTTAGGCTTAGGGTTTAGGGTTTAGGGAAGGCCGAATCTCCCCCCAGAAGTTTCATCTTGACCACGAAACCAAGAATCCCACGTCAGAACTCAGAAGCTGCTCAGCATCTCTCGCCTTTTTACGGTTGCCGGCAGGCAGTCTCCGTAGACATAGTGCGCCCCAGGGTAACTTTACTTTAAGGGGCTACCCTAAACCCCAAAGCCAGTGAGGCATGTGCACTCCCGGCGAACGTTCTGGGTTCCGGGTTCGGGCCTCGTGTTTTGGATTGCCTTACTCAACATCCGTCTCCTGCGATACTCTAAGTGTCCCTAGCAGCAAGCATCTATCATGCAGTTCCCAGATGACTCCTCGCGTGGCACAGACCTTGCTAAATGGGGGAGGGGGGGTGGGGGGGGGTGTCGGTTGCTGCACCTGAGCCTTAGATTCTGTCGAGTGCTTTGAAGGTCTGGGGTTCGGGGTTTGGCGTGCTTCCAGGTCCAATCCGCCTGCGAGGAGCCCGGCAGGAACCACGAACTCTACCTCATCTAGCTCCCAGGGTCGTCTCCTTCCGCTCTCCTTCTTCTGCGGCGGTGCTTCCGCCTCAGTGAGCATGGCGGGCCCATTCAGCCCGAAACCATGACATCCCCCAACCCCTCAAACCTCAAAGTGCTGCATACTAAAACATTCCAACAATCTTTTGCCATCTGTGACGTATCCCATCTGTGAGCTAAGGGTGCTTCCACAAGGCCAACCCTCGACGAATGAGCTGACACAGGAATGGTTTTGTTGCCTGAAATTCAACTGCATTGCTTGTCCAACCGTGTGTGTTGCTCCCCCCTTCCCCGCCTCCACCTCCTGTTGGTTGTTGCTCTTGATGGTTTTGCTGCGGTTTCTGTTGGCCCCACTCCCTCATGTGGATGGTGCCTCCCGATCCGTTGGCTGGTGTGCGCCCTCACCTTGCAGGAATGGATTTGCGTTTGTTCCCACGAGGGGTAGGAAATCATCTCCCCCACCAACCGACATACCATAGTTCTCTCCCTCCCCCTCTCACACTTGGGGCCATGCCTAAGAAAGGAAAATGTTGAGTAAGTGCAGGCAAAGTGACACGCGCGGACTCAGATTCATTTCGACGGATTTATGCCGGATGCTGTAGGCAGTGTGCTCGGCGCTCAAGCGCACTTGCGAACCATGATCAGCAGCATATACAACCAACCGTGGTTTTCAGGTCTGTACAGAAGAGGGTGGGCCTCTCTGTCCAAGTTTCTCTATACTGAACGTTTTGTCTGTGCGGGTCGGGCTATCACAGGAACTATCCGGTTCTCCACCTGTGCAAGTGCTAGACATTTCTTACATGTAAATCTTGGAAATTGTTAAACTAGCTGCATCTTCAAATGTGTTGTTCATCATGCCAATTACTATGGTTCCGATAATCTTTATTCTTGAAGTGCGGCACTCTGCCAGGCTCCCAACTCACCGTCCTCGCGGCTCTTGGACCTGTCCTTGTCCGGGTCCTCGCACTGCGGAAGCTGCAGAGCAATGGACTCTTTTTTGTGATCCTAGCTGCCTCACCTTGGAACGGTTTAGGGTTTAAGGTTTAGGGTTAGGGTTGAGGGTTTAGGGTTGAGGTTGAGGGTTGAAGGTCGAGGGTTTAGGGACACCAAACCTGAACAGAAGGAATCTCAACTGAAGCCCTAAACTTCCGGAGCCCTCAACTTCCCTTACACCCGGTGTGGCCACGGCCCTTTGGCCCTGTCTGGCCTTGTGCCGCCGTCTATGTCGCTTTCTTTCTGGCTCGGCTCCTTCGAAGAGTGGGGCTTCTGACGGCTCTCAAGTTCAGAGCTGAAGCTGAGAAGCCTGCTGCTGTTGTCTAGCATGAATCATCTCCTTGCAAAGACCGCAGTCCGGGTCATTTCAGATACAGGTTCTGTGCAGCCTGCAGCCGGTTTTTGCTTCAGTCACAAAGGCCCAAGAACCAAGAGACGCGATCTTGCAACTGCCGGTGCGCAGCTCACACAAGGCGTCTCAATCTCGAAATCATGAGGCTCCCAAGCTCTCTCTCTCTCAATTGTAACATCTACGGCTATTGTGAAGGGCCCCAATGCAAGCAAGCCCTGAACAGTTCCTACTAATTGCTTAAGAACCCCGAAAGAACAACTCATAAGGGCAATACAGGGATTATATGTTTTATTCTTTTGGGGTTCTGAAGCAAATAGTAGGTTCTCTTGCATATTCCATACGGCATGCGGGTCAGCAGTCCGTCTGTCGCGGCCGGTGCCTGACGCTGGGGCGGTATGGCCAGCTTTGGCACACCAGCTCTTGGTTGCTTTGGAGCTTTTGGGCTCTGAAGTGTGGGGCTGAGCATTAAAACAAAAAACAAACTGCTTAGGACTCGAGGCTTGTGGAGGAGTGCTCCAGGCTAGAGGCTGTGTGGGCAAGGGTTAGAGGGAATTGTCGAAGCGCGGAAGAAGGTGGGTTTGCTGTCTAGGTACGGTGTCAGACCCCTACACCCAGGGGTTTCCAGCGCAGGACCTCAGTTCAGGAGCGGGGGGACCAGAGTGCCATGGCAAACTCTACTCCGCCTGCACGTCCCCCGGCGGTGCATCCGCAGGCGCCTTACATGGGCCCTAAAACTCGGAAACCCACAACTCTCGAAGCCATGCCAAAACAGGAGTCTAGAGGATTGGGCCAGCTTTGAGTCACAGCATTTGCTGAAGTGCCTACGATGGTGCTGGGGATATCGGGGTTCTGAGCTGGCCTTTGTTGCTTGCAGGGTGTTGTGACATTGAACACTTTGGAGGCTGATGGGTTTTCTACGGCCGATCTATTGCCAAGATCTAACTTTTCAAGTTTGGTGTCCGAGAACAGCGAAGCTGATACGTCTGCGGAACCTAACGACGACTCGAGACTGACCGGCTCAAAGGCGGACAGCCATTCATTCCACGGCTCCGGCTGTCCACTGCGCACTCCCAATAACTAGAATCCCTATTTGTCAGCACAAGGCTCCAAACAGATTGTAAAAAATGCGTCGCGGCTGTTGCAACAAACGTCTTGGAGGGCAGAACGGCGTTTGAAGTTTCAAGGCTTGGCGCAGACTGCTCCGGGCTTCTAGACTCCTAGGATTCAAGTTATGCAAATACTGCTAATCCGCACCAAGCTTGCCAAATCTGCAAGGCTGCCGAAGACGCAAGTAACCTCGATTGCTGGGTATGCTGAGCTATAACTGTCGTTATAGCCCACCCGAAGTATGCCTCAACCCTAACATATTCCACAACCCGATGCCTACAGTGGCTTACACCCTCTATACTAACTTTGAGCGCTGTGATTTGGTGTGGGTGGTTTAGAGTTTGGGGTCCAGGGTCCAGGGCTCAGGGTTCAGGGTTTAGGGTTTGGGGTTGGGCGCAGCAAGGGGGGGCCTGGACGTCTCCCGGCGGGGCGTCCATCGGTGCCCCGTCTGCCTCGGGGGCCTGGCAAAGGGAGCGCAGGAGCGTGAAGGAGGCGGGGGCCTCGCTCTGGATTTAGCTAATTAAGGGCCTCGTTCATTAGAATATGGGGGGAGGCTAAATCGGCACAGTGCCGAGTTGTTCAACACCCTTCTGATCATGAACAGGAAGTGGGCTCCAGGCCTTTAGGGATTCAGAGCTTCACAGGTTCGAGATCTGAGGGTTTTGCAGCACTGGGGTTTGGGCGAAGAGCCAGCAGATCTCATTTGCGGCTCTTGGTTTTAGCTCAGGAATTAGGGAGACTGCGGCCACAATAGTTGCACTCGCCTTCGGCCCTCAATGCAAGTAGGGGGGGGGGGGGGTAGTTTTTGTACACAATCCAACCTGGGAATCAAAAACTCGCAAACCAGCGCGTCGGGTCTCGGGGCTTCGGGGACACTCCCCACCCCAGTCCCCACTGCAAGTCCCACCGAGACCTGCCTCTGCTCTTTCTGCTCTGCGGCGTTTTCGACCTTCGCCATCGCCTGTTTAGGAGGGGTTTTGTGAACCATAGCCCATCCTGGGTGCAGCTTTGCATCATTTCGGGTTTGGGGCTTGGGGTGTAGGCTTTGAGGCTTGAGGAGCTTAAGGAATACAAGGAGGGTTTGGTTGGGGGGGATGGTAACCGCAAGTCAACTATCAAACTCTGTTCAGCTTCGGATTACTGCGTAAGCGTTTGGGTTTTGGATTACTGCATAGTGGTTTGCTGTTGCGCTCAAGAGCTGGACCTGAAACTGAGCTTCAACCCCTCGTAAACGGTTGGGGCTTGCAGGGTCTAGGATTCACTGCAATTCTGTACACCCTAAACCCCAAAGCCCCAAACCCTAAACACCTAAACCCTAAACACCTAAACACCTAAACACCTAAACACCTAAACACCTAAACACCTAAACCCTAAACCCTAGACCGAGACCCTTTAGGACTTGCTGCCTAGTCGGGATTGGACACTTGGGCGACCCCCGCCTTCCTCTCCCCGGCGGTGTCGATGTCTACGCCGCCTGGCCCACGGGCGAGTCTACGGAAGTCTGGAAGGGTTTAGGTTTGAGGGTTTAAGGTGTAGGGTTTAGAGTTTAGGGTTTAGTGGTTTAGGGGTTTAGGGAAGATTAAACCCGAGTCAAGGGTTCAGGTTGATGGTTCGCAAGGCAAAACAGATTCAGATGTAGGTGGCCGAACGCAAGGACTTGTGTTGCATTGGTCTTCCGTGCGTCTGCACTCTAAGCTTTGCTACTTGGCGAAACTCTGGATCCAAAGCGCGTCCTCTCTGAAGTGTAAACTTTCGACCTCGTTTTGTGGTTCAGCATGGTTCCTTTTTTGTCTCCCTTGCACCTGGGCCACTCGCCCCTTCTCCCCTAAACCCCTAAACCCCTAAACCCCTCAACCCCTAAACACCTCAACCCCTAAACCCCTAAACCCCTCAACCCCTAAACCCCTAAACCCCTTCCTTGTCAGCTGAACTCAGGCCACTTGGGTGCAACATCCGATGAGGGGAGTCTTTGACGCAGCCCACAACTCTGAATCTGCAACTCTGACAGAACCCGGATACCAACTCCCAGAGAGCACAAAAGTTCCCTAAAGCCCTATGCCTATAAGCTTCTTTAGGCTACACTCATAGGGCCATATGGTCACTTCTCAAAGTGATGGTCCCCTTTTGGGTACCCTAGATACTGGTATGAAAGCAAAGGGGTCCATGATTCCGAGAAGTGACCGCCATACTCATTGTGCCCTGCCTGTGCCCCTCGCCCTCACCTTCCGCGGGCGCGCCTGCGGGGACTTCCGTTGTGCTGAGGCATTCACAGGCTTCTTAGAGGCCATTGGGGGCGCCAGAGCCCGCTGATTCTGCAACTTCGAGTGCGGCTAAGATCTTCAGGTTCGCAGCTGTAAAGATAGCACAAGACCAGAGGCACACGAACAAGCGGAACAAGTGCAGAACGGCCTGAGCCCAAACGTCAGACCCTCTCACAGAAGGCTTCGGAGACACACCCTAAACCCGAACCCCTAACCCCTAACCCCTAACCCCTAACCCCTAACCCCTAAACCCTCCCCAGGTCCGACTGCTCTTACCTCTATCCTCGAGCCTTGAAACCTTAAATCTCTAGGTCCCATAGATGCTCCAGCCCCCTGGCATCAAGTGGTCTCTTGTGTTTTTTTGGGTTTAGGCTCCTGGGGTTTAGGACGCGAAGGAAGCGCGCGCGGTTTGGGCCCTGAACTGGAGAGCTGAGCTTCGGACCATCCGGCGCAGCTCCTCCCACAGAGGGTTCCAAATTGGGAAGGGGGGGGGGCCAAGAACCCCAAGAACCCCAAGAACCCCAGGAACCCCAAGAACCCCAAGAACCCCGAGAACTCCGAGAACTCCAAGAACTCCAAGGTCCAACCCCGGCCGATCTCGGCAAACGTCGCTCTGGAACCCTAAAGCCCAAGCCCCTTAGAAGAGAAGAAGTTGCTGCGCCCCTTCTTCTTTTCTTGCTATCAAAGCTATGTAAGCTTGATCGGCTTTCGCGGTACAGCCCTGGGTCATATACAGAAGGCAGTATAGGGGCCCTGAATAATTAGAATAGGGTTTGGGGGTTAGTTAATACTATTCGTAAGTATTCCGAGCCCTACATTTGTGGGTTGGGTGTTTTTGCAGCTCTGATCCTCAACCCTGAGTCTCCTCAACGTGTTCTGTCCCCGTTCCCTCGATCCTTTGTACAGCCACTTGAATGCTTCCCAACCCCCCCCCCCTCCAGAAAAGCCCTAAACCCTAAACCCTACGACCCTGTGGCCCTAAACCCTAAACCCGAAACCCGAAACCCGAAATCGCACGAAATGAGACAAGGCATTCCTGGCGGCATTCCCGGAGGTGGCCTGGGCTTTCAAGTTCGCAGCGTTTCCAAGGCTGCTTCAGTCGCTTCGAGCAGCTTCGCTTGTAAGGGTTTAGGGTTGAGGGTTGAGGGGTTGAGGGGTTGAGGGGTTGCGGGGTTGAGGGGTTGAGGGGTTGAGGGGTTGAGGGGTTGAGGGGTTGAGGGGTTGAGGGGTTGAGGGGTTGAGGGGTTGAGGGGTTGAGGGGTTGAGGGGTTGAGGGGTTGAGGTTGGGGGGTTGAGGGGTTGAGGGGTTGAGGGGGGTTGGGGTTGAGGGGTTGAGGGGTTGAGGGGTTGAGGGGTTGAGGGGTTGAGGGGTTGAGGGGTTGAGGGGTTGAGGGGTTGAGGGGTTGAGGGTTGAGGGTTTAGGGGTATCTGATGCGGAGTTTCAGGGCCTTGGAGCCTTTGTGTCTTTAGGGCTTTAGGGTTCGGGATTGTGTCTAAGCATCATGACCTCACAACTCCACCATTGCGCCCCTGATCCTGCCCAGCGAGCGCCGGCGACATCCATCCCTGCAATTCCTGAGCCTTCATCTCAAAAGTTGAATGTCCAATCCTGCATTCGCCCCCTTCCCGTCCCGGAGCCCCTGAGGACCCGGACCCTTTGCCCTTCCCCTTGGTCAGGCGTGGCTTGGAATTGCGGGGGTTCCGAAGATAGGGGTATCCTTTTGCGGGGTCCCTATTCTCTCAGGGATACCCCTTTTTGGGCTTCGAAGGGTGTAAGGTCTACGCGCGTTGTGGGAGGCTCCAGGATTTGGACTTCAAGGCTGCGAGTTTGCAGGGGGTGGTTTTAGGTTCTCCGGGTGCTTCACGGCTTAAGGAATGTTTCTGTCGATGCTCCGAATGGGTGGGGTGGTTGGGTTGTGTCTTCACGCGCCTGGTTTCGTGAGCATGGTGAGGCATGTGGTTGTCAGTTCCTTCGTGGGTCAAGGTGCTTCTAAAATTGCACGAAGCACCAACACGGCACGGCCAACATCCTCAACCCAGCCCTGTTCCGCCCTTCCAGGCCCCGAAGCGTCACAAGCTCTGGTCACCGAACCCTGAGGGCAACTACGCAGCCCATAATCTTAAAGGCTGACATATCCAGAAGCCACAGCACAAAAACAACACAGAAGCCTTTGGAACCGCGGCGCGCCTTGCCGCCGAACCAATCTCCAGGCGGCGCCTCAAACGGCGGCCGGCCTCCTGAAATGTTTGAGGCGTCGTGTGCTGCCATAGGCCCTTGTGCTTTAGGCCACTAAAAGGCCCAGCAAAGAGTTTTTGCATGTTGCGCTCGGCCAGCTTCATTCGGCAGCGGGCTGGCAAAGCCCTCCCTGCCCTCTGTCTCTGGTTTCTCTTTTCTGCGCTCGGCCTAACAGTCCTCTACCCAAGCCCTCCCTGAAGCATACAGAGCGCGTGCTTTGCCATCATCCTCCCTCCCAGCCATCAAGGAAGCTGCATTCGAGCCGATAGTTGGAACCCTCACTCACGAAGGTACTAAGCAGGGAAAGCAAAGCGGCGGTTGGGACTTCCTGGATAACATCTCCTCGTTCAACATTAAAAAAAGGAAGGACCTAAAGCCCGCAAGTAGCCACTTCGCAAGGCATCCAACGAAGTTTCAGACAGGGAGACCCCAAAGGAGAGTGCGCACATGGGTTTTCTTTCGGGCAAATCTTTGAGCTCTATTTTTGGGGGGATGAAGGCCTGTGGCCAAGCTTTAAGCTTCTTGGAGCTTTGGCTGTACCCTAAACCCAAAACCCAAAACCCAAAACCCTAAACCCTAAACCCTAAACCCTAAACCGGTTGAGGGGGCGGATGTTGAGGGATGCTGGGGGGCTTTGGAGGGCCCTGGGTCGCTCCTTCGAAGGGCGGCCGTGCGTCGAACGGCCCCGGCGGCCTCGTCAGATTCTGGTGCGAGTGCTTCGCCGCTTGGCGTTCCGGGGTTTACAGGGCTCTTGAGGTTGTGAAGCTCTAGAGGCTCGGGTTTCTAGGCGTTCGGGCCACTATGACGGCTTCGCCTTAAACCCAGGGCCCTACACCTTGAGCCTTGGCAGGATGTAGCCTTGAGATTTGATCCGTTTGAGGTAGACCCTCAACCCTAAATCCTAAATCCCAAACCCCATGATAGCCAGCACAAACATCGAACCAATGAGTTTAGGGAGGCCACAGTAGAGCCTTTTCAGCAAGGAACCTCAGGTTTAAGGTTTAGGGCTTAGGGTTATGGGCGTCTAAAGGGCAAAGGGCTTTCAACAGACATCCTCCTACATCCACTGCCGCTGCGCCTCTCGAATGGCGGAAGGTGGGGTGGGGGCCCACCCTCAAAGGGAGGTCGTGCCTCAGGCTGCTAAAGGGTTCAGGGTGGAGCAAAGGTGGCAGCCACGAGAGGTACCAGGACGAGCTCGAGTGCAAGGTTGTGGGTTTAGGGTTTAGGGTTAGGGTTTCCTAAACCCTGAACCCTAAACCCTAAACCCTAAACCCTAAAGCCTAAAGCCTAAAGCCTAAAGCCTAAAGCCTAAAGCCTAAAGCCTAAAGCCTAAAGCCTAAAGCCTAAAGCCTAAACCCCCAAAGCCTAAACCCTACATGTAAGAGTTGGTGTCGGAGCTCAAGAAGCCATCGGCTGTTCGAGCACGCAGGCTCCCGACAGGCATCGTATCTTGCAGGCCAGACCGTGGTAAACCCAATTTGCTTGACTAAATTTGCGCTGCGCAAGGCCAATTTTCCGGAAGGTGTCCGATGGTTTGGATTCCGGCACCTTTGATTGGCCACAACCACGAACCAAAAAAACTCAACTTATGGCGTGCTGCCCCCACCGCCTGCTTCAAGCCACCCGGCTACTCTCAGCTTGCAACATGGTGTGACATCATGGTGTGGGGTGCTCTTATCACACGGGCATGAACAGGGCCGCGGGGGCGCTTGCACTTAAAGCATAAAAACCTGAACCTTGCACTTCACATTAAAGCACAAGTCAAAACATGTGAACGCGTCTGTTTTGAATAAGTGAAGGTCTGAGAGATAAGGGTCGATCACGTGTTTTTTTTGGGGCTCGAAGTTACTTGGAGCATTCTCAAATTTCTCCCCCCAACCCCGAAACCCGCAACTGACGGCAGATTCTTGTTCCAAGCACCATGAACCTACCCCAAAGCAAGCCCAAAGCGGTCATTGCCACAATTCTCTACCCTGACTTCTTCTCCGGGTTCCGGACACCTGGTGGCATGTCAAAAGGCGGGCGCCGCGCATCCAACCTGAATGTCCCAAATCTGGGTATTGGAGGAGCTTGCGGGTGTGTAGTGGAGGAGACCAGCTCACAGCCATCACGCTTGTTGAAAGATGCTTGCGCCGGGCTCCAGTTGAGAACCCCGAAGCCCAAACCCTCACACAACAGTTGGGGGGCTAAGAGGACCAGCACGCTCCGGTTCAAACGAACAGCCTGCACCCTGAACCCTGCACCATCTATCCACAGCACCAAACCATCAACCGGCGTTCCCGGTGCTTACCGCTTAGCCTTGCGCTTTGCTGCAAGGGCCACTTTTCGCTGTCAAGCCATCAAGCAACACGTACGAAGATCTACCCCCGTAGCGCCATCGGCGACGTTTAAATTGATTTTTGAAACGTATTCCATTCGTACTCCATTCCCCGTCAAGTGTAATTGCCGCCAAAGTCAACGCTTCGACCCAACAGGATATGAGTGCTTAATGTGATTCCACGTCTAAAACCCTAAAACCCTAAAACCCTAAAACCCTAAAACCCTAAAACCCTAAAAACCCTAAAGCCCTAAAGCCCTAAAACCCTAAAACCCTAAAACCCTAAAACCCTAAAACCCTAAAACCCTAGAACCCTAAAGCCCTAAAACCCTAAAACCCTAAAACCCTAAAGCCCTAAAACCCTAAACCCTAGAAACCAAGTGCAGCGCCATCCGGGCGGTGGCCGCTCAAACGGGGGCCTCGGCAAAGAGCCCTCGCAAGCCAACCCCGGGTTGAGGGCTTTCGGGGTTGTGCCGTAATCTTATGGTTCACCTGCAGGTCCTAAACCCAAACCCTAAACCCTAAACCCTAAACCGCAAATTAACTCCAACTGTCGACCCTCCGGCATGACTTTGACACGTCGAACCAACTGATTCCCACACCAATGAAGCCCAAACCCCAAAAAGCCTGATTAGTACCCGTACTATAATTCCTATTAAGGACTGTTAAAATAAGGGGGAGCATCCCAATGTACTATGGTATGAGCGTATCGCTGCAGGAGTGTTCCACAGTCAAGACTGCGTCTCGAATTGCAGCCGAGTCCAGGCAAAAAGCAAGCCAACAAGCCTGCAGATTGTAGCGACTCATACCTAAGCCCTAAACCCTAAACCCTAATCCCTAAACTCTACACCCAAAACCCCAAACCCTAAACCCTAAACTCTAAACCCCAAACCCTACAGGCACGCCATGGCAGGCCTTTCTAGCAGGTAGGGCTCGAAAGGTCACCTCCGCTAAGCCCTAAACCCCTGAGCCCCTAAACCCGGAACCCTAAACCCCAAAACCCCTAAACCCCCGAACCTCTAAATCCCCAAAACCTAAACCCTAACATCCCTAACCCCTAAACCCTAACATCCCTAACCACTAAACCCTAACATTCCTAACCCCTAAACCCTTAACCCTACTCTAAACACTAAACCGTACCCTAAACCCTGAACCCTAAACCCTAAATCCTGTAGTGCCCGCCCCTGCTGAAGCCGCTCCCCGAGGTCTGCACCGATAGGGTGGTGGGGGTCCACCCATGAACGGAGGAGGAGGCCTCAGTTCGGAGTTTAAGGTTTAGGGTTTAGGGTTCAGGGTTCAGGGTTAAGGGTTTAGGGTTTGGGGTCTAGGGTTTAGGGTTTAGGGTTTAGGGTTTAGGCTTTAGGGTTTAGGGCTTCATGCAGTTCAGGGTGCTGGGTTGTGGATGGGATCCGGGAACGTTGAGGGCCTTCAAAGGCTAAGGGGCTTCGGTCCAAAATTACCTGTTGTGTTTTTAAGGCTTCTCAGGGTAGTCGCGTACGACAGCCATAAGTACCAGTTTGCAGCTGGCCTTGAAGTGAAGTGCTTGATGCCCGATCTGGAGGGTTTAAGTTCTGAAGCCGTAGGAAGTGACGGGTCTCGAGGCACAGGGCATTTGCAGAGGCATTGCAGGGCTTGTGATGGTTTGCTTTACCGTGTGGCCCCTCGGAGTTATCGAAAGCACGCAACGCTTACATCTATCTGAAGGGCACAACCCTGAAGCATGAAAAGAAAGCCGAGAAGAGGACCCCCTGCCGTCAAAATGCGGAGGTGGCCCTGGGCCTTCAGAGACTGCAATGATTTAGGTCGGGAGCATTTTGGGGTTTTGGGGGGACACCTGTTTCGGAGTGCGGGTTTCGACGCTGCGTTTTCCTTGACTGGTTACATCTGGCCATTGGGAGACTGGACGGGAGAAGTACATTAACCACATGGCGCAGCTGAAGCCAACTAATTTAGGGCCCTTAATGATTAGAATAGGGCTTTGGGGGCTATAAAAAGTACAAGTTCTCAAAGGGACTATCAGGAAAGTAATGATTCCGACCCCTATACTAAGCTGTGCGGGCTGACGTTCCACACATACCTTGATCTGAAACCTGGAATCATTTCAGCCGGCAAGAGCAACTAGACCCGGGAGTACCCTAGGAATAAAAGGGTACCCTTTTTGGTTTTAAGGGGATTGTGAGGGAACCCCAACCCTAAAGAAAGGAAAAAAGGGCCTACTCCCGGTCCTCGGCAATTGCAACATCCCCACTTTCATCAGCTAAGGCATGCCAGGTGTAGCAGCAGCAGCCCGGTCAGAATCCCGCAGCTGGCTAATCAGGAGGAGGGGGGGCTGGGGGTGAGTTTTTGTTCACCCATGCAGCTGTCACTGAAGATGTGGTCCCCGTTATGGTTATGGAAGGTTCGCCGTGCGTGTGCTTCCTTGCAGACACCGTGGAAATAGCCTTCACGTGCCGGAACACACTCTAATCTCAAAAGCGAGAGAACGTCCAAACTCATGGGTGTTTGAGCCCGCTGGGATCTTGCAAGGCTCCGGAAGCTGAGTGAGCCGCCATAGTCGAAGGGTGGCCTGACCGGACTGTAGGCACTGGAGGGCTTATGTGGTACCCCCCAACCCCAGGACCTACCTCCCCATAAAACCGTCCCGGCAAGACTGTTAAGTACATGAGGTGGGACACTGAGAAATGAAGCAGGAGCGAGAAGTTTCTGCGGATACAAGCATGCAATACTGCGT
This sequence comes from Symbiodinium natans, assembly GCA_905221605.1. Lineage (NCBI taxonomy): Eukaryota > Dinophyceae > Suessiales > Symbiodiniaceae > Symbiodinium > Symbiodinium natans. The sequence continues at coordinate 433,567 of CAJNDS010002098.1, forward strand.
CAGGAGCGTTGCTACCCGCCGCCCCTTCGCCCCCACGGACCACCCTCCCACTGTTGCCACTTCGAGGTTCAGGGTTTGCCAGGAGTCCGGATTCCGGGCTTTAAGGTTTGAACGAGCAACGCCATTGCTGGTGCAGGGCTGGTGTATTTAGCACTCAGACAAAGAGATTCAATCTTTTGCTTGTGCCGTGTTGCTGCGTCCCGCTGAAGCCTAGGGCCTAAGCTTTAGGTCCCTAGGTCCTCAATCCCAGAAGTCGACATTATGTTAGAACTCGACCCTGGCATGTGTTTCACAAGACACTGCAAGAGCTCAACCTCAGCTGCCTTTACACGAAGAGGCTGCGTTACCGCCCCAGAAGATGCCAGACAAAACAAAGGATGTCACAAAACCCTGAGAAGCCTATGTCCCGGTGGCATGCCCGGTGGCCCGTGCATTTCGGCGCCCGGAGGCAAGACCTGGGCGCGTCACTCCCACGTTATGAAGCGAAAGGGCCTTTGCAATTGGGCTCAACCCTAAACCCTAAACCCTTAACCCTAAACCCCTAAACACTCTGGGGCTGACTGGATGAGACCGGCTTCCATGAGCATCACTGTAATCTCCTTGTACCAAAGGCAGCTCGTGATTGCACGAAGGTGCGGGTGTGTTTGATGTCATACGTCCTTCCAGTACTCCCGACTCGTCTGCTTGGCAAAGCCGCTGCGTGTTTACAGCTAGAGGCTTGCAGAAATGCTGGGAGGATGAGGTCACAGTCGCACAAGTCAGGAGGGAGCGAACCGAGACTTACTAGGTGTGGTGCATGTAGCTCTGCTTCGGGTTAAGAGCACCTGTGCTCGTAGCATGAGGCACTTGCATTCTACCTAAGCTTGCCCTGCTTAGCAACAACTAGTTCATAGTTTCTGGGAAGAACGGGAACCCCAAAAAGCAAGAAGCCCTAAACCCTAAACCCTAAACCCTAAACCCTAAACCCTAAACCCTAAACCTTAAACCCTAAACCCTAAACCCTAAACCCTAAACCCTAAACCCTAAACCTAAACCCTAAACCCTAAACCCTAAACCCTAAACCCTAAACCCTAAACCCTAAACCCTAAACCCTAACCCTAACCTCCGCGGAACAGCCATCTTTTCTCCGGCAAATCCTCGACCCGTCTGATCTCGACCTCACTGCGCCGAAGCTGCTCACTCCTCATCCTCCTATCAGAGCCGAAGGTTCAAGCTTCAAGCCCTAACCCCCGAAGCCCGAAGCCCTCAGCCCTAAACCCTAAGCCCCAAGCCCTAAACCCTAAACCCTAGCTAGCAGACAAACTCCCTCGTAGGGTTTGGAGATCAACATCAAGACCGAAATCAAACGAAAACCCTAAAACGCTCACTCGACACAAACCCTAAACCCTAAACTCGAAACCCTAAACCCTGAACCCCAAGCCCACTTTACAAGCTGATGTGTGCGACACGCTGGTCCTCACCCTCGGCCTCCTTCTTCTCGGCAGCCTGCGTGCATGGAGTCGTTGGGAGGTTGGTGGGGGCATTAGCGCCTTTGGGATGTTGTTCTTTATCATTGAGGTTGCTGCTTCGGTCCTTGGACCATGGAAGGCTGGATTCAGTGAGAGGGCACGATGAACTGACTTTCTGCGCTTTGAGGCTTCTGGGTCTCGATTCAGTTGTATCTTGACTCGGCTTGGAAGTCTAGGAACTTGCAGGCAGAGTGGGCAGGATCGAGTCGCAGAGTGAGGTGACCCCGATTGCCCCTGAAAGCATTCCCTCCACCTTGACAGCACGCCACCTGCTTTGGCAAAGGTCCACCCGTAGCCATAACCCTGTTTGGGCACTATGATCAGGGTTACGCCTCATGCGGCGGTAGAAGCAACCCCAGGTGAAGCAAACCCGTAAACCGGACTTTGCGGCACACGGCCTTCTTGGCAGCGTCAGCGGCCGCTCGTGCTTCGAACGCCTTCATGAGGGTCTTGTAGAAAGTCTCATCGCCTGGGCAGATTCCATGATGGCCACAATGCTGAACCCGGGCGGTTAAGGCGGCGGATAAGGGAATTGCTCTGATTTCAGTGAAGAGAAGGTGCGTTGGGTTGTGCCCATGTTCGGGCGGCTTGGGATGGCTTGCTAGCCGATCACAATCTGTTCGCAGTTGCTCCAGTGCTGCTCCTGTCGATGCTATGGGGTGCCAAGCTGGTGTGAAACCCCAAGCCTGTGACTCTGTATGGGCTTCCTCCAAGCAACCGCAACCTGCTGCAACCCCTTTGAAGTACTCTCTGGATCTGAACCCTACCACCAACGTTTCGACTGGGGAAGGTGCCCTTCTTGTTGTCCTTGTTGTACTTCTTGGACTCCTCAACGCGGGCCTTCTTCTGCTTCTGCACCTGAGCTGAGGTTCTGGGAGCCTGTACTTACCTTGAAAGGCCCAGATTTAGTTCCAAGCTCTCCCAACGTACTTCCAAGGATGCTCGGGGCTAATTTCCCCGCATTTGCTGTTACAAAATGTGCCGCGACCACTCCGCCACCACCCCTCCGCTTAACCGCTCACCCCTACCCCGCCTAATCGCTCACCTGGAAGGTGAACAGGGGGTGACACGGGTGTGGACTTAGCGAAGACCCCAATGCACAAATTCCCTGAAGCCAGAACTCGGAACCCCTCTGAGAATTACAGCTCAAAAGCAACTAATTACGCTCTAACCGAATTACACTCTAAACGTAAACCCTAAACTTGCTAAACCCTCAACCCTAAACCCTAACCGTCGAAAATGTCGACTAGATGTGCCTTTAAAAGCATGCAGCCAATCTTTAAAAAAAAAAAAAAAGGACGCCCTCTCTCGGCACCCCGCCTCGTTGAACTCCGCCGTGCCCTTCTCGGAGCCTCAGGTGTTTTGGGGGAATTTCGCTTCAGGGCTCAGAACTTCAAAGTTCAGAGAGCGGCCTTCAAGAGTGGCCTTTCAGGGTGGCTTTCAGAGTGGCTTCAGGGTGGCTTTGCAGTGGCTATGCAGTGTCTGTAAAGTGGTTTAAAGTGGCTTCAAAGTAGCATTCGAGTGTCTTTGGAGTGGCTTTAGTAGCTTTGCAGCAGGGTTTAGATTCTGTAGCGATGGAACTTTCGCAGTGCTCCAGCAGCACGCCATCGAAGCAAGCATCTCACACCTTAACACAAACCTAAAACCTCAACGCCTGCACAGCCGAAACCTAAGCTCCGGATCTCATGCTTGCAGCCTTCGACCTCTGAGCTTTGAGTCCGGGATACGTCACTACACAGGGTCCGGTTAAGAGCAGTGCTGACCACAAAGCCGCAACACTCACAAGTCCTAAATCTCTGTTGACAATGCCCTTACAGAAACTGTTAAGCTCCGAGTTTCCAATTTTCCCATACAAGTTCTGCCTCCTAGGCCTTCCTGCCGGACCTACACACCCCACCCGCTTCCAGGTGTTGCCCAGTAGCTCTTGCCGGCCTTGGCCTTTCGCTCCGTGGAGCCTGGTTTAGGGTTGGCGGGCTTCGGCTTGTTCTTATGTGAGGGTTTCGGGGCTTGGAGGTCGACGCCGGAAGCGCGCCTTTGGGATTGGGTCAAGCCCCGGCGCCAGTCAGAACCGGAGCCAAACAAAACGGTTTGGAAATCAGGAAAGCTGGCTTCCCGAAGTCGTCTGTCTGTTCTTTGCTGATTTCATTCTGTGTGTTTCAGAATCCCTCTTCGCCGCCTATGATTCCCGGTCCCTGTCCCTGCTCGATTGATATGTCTCGGCTGTCCCACCTTTTGCGATCGCATGGAGTCCTGTTGATGCCTCTGGGAACAAAACAAAACCGAAGCCGGTAACTCCTGAACCGGCTGGAAAGGAAGCGCCGGCGGATGAAAACTCGAAGCCCGGGAAACCCGAGCCTCTGGCTTACAAAGCAATCACAAGCCCCACTCTAAGCTCCGTCCAACACGCAGTCACCTGCAGGCGTGGTCCGTAAGCTTATCCTTCAACCTCAACCCTAAACCCTTAATTGCCTACATCTATCGTCTCCCTCCATGGCCTGGGTTCAGCTCCTCCATGACCTCCTTGCTCTTCAGGGCATTCCTGCACAAACAATTCCAAGAGGATTTAGGGTTTAGGGTTTAGGGTTTAGGGTTTAGGGTTTAGGGTTTAGGGTTTAGGGTTTAGGGTTTAGGGTTTAGGGTTTAGGGTTTAGGGTTTAGAGTCCGCCGACCCTGGCGGCGTGTTGGATGGGAAAAGGAGGTGAAAACCTCCCTCTTTCCCTCCTTACCCTCCAAAAACCCGGGGGGGGGGTAGGGGGGGGTACCCCGCCAGCTTTTCCGTGGAGGAACAGGCCACCCACACCGCGTAAACTCATGGACCATAGGCGTTTTCGCACAGGGCATAGGGGCTCTTTACCCCCCCCCCCCCCCCCCCCCCCCCCCCCCCCCCCCCCCCCCCCCCCCCCCCTACCCCCCCTAGGCTGCCCTCCTTCAAGCTGGCTTCAGCTCCTGTTTGGGTCCTGGTGCTACCCCCTACCCCCCCCCCCAACGTTTCACAGAGGCTCAAGCAAATCAACTTTTGGCATCCTTTGAGCTGACGAGCGCGTTTAAACCTTTCAACTATGCTCCAGCGGGGTCGGCGGCTTGAGCCGGAGGCTCTTAAATTTAGGGTTTAGGGTTTAGGGTTTAGGGTTTAGGGTTTAGGGTTTAGGGTTTAGGGTTTAGGGTTTAGGGTTTAGGGTTTAGGGTTTAGGGTTTAGGGTTTAGGGTTTAGGGTTTAGGGTTTAGGGTTTAGGGTTTAGGGTTTAGGGTACAAGAAACATCGCATCTAGGGTTTATGCTCCACCCGACTACAGCTACAGCTCCCCCAATCCTTAAGCGCCCAATCCTAAAACCCTAAACCCTAAACCCTGAACCTTCAAAACTCCCAGCAAGCTCTGCAGAGTCTCAGGAAGCAACCCCCCCCCCCCGGCCACAGCGTGGAAGTTTGAGGATTCTGGTTTCTGGTGCTTTTGGCCCAAACTCTCCAACGTCCGGTACAAAACCCCCAACGCCTAAACTCCTAAACTCCTAAACTCCGAAACTCCTAAACTCCTAAACTCCGAAACCCTGAGATCCCACCGGCCTCTTCTTGCTGAAGGTCGGGGGCTCAATCTTCGCGCGGAGGACGGACTGCACCTGCAGCCCAGAGCACTTGCAAATAACACCGCGCATGGCAAGACGTGGCACTCTTGAGAGTTGATCTAAGGTGCTTACGACGCTCGGGAGTCTTAAGGAGGCGGAGGTGAAGGTTCGGGCGGCTATCCTTGTAGTTCGGGGGCCCCAAGGGACTGGACTTCACATTTCCGTGCAGAAACAAAAGGAGCACCTTTCTGCGGAAACCAACCCTAAAGGCCCTAAAGCCCTAACACAATTCTGCAAAAAAAGCCCCTCGGCCGTGGCACCTCGGTGCTGTTGATGATTCGGGCCAGATCCGCGTTCGCCATGGCGGCCCGGGGCAGGGTGTAGCCCTTCCTTGGTCACGGGCACAAAACGGTTTTGAGCTTTTCGAGAGCTTTGGCCGTTTGCCGAACGCGTTTGAGAGCCTGGCCTGGTCTTATATAGCTCAGGGTTCAAGGGTCAAAAGGGCGATGAGGACTACGTAGAATCGGCAGTTTTGCCCGCCACAGGCGGAGGAAGCGTGTGGTGCTTCGCTGAACGGAAGGGGCCCCGAAGCGATGCTGTGAAATTTTGTAGCCTCAGTCATCCAGAATCCAACTGTATGCTAACCAAATAAGTAAGAAGAGAATGGATTGAGATGTTCCCCCTTATACTAACAGTCCTTAATAGGGATTATATGATGGTACCCCCTATCATAATCCCAACTAAGGACTGCTAGTATAAGGGGGAACATCCCAACGCGGGGAGCTATATTGAGTTATTCAAGGACATCCAAAATCCTGGCAACACTCGCCTAAAATGACCGCCGAAGCGCGACGTTCTTGAAAGCACGAAAACACTGACGTGAGTACTCCTAGCCATTTTGGGCCTTTTGCTGGTATAGTCCTCTGCCGTTTCCATTAAGCGAAGTGGCGGGTCCGCTCACAATCCTAAGCGCATATATTTCTCGTGAATACACCATCCTGGCAAAAAAAGGGAAGGGATAAAAGTGTTTCGCGTCACACCTCTGAGCTCTGCAACCCAATGAACGATTGTTGTCCAATATTCCTTCACGTGGAAATTCACGCAAAGTCTTTCCTGGCTACGTTCGCGAACTCTCGCGTAATACGTTGGAGTTGGCGTTTTAGGGTTCTGACAGGTTGGCAGGTCGTTTCTTGCCGCGGTTCATTTGTGCCGGCTGCCGGGTGGGCGCGCTATCCGCCAACCGGCCTTTCAGTATCTGTGATTTCGCGAAGTCTCTTCCATCCGTGCGCAGGACTTTCGCGAAGAATCCCAGTGATCCTGCCTGCCCAATGGAGGTTTTTACGCAGCAGGAGCAGGACATGCAAGGTATGCGCAGCTGAAGCAACCCGAGAGCTTCTGCCGCGACAGAATTTAGGGTTTGGGGTTTAGGGGTTCGGGGTGGTTAGGGGTGGTTAGGGGTGGGTTAGGGGTTAGGGGTTTAAGGGTTCAAGGCCAACCACAGAGCATGCCAAACTCTCGCTGGGCAGCTTCATCGGCGCTCCACCCTTGTAGGTGCCATAGATGGCCGACAGCCTGCCCACAACCTACTGCTTGCTTGAGAACCCCCCCAAAAATTATTTTACTTCGAACATCCCCACCCTCTCTTGGTAGAGATACTCTGGGGTTGGGCACTCCAGGGACACTCTGGGGCTGGGCACTCCGGGAACGAGACTCTGGGGTGGGGTTGAGCACTGCACTCCCTGGAGTGGACACTCCAGGGGACACTCTAGAGTTGGTGGAGTAGACCGGGCGAGGAGAAGAGTTCCGGGCCAGGAGAAGAATTCCGGGCAAAAAGAAGAGTTGAGTTTAAAATCTAACAACCCCACACCGAGGGTGGGGAAAAACAAAAAAGAGTAGCAACAGCTTCAGAAAGGAACATGCTGTCCGATAGCGCGGCTAAGCAGCTAAGCCTGAGAAGCTCAGGCTGTTGCAGTTTCGGGCTTTCGGTTTGGACATGTCCAGCTTGGGGATCGCGGAACTTGGCGGAGGTGGTCTTCGGGCTACCACCTTCGGTATCCCAAACGTAGACAGTGGCCACTCAAACACTGAAACCTCAAGCCCCAACCCGGACGCAATGACCGCAGGAATGTTGCTTGTTTGGTCTTCGGATTTACGGTTCTTAAGATAGGGACTCAAGCACCTACGCTGACCTAACGCTTAAATTGGGCCCCCCCCCCCCCCCCCCAAAGAAAAGCCTCTTGAAGGCGCTCTCAGTGAAGATAAGGAAGCGGCCGAACGCGCCACCTGCCACTGAGGAGACGTCGAGTGACGTCGAAAGCGACACCCACAATCCCGCACTCTTCTTTTCTCCTAAACACCAAACCCTAAACCCTAAACCCTAAACCCTATACCCCATACCTTAAACCCCGGAACCTAAAATACGCCCTAAACCAAGCTTCGGAGCTTGAAGTCTTGGGCATTTCTTCAGGCCCCGGATCTGGTCACGAGTCGAGGGCTATGAGCGCTCAGAAAGCTTTGATGCCTTTGACAAGCTAGCGCTGAACTCTGCAAGCCCTCCATTGTGGTTTAGGGTTTAGGATTTAAGGGTTCAGGGTTTAGGGTTTAGGGTTTAGGGCTTAGGGCTTATGATTTAGGGTTTAGAGTTTAGGGCTTACGATCGAAAACGATATGTATCTCAGGACAACCCCTTTTCGCCTGGAGCCAACCGCAGCAGGTTGAGGCGATCCACCTGACAAGGGGCATGAAAACCACCGGGGCGAACGGCCACACTCAAAGCTACCTTTCATGTTTGGTGTCTGGGAGGTCGTTCTCACACGAACAAACAGCCCAAACCACACCCAACACCCTCTTGGCGATAAATACGAAACAGCTTCTTGCTGAAGCCAGTCCACATGGGCCGTCTCCACACCCGGGATGTTTCGCATGGCGCGGACGATGCCATTGTCCTCATGACCATGGGTCTTCACAAAGTGCTCTAACCCCTAGAGTCAAAACCTCACTAAAAACCCACACAAAATTCGGAACCCGGAACCGGTGGTGAGGCTAGGGACCCCTTCTCTTCTGGTCCCCACGAGCCCTGCTGAGAACATGCCCTTGGCCCACGCTTTGGGGCTGAGAGCTTCTTGATGCCTTCGGGGGGTGGGGAGGGGAACCCTAAACCCTGAACCCTGAACCTAAACCCTGAACCCTCAACCCTAAACCCCAGCACTAGTGCCCCGTCCTCGTTGTAGATGACCAGAGGCCCCAGTCGGCGCACGTAGCGGCGATTCCTGGCCTTGCCCTTACCTGAGATGCGAGACAGAATGGTGACTGCACCTAATCTGACTGAGGTTTGGGGCTTGGGGTTTTGGGTTTAGGGTTTAGGGTTTCAGAGGGCCACAGGCCAGGAATGGTCTTAAGGATTTCGGCTTCCCACAAATAGCCAACAGCATGGCTTACCCTCTCAGCTGGTCCACCACCTACAACCCCTCGACAACTCCTTCCACAGGCTCCCCCAGTTGGAAGTCTCTCTGTGAGGACTTGCAGCTTAGAACCAGGATGGAGCCTTGAAAACGATTAGACGGTTTAGAGAATCGGAATAACTCTCCAACCCTCCTCCAAGGTTCCCCTACCCGTCAAAACATGCCAAAGAGACTACGTAAAGTTGAGGCCACAACTAAAAACCTTTAAACAAAAAAAACGAACATCTGGTTGAACTAGGTGCAGCGTAGAGTTTTGTGGCATGAACAAGAAGCGACTTAGGACTCCAGGCCGAGGGCACATCCGCCCTAATATTGAATGCATGCATATGTTTCCCTGAACACAAATTGGGATGCATCTTTCCTTTGATTTGCGGTGTGTACGGGGTCAGAGCCCTGTCACCCCCTTGAACACGGCAAAATTCACCCCCAAAGAACCTAAACCAAACCATCTTGTCAACCCACCCCTCACCACACCTAGCTAACACAAAAACCCTGGCACCCTTTAGCAGCGCTCTTCTTGCCCAGCAGCCCGCGCGGATCTTCTTCGAGTCAATGGCCTGCCACATCCGCAACTCTATGTGTGGGCCCATCCACACATGATCCCATGCCCACCCTCTGGATGATCCTCTCTTTGAGGTTTCAAGGATTGGTTCCACTTAGCCTAAAAATCTTGCACACGCTTTGGCTGCCCGGCCGCTTACCGTTTGGCACTACCTCATTCCGTTTACAGGGCCGGAGCAAGGGCCCAGAGCCAATATGCATGGAGGCAAAGCTTGCAACCCGGCCAAGCTGACACTGCAGTACCAAGAGCAAGTTCCTTCCTCCCATCAGCTGTCGTTTGAGTGGTCCGTCAATGTCGACCATTTCGTCGACGTTGGAAATTGATGTGGTGATGGTGGTGGCAGCTCTTTCGGCAGGCTGTCCGGCACTACTAGTGTTGTGAGAAGGAGGCGGATGAGGTTCTTCCTCCACCTGGGCCCTCTGGCCACATCTCGCAACCCCAGAAGCACCCACGTTGGCAACAGCCTTCTGGAGCTCCTCGCCGCAGCCCAGCTTCTTCAGGGACTCGATGGCCTTCACAGCTGAGTAGCTGACTGTGGGAGGGGAGGAGGGCGGAGGGGCCTTCACAAAGCCAGGTGCTGGCAGGTTGAACAGTCCAGGATTTCGGCCCCCACTAAGTCTCCAAGGCATGATACACCCAAGGGGCCACATGTGTGTGTCTCTGTGTGTGTGTGTGAAGAACCGCCCCAAGTCCGAGGCAAGTACAAGCAAGGCTCAGAAGTGACTCTCCGCGAGGTGCGCGGAACTTTACATGCAACTGCGCCTGCAACCTGTCCACCCTGCACAGCCCAAGGCCGCGTAAAACCCTTCTGTGCCTGCTTCGTCTTGGACACCGACTCGAGACCTCAAGGTTTTTTGGGAGATCAAGAAGGGATTTAGGGTTTAGGCTTTATGGGGTTTAGGGTGCTGATTAACCGACTTCATCGATTTCACTTTGGCGTCGCGCAAGCCGCCCGCGTTTTGGACCCTCCCTTCCAAGTCTTGTTCGAATGTGTCTTTAAAAGGGTCGTCGAGTTGTCGGTCTCTCTCTTACATCACTCTTCAACCCTGGGCCTGAAGGGCAGAAGGTGGCCACTGCGTATCGCATTGTTGACACGCGTGAAGTGCGGGCGTGGCGGTGTTGGACGTGCCACTGCAGCCCAGATCAACCACGGGCAACGCACAAGAGAACTAGTCGAGCCGAGCTTCCGTCGGTGACCACCAGGGGAAGCTCGGCGACCTGTCCGATCTTGTGGCCGCGGGCCATGACCTGAGAAATGCGTAAGGCTTAGGGTTTAGGGTCTAGGGTTCAGGGTTTAGGGCTTCGGGCTTAAGGTATCTAAACAGTCTGGTTATGTCGGGGGTATTCTGATTTGATGAGGCTGTTTGTAGTGTTTCTGATCCAAGCCCTCATGCATCATGCGAGAGCTCGAAGCTCGACAATACAACGCTTTTCTTGAACACCTGGCTTCAAAACCTTCAGGGAAGTGTTTTCGAAAACTGCGCCCAGGCTGCGAGAGGCGGCAGGCTCGAGGCGGCCAGGGCAACTGCCACAGCGTGGCGCTTCTTCGTCACGTTCACCTGAGGCTTTGTTCTTGTGCTGATGGCATACGGAATGTTTGTCGGGGTTTGGCAGGTAGTTGCTGCAGGCTGTCTAAGTAGAGCGGGTGCTTGCTACCGGCGTTTTTGCGAGCTCGGGTAGGGCAACGTGGAGCCCTATAAAGACAAGTTCGCCAGCCAAAGCAGGATGTGGCAACTTTTCAAGGGAAGACGGAGGGGTCCACAACAAAGACCAGTTGTCTGGGTGCCGCAAGAAATGTTTCGTGTGGCGTGCAGGGGGAGCAGCAAGCCCCTCCTGCCCCCAAACTGACTCCAGGCCACTCGGCGGTGCCAGCGTCGCCAGATGCGAGTGGGGTTGAACATGCCGCCTCCACGAGCCTGACCACGGACTACTTGCTTTGCGGTACGGGGGAGCCTGGGGCTTGGATACAAAGCACCTAAATCCTGAACTGGTAAGCTCTCATCCCCTGCCCTTGACCCGAACCTAACCACGAGAATCTGCCCCAGTTCACTCCGTCAGAAACAGATGTTTGCTCGATTGAGGGCTTAACGAGGTTGTGGGGATGTTTGGGAGGCATCTTGCTGCAGAAATCGGGTTTACGGTTCAAGCTGTAGTAAACTTCCCACACTACATCTGCGACGCAGCTACGGTTCAAGCTGTAGTAAACTTCCCACACTACATCTGCGACGCAGCTGCTGAATGGCCCATTCTCTCCTTGATGGAAACTGAGCAGAGCTGCACAGTAGCCATGATCATCTCAGAGGGCCTTTCCCGGTCTGTGCCAGGCGATGATAGCATCATACCAGAAACGGCAATAAGGCTCCAGCTGCAGGTCTCGCACAACTAACCGCATTGCTCAGAAGATTCAGGTACTGCAAATGTTTTCGGGAAGGCACTGGGAAGGCACCGCTCGCTGCTGGTGCCTCCAACTTTGGGAGCACCCATGGACACGAATGCGCGAGGTCGGTGCAAGGGCACCGAAAACTCCCTGGGCACTGGCGGCCACAGAGCATTGCAGCTGCAAGTCACCGTGGAAAAGGCCCCCAGCCATCCTCTTGAAGGACGCGGCGGGCAACGACCTCTCCGGAGGCCAATGGTGTGATGAAGGGTGTGATGAAGATTGGTTGGCTCCAGATCAGCACCGGCTGCTCAGCTCTCATCAGCCTGCCGGCAACCTAGTGGATGAGAGTAAATCCCAGCAAAGCCATCGCCATGAGAAATGCCAGCGCATGATCGCATGTGTGGATGTATGGAGGGTGCATACTCTTTACAGCGCATCCTTCTGCAGAACTGCACGAAATCCTTGTTGTACCGGGCGAGATAGCAAGTGGCAAAGGATGAGATTGCAGGATGTTGCTCTCATCGTCCGAACAATGGATGCGGATCTTGGAGACCGAATAATCGTTGTTCCCGCTATATTGCACCACCACCATGCGGGAGACCTTCGTCTTGGAGCCAAGATCCATCGTAAGTTGTCCATCTTTCATGGAAGAGTCCCGGCATTCACAGCTCATGCCATGACCGCCTGCAACGAAAGTAAGAGCATGATCATCAATTGCGTTGCTGGCATCATGGTCGCTCCCAATGTCGCCTGTGGTTGCGAATGCGCTCGCAATCTGAATATACTCATTCTCACCCCAAACCGCCGTTCCCAAAGGTCAGGTAACGATAGCCATCAGCAGGATTGCAATCAATCACTTCGCTTGTAATGTTGCTGGCTACCGAAACAGCTGGCACCGGTGCTGGTGTTGGTGTCAGCAGCTCTCCATCTCCAAGGGCAACTGGCAAAGCCAGCAAGAGGATGAGACCCTAAACCCTGAACCCTAAACATGTGATCATCGTCAATCACCTGGCCACCTTGATGAAGGCTTGGTAAGGCATCTGATATCCTTCTGAAGGCTGCAGGTCTTGCATGCATGCCGTTCCGAAAAACACCGAAAGAGCACACAGACACCGACACAGACACAGACGCGGACACGGACACAGACACAGACACCCACAACAGAGGCAGAATTCTCCGGCAGTTTCGGCGCCTGGTTGCCAAAAGCTGCCTGACCGGCGCGGTGGGTGCCGCCACCGGGAGCGCGGGGGATACCTCAGAGGCTCGAGAAACTCCTCCTCTTGCCCCCGCCCTGCTACCGTACGGCATCCCCGATGCCCCTCAATCCAAGCTAATCCCCTCCCCTAATGTCAAACCACCCCTACCCTCTAATATTAAAAACCCCCAATATACTATAACATGAATATAATGGGGGGGGTATTTATTATTAGGGGGAGGGGATTCTCTCTCCCTGCCGAGCCACGCGCAACAGCGCGGCCGGTGCACCAGGACTCGGCGGCGGTGTCGTAGCCCGCCTGTCAGCGCGCCCCGCGTCGGGTTTAGGGTTTAGGGTTGAGGGTTTAGAGTTTAGGGTTTAGGGTTTAGGGTTTAGGGTTTCGGGTTTAGGGTTTAGGGTTTAGGGTTTAAGGTTTAGTTTACGGTTTAGGGTTTAGCTCTGTACTGGGGGGGCTTAAGGTCACTTTGGGTTTGTTAGGTCCCAAGAACCACCCGAGAGCCCGAAAATCTTCCACCCCCCCCCCTCTAGTCTCAAGTTCCCAAGCCCTTGAGATTTTATGAGGGCTTCGGAGTGCTCAAGGCCAAAGATCGGAAACGTCCCGTCTTCTGGGCTCTAGGAGTTCAGGTTTAAATCGTCCCACAAGCGCCTTTACAGCAACCGACGCCGGCCTTTGCGCTGACGGCGTAAGCCTGGCGCTTGTTCTTTGCCATGTCTCGGTGGACCTGGCAGTTGAGTAGCTGCCCACTGAGCAGCAACACTACAACACAAGATAGTGGCACAGGAAGACGACAATCAGACCCCTTTCAACTACACATTTTTGGGCCGAGTAGGGCCCCTGAAGCAAGGCCTGTCCGTGTTTAGCGCAGCTTCAAACTTCATTGAACCCTCTTCGACCCCCTAAAAGCCCCTTCCCCAGATCAGACACTTGACTGCGCCCTTCAGCAACTCCCCCCAACAAGGAACCGCCACTCCCGACTTCGAGGACTTGGGCCGAGTTTCCCTACACCCAAAAACCCTCTGTAGCGTTTTGGCCTATGGGGAAGCCCCAGCCTCGCGCACCAAGTCAGGTCGCAAAGGAGATGTCCTGAGCTGGCGATGTGCGCTGGGGGGCGACAAGCCTCAAAGTCTAGCTGCCACAGTCTCAACATCCCAACCAAGCCATCCCCAGAAGGATCAGCAGGACAAGCGTCAGCACGTGGGGCATCACGACGGTTCCCTCCTGTCACTGGGGGCTTCGGCCACGCGGCAGCAAACAAGCCACAACCCGTCACAGCGCCTAGGATTGCCTTCATCTTCCGCAAAGAGAAGTTTTGGGCTGAGAGGGGTGGAGGGATTGAGGAGTAAGCTCTGAGGCATCTTGGGAGATACTCGGCTGCACATGCCACATCAAACCTGTGCTAAACCTCGAGCACGAACTTAAGCACCCTAAGCCTCCAAGCCTTCGCTGCCAAACAAAAACTCAGCCTTTTGGTTTTGAGTGCTGACTCAGCTTCGGAGTGATAGGACGCATCCCTGCCCCTTTGCGCATCGATCGCTGATTTGTTTGGCTGAATCCGTTTACGCTGGTGTCTCCTACGCTGACCTTCGCAAGACCAAGAGAGACTCCACAGCGCCCAAAACCCTGCAACCTCCACCGAGCGTGCTGCAGTTCAAGCAGAGAAGGTCAAGGCGCCCATGTCGCTTCAAAACCCAACCGAACACTCAAAAGGGCTGAAATTCTCAAATGGTCCAGCAGACGAAGCCCTACAGTAGAAGCCAAAAAGTTTGAAACTCAATAGCCTCAATCTCTAAGAGTAAAGTATGGGGAATCCCAGCACTATTCTTCCTTAAAAAGGTTTCCAACTTTTTGGGGTTTACTGTATCCCCAAAACATCTGAAGCCCAGAGCGCAAGCATCCCGAGATTTGCAGAATGCAGAGCCCCCACAGCCAAAGTTCCGAACCTTCGATCCTGCAACATCCTTCAGTCCAAGTGATCACGTACTGCATAATAGATAATGTACAATGAAAAAATATGTCGTATAACATATAAGAAAAAATGACAAACCCTAAGTAGGTTCGTTTTGTTATTAGGGGGTTTGGGGTTTGGGGTTCGGGGTGTGGGGTTTGGGGCATCGGTGGCATCCAGTGCTTAAGTTCTGGGTCTCAGGCTCAACGACCTACGAGTGTCACCCTCTTCGGCCTTCTTCGAAGGGTCTTCGTAGTTGAAGACGGACACAACAGGCCTGGGACGCGTTAAGTTTCAGTACGCATCATGCAGGAGCACTCCACATTTCAAACATATCTCTTTTGGAGTCGAGTAGAGCAATTACACCCTCCCCGTCCCTTAGCATCCGTCCCCCACCTCTAAACCCTAATCCAAACCCGAAACTTGTAAACCCCGAAACCTAAAAACTGAAGCCTAAATCCCACATCCTAAAGCGCTACAGCCCTAAAACCCAAAACCCATAATTTGACCAGGTCGGGCGTTTGCCCGACAAGCCGGACTTAAACTCCAACCCCCCAAGTCCGAGATGAACTCCATGACCCCGCAAAACCTAAGCCCTAAGCATAAAACCCTAAACCGTAAACCCTAAACCGTAAACCCTAAACCGTAAACCCCAAACCCTAAACCCTAAACCCTAAACCTTGCTCTTTGGCATTTCCAAGATTTTCTGGAATCTTCCTTGCGAAGGGTTGCCTCACTACTCTCTACTCTGCTTCTACCTGCCATGTGAAGTCGAGGGTTCAGGGTTTAAGTTGAGGTCTTAGGACCATTACTGACCTTGACCCTCCAGCCAGCAACACTCACAGAACACTCCCGAGATCCCCCCAGTCAGCACCTGACCTTGCAGTTGCCATGGCCTCAGCGGAGCGGGATGCGGACGGGCCCGAACCCCAACGTTTGAAATGCGGGTTCATGGCACAGCGGCGCTGACAGCTGGGTGAGCGAGGCGCGCGCATGCAAGGTGCATGCAGGATACACGCACCGTGCCGGTTTAGATTGAGGGCTCTTGGGAATCAGAGGAAGTGGCTAAATAAGCTGAATAAGCATAAGCTTCGGGAACGTCACCCAGCTTCTTCTGTGGCGGTTGAAATGTGCATGCGGTATGCTTTGATTACGACCGCCGGCGAGTAACGCCTCCAACATGAAATCCCAGCCAAACAACATGGAACCTCCGAAAACTCCCCGGGGTCCTGAGGCGACGGCGAAAGTCTCGGCGGTCCCGGGGGCGCAGAATTCAGAGCACTTGAGATGCCGGGTCTTACCCTGGTTTCCGCGGTGCCGGAGCCAAAAGCAGCAAGCGAAAGCGAAGCCCTCCGGCCATGCTGCTAGGTAACCTCTGCAAACTAAAGCCCGAAGGGTCGTGGGGCGTGCCTTTAGGTCGGGTAGCTCAGGGGTGTGTAGGAAACAAGAGTTTAAAATGGCAAGGGGGGTTCACCTTATCTCAAATCTACAAGGTGTGGTTGTGGTAGTCTTTGGCAGGGCTCCATGTTGTAGGATTTTATGGACTTTCCATCCAAATGAACCTCTTCCACCATCAGCCTCGCCGACAAATTCTGCAATGCCCTGAGAACGCGAACAGGTGAAAACCCTCGTCCCGGAACACACAACCAAGTAACATGGGAAGCCTTACGTACGGAAAACAGACCCTGCGGTAAAACTTTTACACTTAGTCTGAATACAAGAAGCCGTGATCTTGGAGTTGAGCCCGGGCACGAACCAAAGCCCCCTCAACCCGAAACTCCCAAGTTGAAGGATTTGCTTCGGGCGGCTGAAGCACCCCCTCACAAGCATGGAACGCCCTCCTGCACCAGGAAGAAAGTTCCAAAGCTTCCTCAAGAAATCCAAGGCCGCAAAGGGCTCTGCACACCCGCAGCAAAGCTGGATCCAAACAGGACGTACTCGAAGCTGCAAAGCTTGACAGATCTCATGCCGATACACTAAACCCTAAACCCTAAACCCTAAACCCTAAACCCTAAGCCCTAAACCCTGAGGCTCAGAGCCCACTCTCTTGGATCCCCCACGGGCATCGTCACCCAGGTATGCCGACTCACCGCGAGGTCGGCAGTGCAGTCGATGGGCAGCGCCACGACCTCAGGGCTGCTGTTTGAAGTACCAGGCAGCTAAACCCCAAACCCCAAACCCCAAACCCTAAACCCTAAACCCTGACCCCTTATCCGGCACGAGAAACAGGGCCTGGCCCCTGAAAGAAGTCGCTGAAGCCGCCCGGACTAAGCCGCAAGCTGTCTGCGGGTCTCGCCCATCCTTGCCCTCGGGCCTCTGCTGCGCGGACGAATATGGGAGTTCCAATAGGGTACCCTTTTTGGGGGTCCCTTTAAAGGGGATTCTACTACGGGGATTCTATTCTGTTTGGGGTATGAAAGGGGTACCCTTGCTTTGAGAAATAACTCGAGTTAGAGCGGCGGTACATGTAGGTAGGACTAGGAGACAGACATGTGTGGGGGGGAGGGATGCGGGGGAGGGATGGGGAGGGATGGGGGGAGGGATGGGGCGGAGGGAAATACAGCGGGCCGAATTCGACGAACTCGGTTTTGATAAAAACGTTTTTTCGCCTAATAAAGATACCCCAAACTAGATCTGGCCCAAATGAAGGGATGAAGATAGGCTCATTGTTGATATGTTCAACACATTGCGCGCACGACGAGCCTACAAAGGATTCATACGTTCAACCGCGAGCTCTCTTCATGGCACGATCTTCCTCAGGGTGGCTGGGGCACGACGCCCCATTTGCAGACACATGGCTTCGAATGCAAGTCCTCTCCTTCTAAGGCGAGCTTGCAGCTTAGGGTTTAGGGTCTAGGGTCTAAGGGTCTATGTTTTAAGGCTTAATGGGACCCATTTGCGCACACAATGCTCGTATTATGGGTTGCCACTTATCAAAAAGCCCCCTTTAAAAGGTAGCAGTTCTGCAGCTCATAAAGCGTGTGTATCACACCCGGGTTTTATAAGTTCTAAATGTTTCTGGCATTCCCGCAGCCAGGCTGCTCCATATTGTTACAGTGTACCTTTAAGCTGACATGCTTGCAGAAGGAGGAACTGACGTTGAAACTGTGCGGACTTTGTCTTTGAGGTAAACCGACAAGGGTCATGTACACATCAGTGTATGACTTCCGAGACGGCATCAACTTTAAATCAAAATCTAATTCTGTGTTAGTGCTGAGAAGCCGGCGTTTTATGCATTTTGGTGCTCGTATCTTCAAGGTAGTATTTACCCAAATGAACAAATGAATGGGTAGACTGTGCAGACAGTATCAACCGTATTCCAGGCATTTGATGACGCTTCGATAGTATATAGACTTTGTCTTCCAGGTAAAGTTCGAGAGCAATTTATAACATTAACGAAAAACATCAAAGTCTTTCCAATTTCGGGGCATAAATCTGGAAAAGCTCTTGGATCTGTAGGACTGTAGTACGACTATGAAGAACCGCTTAAGCGTCATTGTTGCTTGGTAATAGGGGCGATGGCCTTCGATGAAGCTTTATGCAGCGCAGAAACCGTCGGTTGCGCTGGAATTCAGCGCACTGCTAACACACCGAGAGAGGGGCCAGAGCGAGGACATTGGCCGACTGAACTTCTCCTCCACGACCGGCGCCTGTGATCGGCGGCATGAGGTGGGATGTTCCCCCTTGTACTAACAGCCCTTGATAGGGATTATAATATAAGGGGTACTAGAATCCCTATTAAGGACTGCTAGTGTAGGGGGGACATCCCAAAGCATGAGGTTCTTTGACATTTCAGGGGACCTGAAGTCTTCGGGCGCTCAACTCAGCGCCCACATGATTTGGGAAACGCGGCATTTTCTTCTTCTTCTTCTTCTTCCTCTTCCTCTTCTTGTGTGGTACCCCTCTTGATGGACTACAGAGAGTCTCCACGCTCTCCAGAGTTCTGACGTTTATTTAAAAAGGGGTCCTTCATAAGATCTCGCGACGCATCCAGCAGCCCCCAAAAGCCACAAACGAAGCTGGAGGCAGAGGCCAAAAAGGCGCAGAGCGAAGCCCAGCAGCCGGCAAAAAGGGCCACCGGCAAAGCGAAGAAGAGCAGCCAAGAACGGCAACCACGTGAAAGTAGGACACACCTTAAAGAATTGAACGTCAAACAAGGCTCCTTAGGAAACCTAGGAAGGAGCAAGCGGTCCAGCAAGGTCAGCCACGAAGATCAAGAAGCACCAAATCTCACAACAAACCCGAAAGCCTCGAAAATCCTGAGCCATAAGCCCTAAAACACGTAACCCTCTTGACCCCTCAAACCTCTCAGAGACAAACGGCCCGAAGACCTGTCACCTGACCCGAAGCACCCGGTGCACCTTGGGCGGCGGCAATCTCTCATCCTCCAGGTGGACAGGAGGATTGTGAGGGAGGTTGCGGAGGATTGGGGTCTAGAGCAGTTTGCTGGTCGAATTCTTAGGGTACTTACAAACCCTATACAACCCAAACGCCCATACTTCAGAACCCTTTAAAGGAGGTGAGGGACCATATTCTGGGCCAATATAACTACACTTAGATGAATGGCAAGGACCGTGGCTGGAGGCCCTATTGCGTTGCGTGATAAAGAGGGGTAGGGGATCAACAAAAAAAATATTTGGGATCAAACAAATTATTTATCGGCGGATCAGAAAGCTTATTTGGGATCAAAAAATAATTTACTGAAGGCTTCGAAGGCTTGCTGCAAGCAGTGCGGAGGCAGGGGAGACGAATTGTGACAGAAATGTTACCCTACATGAAAAATTACAGCATTTATGCAGCCCCCCCCCCCCATTTGCAAACACAATGCTCGCATCAGAGGCTTCGAAAAGATGCGTATGCTTTGAAGCAAGCTGCCACAACTTAAAAACAGCGGGGGGTTGTTGGGGGGGGGGGGGGGGGGCGCAGCCCCCCAACCCTTTTGCCAAACACATTGCTCGCATAATGGGTTTCGATAAGATGCGTGTGCTTTGAAGCAAGCTGGCACGACTTCTTCCTTGAATTTTTCCTTTTGTTGCTTCCTCGTTTTTCTTTCTTTCTTGA
Organism: Symbiodinium natans; assembly: GCA_905221605.1. Taxonomy (NCBI): domain Eukaryota; class Dinophyceae; order Suessiales; family Symbiodiniaceae; genus Symbiodinium; species Symbiodinium natans. Next base: position 453,262 of record CAJNDS010002098.1, read on the forward strand.
TTTCTTCCTTCCTTCCTTCCTTCCTGCCTTCCTTGCTTCCTTGCTTCCTTGCTTCCTTGCTTCCTTGCTTCCTTGCTTCCTTGCTTCCTTGCTTCCTTGCTTCCTTGCTTCCTTGCTTCCTTGCTTCCTTGCTTCCTTGCTTCCTTCCTTCCGTCCTTCCGCCCTTCCGCCCTTCCTTCCTTCCCTCCCTCCCTCCTCTCCCTCCCCCACGCTGTCTCCGTCGGAAGAACAGAATCATTATTTCTGATCCTAAATACATTATTTTGTGATCGTAAATAATTGTTTTTGATCCTAAAACAAGCTGATCCGCATGCCGACCAAGAGACTGCGTTGTGAGAATATTTGGTTACAAGACCAAATGCAGAGTACTCAAGTTATGCTGGGTCAACGATTAGATTTGGACCTGGTATTGGTCTGAAATACTATTTGATGATGATCCAGTCGAGTCTAGTTCATGAAGATCCACTCTATTCTAGGAGAGAAAAGCCACCACATCTTAACCAAACCCAGTAATCCCGAATGACGCCTGGAAGGGAAGCCTTCCGTAAGAGAGAGAGAGAGAGAGGAGAGAGAGAGAGGAGAGAGAGAGAGGAGAGAGAGAGAGAGAGCCAGAGACAGACAGAGACACCTTTTGGGGTACTGTAGCGTTGGGGGAGTGGTGTGGGGTTGGCTCCCTAGCATTATCACAGGAAACCTTTAATGCCTCGTTTCCATGGGGCAAGCGACACTTCCTATGTGCCTCGAACTACTGGGGAAGCTTCCAGTTCTTCCACATATTCATGGAAGACCTGAAATTTTCTATTCTTGAAGAAGAAAACCTTCAATCCTCTAAGAAACCTTTGGTTCCCCTGCATGTAAATCGACAAGCTTTGATTCCCTGCTGGAATACGAGAACCTTTACTTCCCTCTCGTTCTTTATCAGAAAACAGGCCCTCTCCGGGTCCTGCTTGGACATTCGCCACTCCATAAGGTTCAGGTGGCAGAGCTTCTGCATCTTCTCTGTGGGGCTACCGGCCTCGCGGGCTTTGCTTACTTCGGGCACTCGGAAAGGAGGGCTGGCGGTCCCATCCACTGCGCTAGTTGCTCTTAGGGTTGGGTCACGGCTGTGCTGGGGTTTCAGCGTCGGGCCCTTTAGGAATCTGATCTGACGCCTGCGGTGTAGGACTGAGGGGCTGCTACATGTCGTGCGGGATGTTTGACCGTTTTGTGGCTTCCAGGCGTAAAGTGAAGCTCTAAGTGTACTCCCTTAGGCCCCGTAAGCTGTCTTGCCCTCCAGGGGGGGGTTTCAAAGCTCGACCACAAGGCTGCTCAAGAAGTGCGGGTGCTTTCAAGTTAGCGTTTTCGGTTCAGAATCCGCCCAGGCTTTCGGCGTTTCGATGGCCTTGTAATGGAAGCCAGTCTGTTAGAAGGCCGTGGTACTTCTGCCCTCAAAGTGGGCAAGGGTTGTGTCAGTTGTCTGACTCATGCTGGGACTGTTACGATGTGCCAACGAGGAATTAATCCTGCTTCTCAATTCCTGGGTTCTAAGTAACTGTTTTAGGGCACCATGTTAACCCGTTAGGCCCCCTGGGCCCCTTCCTCCTCTCCGAAGCCTGAACATCACTGAACATCACTGAACAACATAAAGCCTGAGCCCTAAACCCTAAACCCTAAACCCGGAACCCAAAACCCGGAACCCTAAACCATAAACCCCAAAAGAGCTGTAAGCATCCTCGGCTGAGCCCATGGCCATGAGCAGTGGCTCAGGCTTGCCCGGCACGTAGATGCAACTGAGGCCTACGTCCGATGTGAAAATCTCGGGGCTACGCTTGAAGGGACTTCCAGAATGCTCAAGTTCAGCTTCGTTGTGTTAAAGCTCGGGAGCTTCGATGAGCTTGTCGGTCAATGTAGGCCTTTTGAACGCGAATTGGGGTTGCCTCGGCACGCCTCAATCCCAAAACTTGAGGCGGACCCAAACTCAACAAGGCCCACAGCCCAAGACAGTGACTAAACCCCGACAAGAAATCAACGCCCCCCCATCCCATCCCGACCCCACAGACTGGCACACAAAACCTGCTCTCCGACTGAACACCGGGATCCGCACGTGTATCGCCCGCAAATGGCAGCGTTGAAATCTGAGCGGCCATTCTTGGAATTGGGAATCTGGAGTCTGAGGGTTGAATCCAATCGGTGGCCGCGCACGCTTCTTAGCCTTCGCGCATGACTCGCGAAAATCGCATATCTAACTATCTAACTCGGATGTTGAATTTCCGCTCTGAAAGTTTTTTGGTGAATTTCATCGAAAGAAATTTGAAACTACGTTAGCTATGGATCTTGTGGCGGGTTAGATTGGAGATGCCTCAATGCCTCACATCTTTCTTGGCGAGGGCAGCGTGATTCAGCCCCTGTCCTCGCCCCCTGTACCAGCTTGACGACCTCCACCCTCCACAACCCTTTCCAATTTGGGACTTCAGGCTTTCTGCAGTGGGAAGCGCCTAAGGCGGAGCCCAAACTCAGCAATCCTGAACCTCCGCAATATGACACCGACCTTACACCTCAGTGCCCCGAATCCCTCGAACTTAAAAACCAAAGGGGCCCTGAACTCCACACACAGCTGCCCCGGCCAGTTTCCAAGGTTTGTCCATGTCGGAGGGAACCTGGCATGTTAGGGTTTAGGGTTCAGCTCAAAGGGGTCATGCCTCCGGAGGGAGTATGGGTGTGAGGCTTGGAGTGTTGTTGGGCTCTTGGGATAGGAACTGAGAGGCCTTCAAGAAGTGGCTAAGTTGCTTGCCTCCAAGGCCTTAACATCCCAACACCGGGGGTGCGCAGCCTGGAAGACCTTCATCTCTCCGGCATCTGCGTCAATTGCGAAAAGTGACGCCTGGTTTCACGGATGCTTGCGATGGTTTTCGGATTTCGGCCTGAAAGCCTTTGTTGGAGGGCTTTACTTCAGCACCGTTCCAAAGCCTGAAGGTTTCGACACAACCAAGACATGATCGCCTGAATCGCCCAGGCTGTGGATATTTCTGTTCTGAGGGTTTGTTGGCTTGATGGTTCCGGTCAGGGTCGTTCGGGTGAGGGAATCAGTCGACATGCTTGTACCACACAGGGAAAGGGCTCACAGCTTCTCCACTGCCTCCTCCCCTTAAACGTCTACACCCGGCAAACCCTCAGCAGCTGGAAAGGCTTACGTTTCTAGACCCTTAGCCATGTGTTGCGGGAGGGATTCAGACTCGACCGAACAAGATACAGAGCCCTCCATCAGGCCAGGGCACCTCAAATTCTGTGGGGTTCGGCGACCTTGATTTGGTGTACACCATGAGGAGCCGCACCTTGACAATTGGAGAATTGGAAGAAGTAATGGGCTACATTGTTTCAGTTGTCGGGCTACCTCTAAATCTTTACAACAAGCCCTGATCCGGATGTGGGGTGTAGAGCCCTCATTCATTCGGTGTATGCAAGGCTTGCAGCAACGGGTCAAGATCTGGCTTGGGTTGCCCCTTTGCTGGGGCAACTTCACCAAGCGTCATGGACTCGGTGGATGCAATGCTGGCAAAGGAAGTGCGCCAGCTTCAGCTTGGGCTGCGCTTTGCTGGAGCGTTTGCTGTTGGACAGGGGATTGAACGTTGGCACTAATTTCCACGTTCCATACGAATATGGCGTCTTACCTCCGTGTCAGAAAGTGCAATGTGCTGTGGTCTTTCATCTGCAGGCTCGTTCTTCCTTTTGAATTCGCATGCTCGCTGTGCGTCCGACTCGGACTCATTGCAGACAAAAAGTCTCCAAAGTCCAAAATCTTCTGGTTTGCTGCATAAGAGCCGTCCTTTGCAGATTACTTTTTCTGGCGCGTTGTATAGAAATTATGGCCATGCTGCATTTCCCTGGAGCAGAAGCAGACAGAAAGCACGAGAAGGGTGGACAGGTCAACTTCACACCCTAAACCCTACACCCTAAACCCTACTAACCCTCAACCCTAAACCCTAGACCCTCAACCCTAACCCTAGACCCTAAACCCAGACAAACAGTAAAGCCCTTCCCAGATCTTAGGGTCTGGCCTTGGGTGGCAGCGCCGGGCGTTCAGCACAAAGCCTCGGAGGTGCACTACACACGCAAGCCGCGGGACGGCTTTTGCCGGAGTGGTCTTGTGTCGATTTAGGGTTTGGGGTTTAGGGTTTAGGGTTTGGGGTTTGGGGCTTAGGGTTTAGGGTTTAGGGTTTAGGGTTTGGGACTTAGGGGTTCTTACGAAAGATAGAATGCCGAGAACCGATGGACGTTAAATCAACATGCTGTCTGCTACAGCGAACTCATGCGTGACCTCCACCCTTTGGAGAACTTGCCCTGAACACAACTGAACATCTTGAACCGGAACTCTGCAGTGGAAACGGAGGTCCACACGTCCAGGCTTTCGCCGGGTCCGCAATCCGGAAAACCGAGGCTATCCGATCGCCCTCCTCCGCATTGGGCCTCGGAAGTTGGTAGTCTCAATTTTGCTCCCGTCGTAGGCTAATTGGAGTTTCAGAAAGCACGCTTAGCCATTCGGGCCCTGTCTCGACTTCGGTGAAAGGTTGGCGTAAATTATCCGATCTGTATTCTTTGCTTGGCCTCGACCCCAATTGGCTGTCAGTACCATCCTGGGTTCCGCGCTCCACAGCCACAACGTACGGAGTACGATCCTTATACCGAGCATTTTGCAAGGCAACGCGGAGTTCCTAAATCCGGAGCTCTTTAGCTATGGCTCCATTGGCAGAACTTGCTCCTCCTCTGCTAAGTACATGAGATCCTGTCCAGAATAGGATCTTGCACATTCCTGCTCGACCCTATGACATGTACGGGCTTGGGGTTCGCTCAACAAACATCATGTCTATTCAAAAGGGACAACTGACATGACTCCCCACGACTTTCGACTGTAATGTTTGCGGCCGACATCGTGAGCATCAACACACCAAGCGAGCGTCGTTCGCAGCAGAGCGCCAGCTGCCTGCCACCCTCTTAACGCGGAACCCCCCCCCCCCCCCCAGCATGAGCAAAAAGCACCGAAACCTCTGGCACCCGATTAACACCAAGCTACCGCGCAAAAACCGCCACGCACACGGCCATCGCTCTGAGGCACCCGCAAAACCCATCACACTCAGATCCCCCTAGATTCTCATGTAACTTACTGCTGGTTAGTAGGGAAGGAGGGAAGGAGGTACCCTATATCCCCCTATACATTCCCTTTAAGGGATGATACAGGGTACCCCACTCCGTCATTCCCTACTAACCAACAGTAAGGTAAGGCCACGACCATGGCGTAGAAAATGCAGAGCTTTGCACGTCGACTAAGTGGAAAGTCCTTGCGACGGTGCGATTTCATCTGCCGTTTGGGTGAGGATGAAGAGCATTCAGCTTCAGGGGTTTTTTTAGGGTTTAGGGTTTAGGGTATCTGAGGATGAAGAGCATTTAGCTTCTGGTGAAGACTAGAATCTAGAAATGGAAGATGCTTTCGCCCACCGCTAAGGCACGAAGAACCATCCCCAGTATCGTTTGAGATCAAGAAGGTCATGCAAGAGCGCCTCTGCGTAATACAGGGGCCATTGATAAATAGAATAGGGTTTGGGGGATTACTGTTGTATAACAAAGGGACCATAAGGCACTACCATTAGTAATTATTCCGACCCCGGGATTAGTTGTTCTTGCTTTGGGCCACAGGCGCAAACCCCGCAGACTGAGGCTTAGACCCTAACGCCCCTTCAACTCAGAGAGGCCTCGCTGAACAGCCCCAGGCCAAAGCTGGAACCAAGAGCAGAATTCCACACACTGCTTGGGGTTTATGGAGTTTACAGGGTTCGCAACATAAATCTGAAAGCTACACCGATTGATCCCGTTACCTTCATGCCCCCAAAATCCGTCAAAAAAACCAACTTACAGCCTTTACAGCCTTAAGCCCTCCGCAAGCCAAGCTGGCCTGGCACTCACTCGGATCTTCCGGGAGCGTGGTCTCAAAGGCGACGTTCCACGAGGAGGAGGGGTCCGGCACATGGAAAACCTGTGCCCGGGCTGTCGAGTTTACGGAGTTCATCATGTTCATGGAAAGTTGGAATGCTTGGAGAATAAATAGCATGTAGGGTGTTGGGCTCTCCTTGTATTGTGTCTCAAACGAACTCCCCGACGTGTCCGAAAACTCTCCTCGTTGACTCGCTGATGCTCCGGACTCAAGTTTCAGAGCATGGCTGTTGAATACAAGGCTAACTGGGAGGTTCTCAGCAAGTTCCAGCAAACCGAGGAAACACGAGTTAACTAGCTTGTCAAACTTGGGCTTTTTGTGTTAAAACTTCTCAAAAAGGTAGCTCAAGGCATGCTCAGGATGCGTGGGGCCACTCCCAATCGAAAATAAAATAAAAGCACGCAGCATGCAGCACTTGCAGGAAGCCGCTGCGTCTCAAAACATAGCAAAGACCTCTTGCGGGGTGCATGAAGGTTTCGAGACTTTAACACACAAACACGCCCTAAACCCTAAACCCTAAACCCTAAACCCTAAACCCTAAACCCTAAACCCTAAACCCTAAACCCTAAACCCTAAACCCTAAACCCTAAACCCTAAACCCTAAACCCTAAACCCTAAACCCTAAACCCTAAACCCTAAACCCTGCCCGGACTGTGGCATGAGCCCATGCAAGGCCTTCTCGTCTTGACCCTCGAGCGCTCCAACCCCTAGACCGAAGCCCATCTGACGCGATCCTTATAAGCGCAACACTGTCCATGATCCTTGATCGTCCCAAACAGCAAAAGATGAGGTCTGTAGAAACAAGAGCTACTGCGTGCCTTCAGCGTGCCCGACTCCCTGTCGATGGAGATCACAAAGAGATGCTCGTTGAAGGTGAAAGATTTGTACCTGCTTGGGGCTTTGGCTCGGTTGTTGCTGAAAGGAAGGAGACTATTGGGCTCCCAACAACAAGTTCCCACGTGGGCTCTAAGGAACCGGGATCGCTAAACCCCAAACCCAAAACCCCAACCCCCGAAACCCTAAACCAAAGGGTCAAAGGTGGAGGATTTGCTGAGGTCTTAGACCCCCCAAAGTGGGCATCTCTCATGCTCCAAGGACAGCACCAAGCCTACAAGCACCTTGAACTCGAATGCAACCACACAGTACACTTGGTGGACAAACAGACCCGAAATCTCTGCCCCCATCCCGCAATCCCCGCCGACTACCGAAACCCTAAACCCTAAACCAAGCTCCAAGTCCGAACCTGCAGCTGGGAATGGAAGTGAGGCTTGAGCCCACGATTGTGGTTCAAGCTTCAACTTGGTTTAGGGTTTAGGAGTTTAGGGCCTTAGGGCTTCAGCTCTGAAGCCAGACTGCTACAACAGGCGCACCAAGACCCCAACTCCGACTGCACAGCACGTTTTGGAGACGAACTTTGGGAAACCCTGAAGCCCTGAAGCCCCGCCCTTCGTGACCCTCTGAAGCCTTGCAGATGGCTGTGACGAGGAGGTCGCGTTCGTGTGGAGGACCTTGTTGGGTGCATTGAGGGATGGGGCCCTCGGGATTCACGGGATTTACGGCTTCTATTTTTAGGAAAGCCTGCACTTCTTGCAGTTGAAGGGCCTCACAATCAGTCCTCTTCTGACAATCTCAACATCATGATCCCATGTCCAGGAAGCTGGACATCAAGACAAGACTTCGGACCTGTTTGGAGAGGGTTGTTTCCCCAGTTCGGGGTTGCTGCCTACTCTAAAGATTCCCGCAGTGTATCCCTGAAGTGATCCATCGCTTGCTTTCCACGAGGGATGACGAGCACGCGTGCTTTGGGCATTAGCTGCCTCAACCCTAAACCCTAAACCCTAAACCCTAAACCCTAAACCCTAAACCCTAAACCCTAAACCCTAAACCCTAAACCCTAAACCTCTCTTTCATATATAATTTAAATGTTAAGGAGTTACTGGGCAAGGTCATTTTTTTACTGGGCAAGGTCATTTTTTTACTGGGCAAGGTCGTTTCGTCCCAAAAAACGACCTTGCCCAGTAAAAAAATGACCTTGCCCAGTTAAAAAAATGACCTTGCCCAGTAAAAATGCTACTGGGCAAGGTCATCTTTTTACTGGGCAAGGTCATTTTTTTACTGGGCAAGGTCACTGGGCAAGGTCATTTTTTTATTGGGCAAGGTCATTTTTTTACTGGGCAAGGTCATTTTTTTACTGGGCAAGGTCATTTTTTACTGGGCAAGGTCATTTTTTTACTGGGCAAGGTCATTTTTTTACTGGGCAAGGTCATTTTTTTACTGGGCAAGGTCATTACTGGGCAAGGTCATTACTGGGCAAGGTCATTACTGGGCAAGGTCTTTTTTTTATTGGGCAAGGTCCTTTTTTTACTGGGCAAGGTCATTTTTTTACTGGGCAAGGTCATTTTTTTTACTGGGCAAGGTCATTACTGGGCAAGGTCCTTTTTTTATTGGGCAAGGTCATGTTTTTACTGGGCAAGGTCATTTTTTTTACTGGGCAAGGTCGTTCCATAAGTGAAATATTTTCATAATGTTGTGGGATTCTTCGGGCGGGTGGGTATTTTTCTGGAGTAATTTCTTGACAAGTGAATGCTTGGACCTGAGATGCTGAACCCTAAACCATAAACCCTAAACCCTAAACCCTAAACCCTAAACCCCAAACCCTAAACCCTAAACCCTCAACTGCAACTCCTCTCAGGGCCAGGATGTCCACGCAAACGCCATGAAGAGCAATCGGGTGTTGATGTTTGAAAAAGCGGCTGGGGCGGCATTCCATCAGAAATGGCACGTCATCTCGTCCCCGTTGCTGACCCCATATTTTTGCAGTAAAAAAGAGGCTTCGCGCATTGAATCTGCAAGACAAGGGTAGCTCGGGGCATCTCAAGTCGATTCTGCTTGCGCTGCTAGGAATTGATGTCCTGGCCAGAACCAGTCAGCGAACATGGCAAACTGCTGAACCGATGGGTCCGGGCAGATCTGTGGTGAAGAGATCGACATCCAAGAGAAGACTAAGAGGAACCCCAGGCACAGTCTCGGCCAGCCTCAACCAACGCAGAAACCATCATATTGCCATATTGCTACGGTGCACCTCTGGCTCTAGGTCTGTCGGTCTCAGTGTGTCTGCGTGTTGTGCGTGACCCTGATCCACAGGTTTGGGATCCAGGGTTTAGGGTTTAGGGTTCAGGGTTTAGGGTGTAGGGTGTAGGGTTTAGGAAGTGACCCACATTCGGAGCGCTCCATTGACCTTTGACACCCTCGCCCTGGAAGCCCTAGACCAGACTCATCCAAACCTCGACCGAACCCTGCTTCGACTTTGCCCTTGCACCTACACCCTAAGCCCTAAACCCTGAACCCTAAGCCCAAAGCCCTAAACCTCCTAATCCCAAACTTCCTGAGTCCTCCGAAGCCCGAACTTCCTAAAAACCCGGGTAAGAGCCCAGCTGGCCACTTGTCCAAGGGACTTTGAACCTTGGGGGCGGCTGGAGTCCGAGACCCAAGAATATTCCAGGAATAAGCAGGGTGCCCCCTTTTCGGCTTAAAGCGGGGTGATAAGGGGAACCTAAACCTAAGAAAGGGAATGAGGGCCTACTCTGGGTCCTAGAGTCCCCAGCATGCTGTCGGCGCGTGGCATTCGCGGGGTGTTTGGCAAATATAGATTCGTTGGGGTTGTTTCGAAATGCTGAGGACCCCAAGGTCCGAAACCCCTACCCAACCAATGGCCGACCTGCGAGGTTTCGAACTCAGGTTTTGCCACGGGCTGTGAGGCTCTAGGTTGAGATCCTGCGAGTGGGGGGCGCAAGAGGATCTCAGGGGATGGGCCCGATAAATGCCTAGGAGGTTCTACGGTTCTGCACTCCCCTTGGGCTTTGTATGGCCATGCGGGCCAAGGCCCTGAAAAGAACCCTCCCGAAACCCTAAACCCTAAAACCTAGACCCTGAACCCGACTCTTCTGCTCAGCCCCAACACCCTCAAGTGCAAACCCTGCACAACCCAACCTTGGGGGCTCTATGGGTACCCCTTCTTTACCCCAAATAGAAGAGACTACCCTTAAAGGGACCCCAAAAAGGGTGCCCCTATGTTCGGAAACCCCCAATTTGCTACACATCAAACACCTAAGCCAAACCACTGCCAGGCCTCTGCAGCACAAACGCGCGTCTCCCCCGACTCCCGGTGGCGCAGGAGAACAAAAAGCCTCAGCACAACGGGTGGCACATTGGCTAAGAATCGGTGTTTGAAGGTTTAGGGCTCAGGGCTCAGGGCTTAGGGCTTAGGGCTTAGCGCTTAGGGCTTAGCGCTTAGGGTTTAGGGCTTAGGGTAGCGGACAAAGCTGCTTGTGGCAAGGATACGTCGGGCTTGCCTAGTCGCAAGAACTTTTTTGGACCATCAGGCAAACCTTTTCAACCCTCCACAGAGCTGAAATGCCCCTGCATTCCCTCTTCTGCACGAAGCCCTCGAAACCACGAACCTTGAATCTAAGCCTGAATTCTAAAGCCCTAACAAAAAATCTTAATACTAAGCCTGAAACAATCCGAGATCCTAATCCGACATTCTAAGCCCGATATCCAGAAAGAAACCCTCCCAGCTCCCTCACCAGGAGCCCTGAGTAAGGCATATGCAAAATGAAAGGAAACAGTCGAAAAAGGGCATTTCACCCTCGAGCTCCTCGACCCCTAGGGCATCTCTTCCCAAGCCACTAGTTCTCGTATCCTCCATGACGAGGCTGTTCAGCCATGAATCTTACCCTGCAACCCCATATGGGGGTTTACGAAAATGGGGGACCCCCAATATAGGACCCCAAATAGTAGTATGTAGGATCCCCTGAAAAGAAGGAATCCAATAAGGACCCCCAATTTCGTAAACCTCCAGATGGCATATCCATGTTTGCTCTGGCACTGAGCTTCCTGGCTCACCGCGAAGTCCCCAACGCAAGGGAGTCACCTGGTCGGGTTTCGCAGGCAGCAAGCATCTCAAAATACGAATTTGCTGTTAGGGGTTTAGGGTTTAGGGTTCAGGGTTCAGGGTTTAGGGAGTTTCCCCCTATAGTCTCCCAAAACCAATGCTCCGGCCCTGTCGGCCCCAAGCTCCAAAACGCATTCCCGGTGTCCCAAGGCTATCATTCCAAGCTTGCACGAACCGTGCCACAGAGATCGAGCACAACCCTCCGCAATTGAAGGACTCATCACCCAGCACCAGCGTTGAGAAAGACGCACAGCTGAGGGGTTTAGGGTTTAGGGTTTAGGGTTTAGGGTTTAGGCTTTAGGCTTTAGGGTTTAGGGCTTGGGGTTTAGGGGTTTGGGTTTAGGGTTAGGGTTTGGGGTTTAGGGTTTCGGGTTTAGGGTTTAGGGCTTTTTGCTGGTCATGGGGCCGCCTAGGAGTCAGTCAGTGAACCCAGCAACGACCCTTGGACCCTTCGAAGCCCGCCTTCCACTCACCATTGAACTTGTTCACTTCCGGCCAAGGCTGCGCAGCAAGCAGAGTGTCTCAAAGGTTTGTGGGGGTCTTCTGAGCGCAGGGGCTGATCTCTACATGGTCCCTGAGTATGGGCCCGTAAAAGGGTAGCCCTTATATGCCCCCTGATATACCCTTCGAAGCTGGGGCTGATGGCTAAGCCCAGAAGCTTAGGAACCAGGAGTTGGATCTGGTTTCGGGGACTTGTGGGGCGACAAAACGTCTGCAGCTTTGGAAGCCCCAAAGATGCGGCCAGCTCGGGTTTCTCTGGGGGCTTCAGAGGAGCTTAGATCACATAACACCCATATTTGCACGAACCACGACTCCAAGTACCCCCAGAAAAAACCTTGGACTGGGAGATCCTGACCCTGAGAAAAGAACGTGCAGACTTGAAAACGTAGACTTTGCACACGGAGATCCCTGGAGGCCACTCGAGGAATGAACCTGAAAAAAAGGCGGCCTGCCATCTCAGCTCGCGCCCCCGAAGGCTCGTCGCCTGCAGAGGCTCCAGGAAAAGCTTCTTTCAGGGAGTCTTCTCCCATTGCAAGAGGCTGCTAGCTAGTAGGTACTAGTACTACTCCAAGGGGTCAAGGGCACAATGGAGAAGGCTTCTCACAACCTCGAATGTCGATGCCAAAGCAAACGACAGCAAGCGCAAAGAAGGCAAGAAGCGAGACGTTACTACAACGACCTCATCGCCATGCCTCTACCACACTGCTGCTGCGTTACCCTGCTGACCTCAAGGTTTTGAACTTTCAATTTCTGTGCCTTCTACGTGGTCAGAGCATGCCGGTTCACAGTTCAGTCCGGGTTCATCCAAAACACACCTAGGACCTAGAAAGATCTGGGCTTGCGGGCAAGCGGCAGAAACCTGTCTTACTGACGCAAGGCAATACACCGGATTACAGCCCATTTGGTAAAGGCACTTGAGGCTTTGGGGCAGATTACGTTTGAGGCTTGGGGATCTACGACTTGAAGCTCAAAGCTTTCGAAGGCTTCGAGAGGCTTTCTACTTTTTCCAGGGTTTGGGGAGGCCTCGATGACCTTTTCCTTGCTAAGCTCTGGCGGTTGGCCGTCCTCAGAGGCAAGGGTGAAGCTCCAGAGACGTTCTTTCATTCTTCTCAGCTGCATGGTACGGCTTGCGGCCCACCGGGAAAATTCCTCAGCCCTCGGGGAAATTGAGGTTCGATGCTCTGTTTGAGGTCTGGAGGGCTTCAGTTCGCGGTGATCCTTGAAAAGGATCCCCAAACACAACTTCGCAAGCGTTTAGCCTCAAAAGAGCGCGCACCTAGCTGCAAGCGAATTATTGTGAATTTTCCGGAACCCTTACACCAGTCCTGCAGGATGCCCCTGCTGCCAGAAACCATGACAAACTCGAAACATTGCGGCCCGTAAACTCGAGATTGCAGACCCCAAACCTCAAGCCCAAGGGTCCAAGGGGGGTCCAGGATTCGGTTTGAGGGTTGGAAAACGACTTTTCTGCAGCGTCGCTTTGCCGCGTTTTCGCTGTCTGGGTGTGCTGTTTGGGTGGGCCGCTGCGGAGGCCCCCTGCAGCAGGCCAACCTTCCCCTGGGCATCAAGGAGCCCGGGCGAGCATCAAGAGCATGCTATGATAGACCCCCAAATAGTAGGATTCCCTTATAGTAAGGACGCCAATGAGGTACCCCTAACTTCGGAAACCCCCACATGGACATTGCCTGTCCATGTCCGGCTCACCACTTCGTGTAATAGGAGCGGGAAATTTGGGCGCAGCAGGCACGTATACAACTCCCGTGGCGGTGCATTCAAAATCGAAATGAAACTTGGCGGTCCATGCCCGTCCCACCAACTATGCTTGCTTCCGTGCATTCAGAATCACATGGACATTGCGGTGTCCATGTCCATGCATTCAGAAACGGATGGAAAATCGGGTGCCCACGCCGGTGCGGCCGAGTTTGTTCGCTTTTGTGCTATCTCAAAGACAGAAGGAAATTTGGGTGTCCGTGTTCCGGCAAAGGTGTTGCTTCTGCACATTCAAAGCTGATTGGAAATTCGGAAGTCCATGCCTGTCGCACCGCATGTGTTTGCTTCTGCGTCTCCAAAAAAGGAACATTTGGGATCCCTGTCCCACCGAATTGGCTTGATTGTGTACTCCGAAATCAGATGAACATGTGCCCGTCCACACCTGTCCAGCCGGATGTGCCTGCTTACGTCAGATGGAAAGTTGGGTGTCCATGTCAATGCATGTCCCCCTGCTTCGGCATCTTTGCTGTCGAAATCACTTGGAAAATCTGGGTTCGTGCAGGGTTCATCGTCAATAGCGGACCAAACCCAACACGATCCGAACGTACACTGCGCTGTGACCGCTGGTTAATACTAAGCTGGGCGTTGGAGCCTCAAACCCACAAACAGTTTGGAACACACCAATGCTCTAAAATCCTCAAAACAAATCAGAAACTCGCTTCGCCCAAAAACCCCTAAACATGTACCTGAGCCTGGCTAATATAGGGGGGCTTCATAACTGATATAGGGATTGGGGGAAATTACAACTATAAGGGGACCATAAGGGAATACGATTCGTAGCTCTTCCGACCCCTGTAGCAAGCCCCAGAAGTCGGTCCTCCGCCTCAAGCAGCCTTCTGCGCACTAGAAGCACCGGGGCCTGGCCAAAAAAGTCCACGCTGCTCGGGACACACGGGTAGGCTTCGAGCGTCGAGTGACATCGACATCCTTCACCCACCTTAAAATCAACCGTTACGTTGCTGTTTTAGACTCTTTAGACGTCTTCTTCGCCGCGTCCGAGTCCCATTTTTCGCGGAGCTCGATGGCACAGGGTTTGGGGTTTCGGTTGTTGCAGGGCGTATAAAGGACGCAGGGCTCTGACTCCAAGGGTTTCATGAAGCTTCCCTAAACCCTAAACCCTAGACCCGAAACCCTCAACCCTCAAGTTTGGGGGGCATTTTGGCCTCCACCGCCGGCTCTGGTGGGGGCCCCATGGGCGGATGGTGCATCCTTGAGTAGAGGAAGGGGTGAGGAGTGTGAACAGGAGTTCGGGCGGCTGCTGAGGTCTCAGGGTTCTCAAGGTTTTGCTGAGATTGTCGGTGACCTGTCGGATTTGAGGTTTAGGATGTTTGGAGGTGGGTTGGAGCTTCATTTTGGCCTCAGAGGATCGCTGTGTGCTCAGGATGTTTGAATGTCGGCACCAAGGCCATCACGAACCCACTTATCATTCTGCGCGTGGTTTGCGGTTCTCGGATTTGCAGGTACCCCCCTAGCACGCCGTCAGCTCCCCCAAGTCCTAAATCTCTAGCCCTGCCAGCCGCAGGCCATTCACCAGCCGGAGCCTCTATGCAACAAATCCCGAATGCCGACAGCCGACACTTGCAAAAAGCTCGGTTCTAACCCTGGCCTCTTACGCCCAGGAGACGCAGCGTATGCAAACCCATCGCTTTGCCCGAGTGGCAGGTGCGGTGGGGGAGGCCCGTACGGATGCGGCATCATCGGGGGCCGCCCATCCTCGGGTAGAGGCTTCAGGTTTCGGGCGCACTGTGCCTGCTCTTCCTCATCCGAATCTTGAACCTGGTGAATGCTGCATGATTGTTTTTGCATGTGGTGCCTTTTGGCACGTCCCTCCGTCTCTGTCCGTGTCTGCCTCTCTCTCTCTCTCTCTCTCTCTCTCCTTCTCTCTCTGTGATTCTCTGTCCATTCGTCTGTTTGTGTCGGTGTCTGCGTCTCTGTCTCTGCATCCGTCTGCATCTCTGTCTGCGTGTCTCTGTGCACGTTTTGTGTGTGCATCTGTGCGTCTGTGTGTTTGTGTTAAGCCCTGGGCCTGGGAATCGTGTTGAAGCTTCCAGGGCCCGTCTGCTTAACTTAACTAGCCAGCGGTCAGAAAGCATAAGCCGAACCCAAGCATGAATGAGGCTCAAAGGCTTGGATCTTGGCCCTGAATGCTTTAGGACACCCCCACCCCACCAGTAACCCAAAACCCTCACGCAATCCCTCTATACCCCAAAACCCAAACACCCTAAACCTGAACCCCTAAACCCCAAAACCCTAAATTCTAAAACCCGAAATCCTAAATCCCCCCCTCCCCCCACAGAGAGAACGGGGGTAGCGACGCTGCACCACGTAAAAGCGAGCTGGGGCTGCTGCGAAATAATGCGGGGGCGGCATCCAGGGCCAACCCTGCCAAAGTCTCACGGTTTTGGGGTTTAGGGTGAAGAAGGGTTTAGGGTTTAGGGTTTAGGGCTTAGGGCTTAGGGCTTAGGGCTTAGGGCTTAGGGCTTAGGGCTTAGGGCTTAGGGCTTAGGGCTTAGGGCTTAGGGCTTAGGGCTTAAGGCTTAGGGCTTAGGGCTTAGGGCTTAGGGCTTAGGGCTTAGGAATGTTTAGGTTTAGGGTTTAGGGTTTAGGATACATTCGGCTTCACGCAGTCTGCTGGGCTTGTGCCTGTCCCCCATCTTGAGTCTAGACGCTCTACGCACGACCATGCTCATGCATCCTCCTCACACACGAAAGAAACCCACAAATGATTTCCTGAAAATCACACATGACTTCCTGAAAATCCGTGACTTTGATCCGCAGGCCGAAAGCTACATGCCCCGAAGCCATCTCAGCCCATCAATCGGCATCGGGTTGGGGACTCCGGGCAGCTCACACACAGCTGTTCACTCAACGTAGTGCCACATGGCGTGCTAGGCTAGACTGCCATGCCTCAGGCCGCGGGGGCCATAAGATGCAAACAGCAAACCGTTAACTCTGACCGCCTCGACCTCAGGGGAAGCCCTGGCTAGATCTCCCAAAGCTCGTGCTCGGGTATTGCGGACTTCGTGGGGCACACAGGGGCTAAGGACCCGGATCCGACCCTATGACTCTATGGCGCTCCCCCTAGATAGCAGATTGCTGCGAGCTCTTCCGGCCTTGCCCTTTCCTTTGCCCTTGCTACGCTCCACGATCTGCGCCGGAAGCAGGATCGTATGGGACGATGGTGGGGCCGAGGACTTCAAGATGCTCAAAGCCGGAGTGTTCCGATTCAGGATTCGGGTTGTGCTGGTTAGGTGGCTCATGCAAGAAGGGGGGGTAGCTCTCTAGAGTGGGACCTCCTTCTCTCATCCAGACATTCATGTGTGTCTTCACTTTGATTTCATGTGTTCCACACATCGAGCACTTCCATGACCACACTTGCCTTTCAGCCCTCAGTGCGGTTGCAAAAGCTGCACGACCAGCAAGCCACAGCACCCTATCCCCGAAAGCCCTAAGGACCAACCCACTGCTTGATTGGGAGAGCCATCTTCAACAGACCTGCCCGTAAACCATGTCGATTCTGTTTGGTTAACTATGGCATAGTTCAGGAAATGCCCCCCAGTTTTAGGGCTTCTGACCAGAATGAGAAGATAGACGCAAGAAGTAAGCAGACCCGGCTCGAGGCATGGGTGTTTTTAGGCCTCGAATGATCAAGTTTAGGCCAAACGCTTACATTTTCGGTAGGCTGATGAAGCAAAAGCCCCGAATGCACCCGAGCTAATTCAGAACAAACACCACTCCATAAACCTCCAAGCTGCTCCCAAATCCACCCTAAACCCTGAACCCTAAACCCTAAACCCTAGAATGTCCACTTGGCACCGGTAGGGAAGACGGGCCTCCCGGTGGATCTCGCCAAGCTGCTTCCCCCAAACCTGCCGGCTCAGAAGGGCTTTGGGGTTGCGGGGGCAGGTTCGGGGTTTGGGGTTTAGGGTTTAGGGTGCGGAGCTGCAGCTGGTATTGTAGAAAGGAGTTAGTGTTGGGAGGTGAAGGGGTCAATGTACCCGGCACAAATTTTTGGCTCAAGAACTTGGGCAATGCGCCCTGAGGAAAAGTGTCTTTCTGGGTTTGGTGTTGGTCGGTCCAGGGGATCAAGGGCTTCTGTTGGGGTTGACTGTTTTGTTCCCTGTCCTCCTTCGGTTGCCCCCCGTAGGTTATGAGCCCAAATTAGGCTTCCTGCGGAATAGGTAAAGATTTTTCGTTTGTTTAACGCCATGGACATGATGCGGCGTCGCTCTGAGCCTGGACTGTCGCCAACGGCCAATGAAGCCGAAGGAAATCGTGGTGATGGGGGTGAAGATCGACAACAAATGGTACAAGCGCTGACAGATGGTAGGGAGGTTGCAATGATACAACCAACGTCTCAGGTGGAAAATGAAGTGGTTCCGGTTCCAGCAGCAAATCCTTTCTGGAGCGAGCGGGCTCAAGAAGAAATGAGACTGAGGCAATCAAGGCCGGCAAGTCTTCCTGCGAGCGGAGGGGATAGAAGTGGTGAAGGTACGAGGAGGCCGCCTTCGCTGCAAGATCTTTTGGGTCAGGAACCTGCACCTGTTGAAAAACCGTCGTCAGGCTTAATGGGCCAGATGGAACGAGGTACTATTGGTGGAGCGCAAGCCGACGAAGAGCTCATTCCTGATGTTGGTGGTGAAGAACAAAGTGAAGATATGGCGGTGGTAAAGCGTGCGCTGAAAGAGTTGCTTGTGCAAACAAAGGAGCTGGGGAACAGGTTGCATCGGGTGGAGGAGAAAAGCTATACCTCTGCTGCATCTGGGTCAGCTTCAAGGGCACGGAGTTCAATCTCTCCGGAATCGCCTGTAGCAGCAAAGACACCGCTCTCTGCTCCAACAAAACATGCACAGTTTGAACCACTTTGAGCCCTTCCAGCTCAGCCTTGATGCCCAACCTTTCCAGTGGAGAAACACTCAACCATTTGGCATACGCTTGATATGCCTTTGAGTAGACGCATTGCCACCACACTCTTCCTGTATCTGTCAGCGAAGACAACATTGGTTCGATCATTGCGATCCAATCACCCAGTGCCGTCGGATTGCTTGGTGTGTAGTCTGCCAAAGTTGGAAGGCTCATCACATGCTTCCCAAGAGCCTCCGGACGTTCGGTTCCAGAACTATCACCAATGATTGGCATACCACGTGGCACCACTGCTCCAGGAGGTAAACTGACCCTACCACCAGGCCCTTGAGGTAGTCCATGTCCTATACCAGGCGTAACAGCTGTGAGCGGAACCTTTTCTAATTCCAACTTCCCAGCGACCATTTTCCACCGATACGGAACATCATCCACCATTGTATATCCACCCGATCCTGCTGGGTTCTCTTGCGTTGCAGTTTCCCGAGCTGAAACAAAACCGGGCTGGTTCCCCACAGGTGCGGCAGAACCATCAACACCTGACGGCACGGAAGTAATCGGAACATGTGTTAAACCAGGTGGTCCACTTGCATATCCACCACTTGCAGGACCTCCCGTGGGGTAATTCAATGGAGGCAATCTGGAGGGTTTCTTCCCTTCAGCTATATGCATCATCGGCACTTCTTTTTCATCCTCCACTTGAACATCCCCCTTCCTGGACCCAGGCAAGGATTGAAGATCACAACCCTTTGGCAGGTCGTAGCCCTCAATAGGCAGCCATGTCCCATCCGGCAACACAGTCCAAAAACCACCCATACCATCCGTGTAGAAAACTTGTCCTGGCAGGTACTGCTTCTCTGGAGTCATTCCTAGAGGATATGCAGTGTTTGCGTCCACCACTCCAGAGGACCGAGATCGTTTCCACTCGAATGTTGGGGTCAGTGATGATATTTTACAAATTGCTGACGGTCTACCAACCAGGTGGAGCAAATGAGCGCAGCACAATGTTGAACTTCTTGGTGCAACCATCTCCAGCAACCTCGATCTCAGAGGCCATAAAGGGAGTGCGTCAATGGGCGCAATGGCGTTCCCGATTAAGGGAGTTGAGAGCGGCCGAGCCGGACGCTACCTTGCTTATCAAGGGATTGGATGGTTTATCATCCGCGTTGCTGGCGAAACACCCTACGGTTCATTTCAGAGTGGCATCCTTTCGGGAGAAATTGGGGGTGGACTACTCGCCGACCTCTGAAACTGCGACAAAACTAGCTGAAATGTTACAAGCAGAGTTTGAACTGCGATTGCATAGTGCTGGTGAACAAGAGGTGAAGCAGGACTCGGACGCCAAGAAAAGGGCCAGGTTAAACAAGGCCCAAAAGGGAACTGGTGACGAGACGGAGGAGGGTGACAAAGGCAAAGGGAAAGGAAAAAGGTACAGCGGAGATGGTGAACGTCCTTTCTGTTGGATATATGGGAAGACCGATGCAGGTTGCAAGTTCGGATCCCGCTGCAAATTTCGCCATGACAAAGACTCCCTTGAGCGAGGAAGATGTTTTGAATGTGGGGCCGTTGGCCATCTGCAGCCGCAATGTCCAAATAAGGATGGTGCAAGTTCCAATGTGGACTCAAACCCTGAGAGGAGTAGATCTAAAGGGAATTCTCCCAAGGGGGGAAAAGGCGGCAAAGGTGCGAAATGGGGAAATGCCAAAAAGGCAGAGGTAGCTGAAGGGGGAGATGAGACGGCTAATGCGGGATTGGATAAAGGTTCTGCAAGTCCCTCATCACCATCAACACCCAATCAGGTCCTTGCTGAAGCGTTGGAAGTGCTGAAATCTATGAAGCTGTCATCAGCACAGTCAGCATCAAGCGGGGATCCCAGTGTTCGAATGTTATGTGGCTCTGGGTTGTTTCAGCAGGAAGGGAGAGTGGCGTTGGTGGATACAGCTGCTACGCATCTTGCGCGGACGCTTTTTCCATGGGAATGTTTACCCGACACTACTGTTATGGTGCAAAGCGCGCTTGGTGGTGTGACAATGAGGATTACAGAGAAAGGGACGTTGATTAGGGAAGACAATGGGCCCCTGATTATCCCTCTCTGGTTGATTTTGGAGTTTGGGGCGAACCTCACTGTGATCAATGGGATGTGTCACGTGGGTGCAAAATCTTCGCTGGACCAGCTCTTGTGGTTTGAACATGGCTGTTTGGTTATGGATTACAAAACAGCTGAAAAAATGGTTTTGCATGCTGAAAGGCAGCGTGCGTCTTGGTCCCATTCTCAATGGAGGAATGGAAGGGCGGACTGTGGAGTCGGTTCGTCGGATGCCACGTTGTTGCCGAAGCAGGGAGAAGGCCGAGGAGTATGCGTTCTACATGTGGCCAGGGTTTCTGACACCAATGAGTGTTCGGGAATGGGCATGTTGGACTCGGGAGCATCACATCCTCTCAGATCACTTCGTCCTGGAGAACAGCTTCCGCAGCAAAAGGTGTTGGTGTCTTTAGCTGTTGGATCTCGGGAGATGTGTATAACCCCAGGTGGGACCCTGGTAACTCCTGAAATGGTAGATCCACTAGTGCCAATTGGCAAAGCGAGCGCCTTGGTTGGTCTCAGAGTTCAGTGGCGTGGTGGCAAGTGCACAGCCTCACATCCTGTTCTGGGGGAACTTCGCGTTCGTGATCTGAATGGGTGCCCTTGTTTAGAAAAGGAGGCGGCGCTTCAGATCATTGATGAAATGGATTGGTGTTCACCAAAGCAAGCATTGAAGGTGGCACGTATGGTTCAAGGGTGTCCGAATACGGACAACGAGGTGGCTGTAAAAACGTCGTTGCAAAGCGCAGCGCGGACAGCGTCAGCGAATGAGGAGGAGTTCGTCCAGGCATGCTGGAGATTTCTTCGGTGGTATTATGGGGATATACCAGAAAATATGCTGATGGAGCTGTTGCCACGTGGAGATATTGCGGCGTTGCCTTTCAACCGTCATAAAAGGAGACGGCTGGCACGAGCAAAAAGGGTGGTGGTACACCTATTTTCGGGAAAACAAAAATGGCATTTTCCCAGTCGGGATGTGGAGGTACTGGAGCTGGATTTGACAAAAGGCGGTGACCTACATAATTCGAGCGTCTGGAAGTATCTTCTGCATCTGGCGGCTGAAGGAAAGGTGGTTGCTGTGGTTGGAGGACCTCCATGCAGGACAGTGTCAAGGTTGAGAGGTGAAGACGGTGGTCCACCTGTATTACGCCGGCGCTGTGCCTGAACGGTTGGGAGTAAAAAGTCTTCCTTGGCCACATCAAGAATTAGCTCAAAAGGATGGTGTTTTACTTCTGAAGATGCTTTTCCTATATGACGTGGCGGTGCATTCAAGGTGTGGAACTGCTGAAGTCATCAATGGAAGTTCTGTCTTCTTTGGCATGGAAAGCCCTGGGGACCCTGAACTCATAGGGAAAGATTTCTCTCAGAACGGCAAGACGGTCTTGAGTGCTGAGGATCTGGTGGATGGTTCTCAGGAAGGGCTCTCGAGTCCTACCTTCTGGAGTTGGCCGGAGGTGAAAAACTTTTGTGAGCGTTATGGAATGCACGCTGCACATTTTGATCAAGGAGCATTGGGACATGCTCTGGTGAAACCTACGACTTTCCTGGTGTCTGATATGGAACTATGGGAATCGTTGGAACAGGTTCGCGTGGTTGTTCCGTGGTCAGCAACATTCGCTTCTACCCTGGAAGAGCGTATTGGACAATCCTCCATATGGGCGCGATGGGCGTTTGGATTGGTTAAAAGAATACGTCACAGGTTGGCACAATGGTTGCATGAGAGCGATGCTGAACGGGAAGCTATGGTGTTAAAAAAGGAAGAACGAGAAGGGACGTTACGGAGGTTGACAGCTGAGGAGCGAGCTTTCCGTGACCATTGCCTAAGGGGGCATATTCCTTTCAGACGTGATTGTCAAATCTGTGTGTCTGCCGCTGGAAAGGAGCGTCGCCATTTGAGGCGCAAACATGGGGATGCCTACACTTTATCATTGGACTTGGCGGGTCCATACAAGTGTTCAAAGGATGCTCACCAGCAGAAGCCACGACACGCTGTTATTGGTGTGTATCAGTTTCCAATGTTGGATCCCAATGTGGGTCGCCCTCCAGAAAAGGAGGAAGATGCGGATGAGGTGGAAGATCAGGTGGCAGATGAAGGTGCTGGTGTCGGAGAATGGTTAGGCGACGCAGTCGCTAACTTCGAGGAGGAAGACTCTGCGCCGGTGGAACCTGCGCCAGTTCTGGAGGCAGAGGTGTTGGAAATCCAAGCTTCTGAAAAATCCTGGAAGGAACTGAAGGACCACTTGACCCAACCTGTCCGTATGATCAACTTCGTTATGGTGGAGCCGATTGTGGACAAGCAGCAAACAACTGTTTTGTCGGCAGTTCAAAGAATGATGGTGCGCTTGCAGAGACATGGGTATCCGGTGTTGAGAATCCACTCAGATCGAGCGGGGGAGTTTGTCAATGCACGCTTCCGGTCCTTTTGTGAAACTCGTCTGATATATAGGACCACTGGTGATCCTGGAGTCCCGCAAACAAATGGGCGCGCTGAAGCATGTGTGGGTTTATTCAAACGTGGTGTCAGGTCGCTCTTAAAGGAGGCGCGACTCGGGCCGGCGTACTGGGCACTGGCTGCTCGCCATTGGTCAATGTTACGGTGGCAAAAAGCTGAAAGGGAGTTGGGGTTAAATCCTAAAGCATTGCTTCCCTTTGGTGCTCAGATTCAAGTCAAACGTCGTCCGTGGGAGTTGCTGGGTCCGGATGGAACAAAGAAAGGTCGGCAATGGGTCGATCGTACGCAGCCCGCGCTTCTTTTGGGTCCATGCGATGACCTACCTGGTGGTTATTGGGTGGAAGCTCAAGGGACTGCAAAAGATCCGGATGAACTGGTGTTATTTCCCTGCACTACGATTTTTTCCAATATAAAGGAACCGCCTGAATTGGAGCTGGAAGGGGTGGTAGAAGAACAGGAGCCTTCTCCTCCAGAGCATCGTCTCAAGGGGAAAAAACCGGCGCTTCGGTTCGCTGATGAGGAAGGTCCTCCTTTGCCTCCGCCTCGCGATCCTCCAGTTCGCCATCGGTTAAAGGAAAAAAGCCCGGCCTCTTCACTGCGTGGTCATGTGGGCTCCTTGCGCTTGCTTCGCAAGCGGGGGGAGAGTCCGCCCTTAGAAATTTTCGAAGATGACATGCAGGGTCTGGGGGAGCTGGAAGATAATGCAGATGTTGAGGACAATGTTCCTGGTGATGAGTATTGGCCGACTTGCTGTTCTCCTCGTGAAAATGCTTATTTGGTCTGCAAAAGTGAGACTGCTGAGGATGGAACACAGTTGGAAAAAGAAGAGCAAAAAGCCAAGTCAATGTATGAAAGGTCTATGTATGATTACGTGGACTGTGAGGAGCTTTTGGAAGGGATTGTATACCCAAAGAGGGTGAATCGAAGAGGTGGTATCAACAATTGGTGCACAAGTACGCGAGCTCTGGTGTTGGGCCACTATACTCATGGCGGAGTGTGTGGTATTACAAAAGAGACTCATCGAAGGCCATGGCTATGTCGTTATTTGGCATCATTCGTGGTCGCCTCCCTGTCCCTTGCTTCCGGGTAAACACCGCCAGACTGGGAACGTACTCAATCACCGGTGCATTAGGCTCTTCCGCCAATTTGTCCAGCTTTTCTTGAGTTGTTGGTTCCACCACCTCCAACTCTTTCACCAAAGATGTCACCTCGTCCGACAATGATTCCCTCCACTTTTCCAGCTCTTGCATGGCTTCTTGTGTAGGAATTGTTCTTGTTTGCAGGAACTCAACCTCCTCTGCTGCCTCAAGCGCGGTATTTTCTTGTACCATTTGCTGAACTTGAGCTGCTTTGACCAAAAACTTCGAGAGCTGTTCCTCAGCCCTTTTTGCTTTAACCAGCCATTCTCTAGTCTCTGATCCTTTTTCCTCATTCGACTCATTGGCCGATCCATGGAACTCGTCCAAAATGCAACATTCCTGTTCAGCAATTAGGCGTCGAATACTCAAATGCTCCTCTAGAGCCCATTGATGCGCTTCGAACACAGCGTAGTCGACTTCCTCTGCAAGGTCGTCCAGCGAGGTCTCTTTCAACGTCATTTTTAACCACTTCCTTTTTTCACCTTCTTCAGCTTGTGGTTCCGGAAGAGGAAACTTGCATTGGAGAAGATAGCACCTATCCTTGTAGCTCAAACGCTCCATAAAAACAGGTGTGTACCCTGTCAAGGATACCCTGTTCCCTTTCCAAGGCATAGGACCATGCAGTTTTCTCGGAAAGAACGACATGAAGTTCCAGTGGATATCGACCAATTTTCCAGGTAAGACTTTCTTCCCATAGGATTGCTCCACCACTTCAGCTCCTTCCTCTAAAACCTTTTCATCCTCAACCCACAGCTGACCATCTTTATAGTCACCAAAGCCACACACATAATTGCAGCAATGTTTTTCATTGTGACTATCCCTATGCAATGACACCGGAGCATTGCACGAGATCTGAAGAGCAGAAAATTTGGCTTCAGGATTGTGGTGCCTGTGCCCGTATCTGCGCATGTGGAAATTTTATTTCGTCAACGGCAGCTACAGAATACGAAGGGCCGAGGTCCCTCAGTCGTCACTCGCTGTACGCTCCTGGTTTAGATTCAACTACATTCAGGTGTCAAGTGAGGCACGCAGCATATATGGTGTGGATCATCGCTGGCTTAGACATTTCCAAAGCTTTTCTGACGGCGCCGATGAATAGGGCGCAAAGAGAAGGGCGTCTGGTGGTGGTGCAGCCCCCAAGGGCGGCGGTGAAATTGGGTCTTTGCACAAAGGAGGAGCGGTGGATTGTGAGAAAGGCCTTGTACGGTTTGGCCGAAAGTCCTGCAGCATGGGTGGAGTGGCGAGACCAACGTCTTCAAGGTATGTCTTGGGTGTCAAAGGATGGACAAGCAATGAGCTTTCAGAGGTCCAATGCAGACCCAAGTCTGTTCCTTATTATGGCACAAGAAAAGCCGGAAGGTGCAAGCAAGTTGGTAGGGACAATGGGTCTTTACGTGGATGATTTTTTGATGGCTGGGACTATGACAGTGCTCCGGGAAGCCTTGGAACAGATCAGGAAGGAGTGGAAAACTTCTGAACCCGAGTTCTGTGGTCCAGGCTGTGGTGATGGATTCCTGAAGTTTTTGGGTGTCCAAATCTGGTATCGAAATGGCAGCTTCTTTCTCAACCAGGAGGACTTCGTGAGAGATTTGCTGAACCGAAGAGGGTATCAGATTGATGAAACTGGAAAAGGTAGTAACCTGCCAATGGTGAAAGAAACTCCAGGTGAAGAAGAGGAGGTAGATATTCCTTCCTTGCGAGCGGCTCAAGGTGCCGTAGGGGAGTTCCTCTGGGTGGCAATCAAAACTCGACCTGATTTGGCGTTCTGCACGAGCCAGTTGTCTTTGTGGACATCCCGAAGGCCGCGATTTGTGGTTAAAAAGGCTGAGGAGGTTTTCCGATACCTTGCTGCAACTCCAACGTTAGGCCTGACGTTCGGAGCAATCGCAACATGCGAAAAAGAAAGAAATGAGGTGTTGCGTTATGGACGAGGCGTTAAGGTGGTGGAGTCCTACGCGGATGCCAGCTTTGCGGCAGGTGAAAATGAAAAGAGCCACTCAGGAGCAGTGGTGGTGTGGGGTGATTGTCCAGTGATGTGGGCAACACAAAGACAATCAACGGTGGCTTTAAGTACGGCTGAAGCTGAATTACATGCGTCCATAGAGGGAGCAACGATGATTCAGTCGTGCACCCCTATAATTGCCGCTTTGGTTGGAACAGGTGAAGAATCGCTGCAAAAAGTGCTGTATACAGATTCGGTTTCGACATGCTCAATCATTCAATATCCGGCTGGAAGCTGGAGGACAAGACACCTGAGAATTCGAGCAGCCGGTGTCAGGTCTCTGGTAGACCGTGGTTATATGGTGGTCGCGCACCTTCGCGGTGAGTATATGATCGCTGACCTGTTGACCAAATTGATGAGTGGACAGGTGTATGCAAAGCAAAAGGCACTTTGGGGTCTCCGACTGTTGGTACAAGGGACTGACTTGAAGAGGGCCTCGCTTGCAATGGCGGTCATGATGGTGGCTGCATCTCTGCAAGGGATGGCAACCGGTGGAGAAGAAGTGTCAACTGCTGGTTTCTTTTGCTCAGAAGAAGGGGTGTGCAAGGTCGCCAACACATCTACGGTTATGGTTCTGGCTCAAGGTCTTGAAATGCTCGTCAACAATTCAGACCTTGTTGCGTATTTGGTGGCAGCAATTATACTCTGGGAGTTGGCATGGTGCCTCTTTCGGCAGCTGTATAAAAGGCTGTGGGTTAAGAAAGTGGTGGTTATTCCTGCGAGTGCCACTTTGTATACAACAGTGGGTGGGAACTGTATGCACGCAAGCAGTGACTGTGATGTTCTGCGATATTCACAGCCCAGGGCTAAGACGCTTTGTAAGCATTGCCTCAAGGATGGCTGGGTGGTGAATGCCGAGTTCCTTGGTGAGGAACGGGCCGCTGGAACGTGAATTTTTCAAGTGCGAGGTGAAAAAATCCTCAATGGTAAGGGATTCGGCCAATGAGCTGAAGATTCGTCCTGGATGACGTAAAACCATAATATGCATTTCAAGCAGCTGGCTGCTGCCTAAATGGCGGTTTTTGGCCAAAGATCTGCACCTCCAATGTGTCCTAGGAAATCCTAGGACAGGGGGAGTGCGGAGCTGCAGCTGGTATTGTAGAAAGGAGTTAGTGTTGGGAGGTGAAGGGGTCAATGTACCCGGCACAAATTTTTGGCTCAAGAACTTGGGCAATGCGCCCTGAGGAAAAGTGTCTTTCTGGGTTTGGTGTTGGTCGGTCCAGGGGATCAAGGGCTTCTGTTGGGGTTGACTGTTTTGTTCCCTGTCCTCCTTCGGTTGCCCCCCGTATAGGGTTTAGGGTTCAGGGTTTTGGGCTGTCTTTGGGGCTCGATGGGGCTTTTGAGTTTACGTATTGGCTCAGGATGGGGTTCATGTCTTGCTGGCGGCCTCTATGGCTTTTGGGACGTCGTCAGCACCGTCGGCGTCGTAATAGACCTTCGCGCGCGAGCTCGTGTGCCAGAGCATGCGAAGGCAGATGGAAACTGAGGTGCAGGGGGGGTCATCTGCCACATGCTGGGCTCTTCATACCATAGGGGCCTTGGGCTCTGGGTCTTTATTCCAAAGCCCTAGAAACTCCAAAGGCCTGAACCCGACTCCACCCCCCCATCATGCCCGGAGATAACTCCGCGAGCACCCCTAAACCCTAAACCCCAAACCCTAAACGCCCTAAACCCTAAACCGTGGCAGCCAAGGAAAGGACCACGAGGTGCATCCGCGGGTCCTCATCCACCTGCCCATAGCTCCTCGGCACTCAAAAGGGGCACCTGCACCCCTGCAGGACCCTGCTAAAGTTTTAGACTCCAATAAGGCTCCGGGATTTTTTATGCGTCGAGGGCCTCAAGGGCCCAGGTTCATGGCGGTTATACGGCATTCTGGAGGGCCTTCAAGGCAGCAGACTGAAAGGCGGACACTGGGTGCCCGCGCTTCATGCTGCGGCCGGTCAGGGTCACCTTTTTCAGGCCGGACGCCTCCCTGACCTGTGTCCATGTAGCACCAGCAGTTTGGTCTAAGGGGGCGTATGAGGGGCAACAGATCTTTAGGGCGTCATCAGCGCATTTGTTTTGGATGTTTCAGGCTTCAGAGCTCTCGGTCCAGGGCACAGTCAAAACATGTCAAAACGCAATGGAGAGGCTCCTAAAACCCACGATCACTCTTGTTGTGACTTCGCTCTTGAATTGTGAGTCACCACACGGACCCTTTCTCCGCCAAGGAAATCATCCCCCTAGCAAAGAAAAACGACGTCCCAAACTCCTCCTGCATGCACGAAGTACAAACCCACAACCCTCCGCAAGCCCCGCAAGCCCCGCAGCCTGCCAAACTGCCCTGAATACCTCCTCCCCTGCCCTGCAAAACCCGACGGGGCTCTGTGCACTGCGACAGTGGGACGAGATGGCGCTCGAGGTGGCTTGCATGCGCAAGCGGGAAAGCGTGTCAACTGTAGGCAGTGACGAGATTCGGGTCCGGCTGTCGGCGGGAGCCCTAGACCCTAAACCCTACGTGAACCCTAAACCCGAAACCCTAACCCTAAACCGTAAACCCTAAACCCTAAACCCTAAGCTACCCAAGAGACGGCCTCCTGCATGGCCCTGCCACGGGGGCCCTGGAGGAGCACAGCCTTGGAAGGCTTCTTGTCAAGGAGTGTGAAGACGACAGCGGTCAGTCTCAAAAGTCTAGGGCAGTTCAAGGTCACACTGCACTGATCACTCTCACACACACACACACACTTTGTGCCTCTCCGGTTTGTGGAAGCAAAAGGAAAGCGGAACTGCTTGGAACTTGGGCTGCGCCGAAAACAAAGCATTCACAGCATCAAAACGCATGTCGGCTCCACTCCTTCGACTCTTACTCTTAATGCAAACGAACCCGGGGGCCTTCACTGCGGCATTGCATCTGTATTTGTACTTGCATTGGCTGTATTATGTGCATTTTTGTATAGTTTCGCATCGTCCGTATGGTTTCCTGTTTGCATGTGCACTTGTCTTTGCATTTATGCTTGCATTTGTGTCTGCATTTCAATTTGGATTTGAAAATCAGTTCTCAAAAATGATCCCATCCTGGGCCTCATGAGGGCCTCAAGCCGAGGGGCCATGTCGGCGCCGTAGACGTTGCTGCGTCCGTTAATGCAGCGCTCGGATCTGAGGGCGCGGTGACTTGTGGACACGTGTGGGCCTAGAGAATTCAGCTGAGAGCAGGGGGGGAGTTTTTTTCAGCCTTTGCAGACCCGAACCCATACCGCTTCGATGGCCTAGCTGGAGCCTTTAAGACGATTTGAAGGTTCAAAACGGCTCTTCGGAACCCTGCAGAGCCATACAGTGGAGCATCCAGACTGTGGGAAATCCGAAGAGGTTTAGGGCTTTTCGGGCGGCACAGCATTGTGACAACTTGGGGTATCGCAGCAGGCGCTCTGGGTTGCATGGGAGGCGGCTCTGGGTCCTTCTGCCCCCGCCTTTACAGGCTCTACATGGCCTCACCCATCGCTAAGTTGACCTTTGCAGCATGTCGGCTGGACATGTGCGAAAGGCACTAACACGTGCAACCTGGCAAGAGCTCCCCAAAGAGCTGCCCAGAGCTCGAAGCCACAACTCTGAAGCGCCCTTCTCTACGCGCCGAGCCGTTTAAGAATCCCTCCTCAGCCCCACATTTAACATTCCTCAGTCCCTACTCATCTCACCGAGGAAAAGGCTCAGAGAAGCGGACGAAAAGGCTTTGCTTCTCCTCTCAGCCACTCTCTGTTCTGCAAGCTTCCGGAGTGTCAGAGTTTAGGGGGCTTATAGGGGGCGTACTGCAGGACTCAGGGTCCAAACAGTGGGCGGAAGTTGACGAAGGAAAATAGGGGCCTGAATATCTTTTTAATAGGGTTTTGGGGGTAGTATAACGGGACCCTAAGGGCATACTATTAGGTTTGGGGGGGGGGGGGGGGTATTGTAAAGGGACCCTAAGGGAATACTACTAGGTTTCAGGAGCAGGGGGGTGCTGGGGGGCTGCCAGAGACCTTTAGAGGCAGGACAGGGTTCAGGCTTCAGCGAAAGCCTGAGGCCGGAAGCCAAACCTCTGGGGGCGAGCACCATGCAAGCCCCTAAGACTCCACCAACACAAGCAAAACCTCCCTGCAAGCTTTCGCCTGGCTCGGGCCTTTGGTGTTTAAGAGCCTTTAAGGGTGACTGAAGCAGCCACCAGTTGTGGAGGGGTTGCAGGCCTTTTTGGGCCTAAGAGCCTTCACGCCTCGAAGAAGCCCATCAAGTTGGTCCCAAGACATCCTTCCACACATCAGAAAACCTTCGTCCTTTCAATCCAAAAGTCGTAACACAGTCCCACCATCCCCGTGAACCTAAACCCTAAGCCCTAGACCCCAAACCCTTTAACCTAGAATCTCCCAAGAATGGCCTCAGCCTGAAGCTCCCCGCCGCAGGGGATGGATGATGCCGGGGTTCCCTGAAGAGACCGAGTGCTTGGCTCTTCAGGTTCTGAGGCTCTGGGGGGAAGGGAGGGGGGGGGGGGGGGGTGCTGAGGAATGCGAAGGATCAGGGCATGCCGAGCGGAAATTGGGGGTCAGAGCAAGTAATCGGCTCGCATGGGAGATAGCTTCTTGAACTGTGAGCGCCCTGCCATTCTAAACCTTGACCCGAAGCCGTAAGCCTGAAGGCGCAGCCCTGGATCTCGAAGCTTCACAGATGTGGTTCGCTTGGCTCTAGGGCTTAGGGCTTAGGGATGTGAATTCCTCAGCATATGATGGCGGTGCCGTAAAGGGTTCCTCAAGCGATGACAGTCACTAGGACTCCAAGCCCGACATATCCAATCCCTGTAACTGTGAGCACTTCTGACATGCGAAAGTCGCAAGTGTCGGCGTGGCTAGAGACGCCCGAACCATTCAAGCGTTGGACACAAAACGACGCCAAATGGATGCCCCAACGTTAGCGTGCTTCCGCAACTACAGCTGCCGCTTTGCGACACTGATTCTTGAATTGTGCTAAAAACTAAAGATCAAAATTAAAAAACAAAAAAAAGAAGGAGTTGGGAAGCCCGCCAGCGGCAATCAAACCATGGAGGATGAGAACACTCACGTAGTTGGTACGTTTTGCTAAGGTCTTGCCAGGCATTCACTACCTCTTGAATTGTCCTGCAAAACGGGCATATGGGAAGCCATGAGGATGAGAATGTGCTACGCGTTGACAGATCTTGCAAGGATTGCTTGTGTCAAACCAAAGGCGGGGATGACGATGAGATCAGGCTGGGTTGATTGTTGGTTGGAGGGGCTGAACCAGTGGACCAAGGGGTCCAGAAGACCAGCGTGGACCAGCGAACCGGGTCACTGCCAACAAAACAGGCACACAGAAAAACACACCATCAAGAATCAAGATTTGCCTTCCCTTGAGCTTTGGCCTGGAGCTTGTTTTTTGCGATCACGGCGTGGTCGTGCCGGTTGAAGACGACGTACTGCGCATGCGATCAGCGATGCTTACAGAGTTCTGCCCTTAAGCCCATAATCCCACGGCCGACCCAAGCCAACAACTATGAAGATATAATACATCCATTCCGGCATGCACTACAATCAGGCCGACTAGAAACACCCTCCCTCGACCCAAAAGAGGACCCGAAACCGCAAAAGCACACCTCTAAGGCCCACTAAAAGGGATGGGCGCACCGCCATGCCCTTGGATTGCTTTTGCCGTCGCAGCAGCAGAATCTCCTCGAAACAGGTTCTGGGGAGCAGGGTTGAGATGTTGCTGGTTTTGCGCATTTCTTGCTGGCAGCTGAAGAAGGATGCCGCCACCCAAAAAGACACGGGTGCTGGGGCTTTAACTCCTCCAAGCCCCACCCGAAGCAATCCGCCCTGGCCCTACAAGTCCGGCGCTGATGCGAGGGGGGGGGGGGGGGGTGGGGGCTCGAGGGTTTCTGGCGCTTCGGGTCGCAGGTGATGGTCCTTGACGTCTGTTGCTCCGAGCCTGCATTTGCACAACTGCTGGCGTGAGTTTCTTACTTTGGTTAGTAGGCAATGGGGGAATGAGGTACCCTACATAATCCCTTAAAGGGTATATGGAGGTCCCTAATTTTCCTCATTCCCTGCTAACCAACTGTAAGACTTGGGGTTAGGTAGGGGATCGGGTTGCCTGAACGAACTGCGCACCAAAACATGCCCCGAAAACCTGCAACCCGAGAACTTCTTGTAGATTGCTGCTCTGCTTTGCTTTGGAAAACCTCCATTTTTCCTCCATCTCAAAAGACACACCCACGTTTGTCTGGGTTGTAATAGGTAAACTCTATTTCCTCTTTATCTCCATTCGAATCACATTACTCTCCGTCTTGTGGGCATTTCGTAAACACACCCGTAGCAGTGGTAGAAGCGGTCGTCGTCGTCGTCGTCGTCGTCGTCGTCGTCGTCGTCGTCGTCGTCGTCGTCGTCGTCGTCGTCGTCGTCGTCGCCGTCGCCGTCGCCGTCGCCGTCGCCGTCGCCGTCGCCGTCGCCGTCGTCGTCGCCGTCGCCGTCGTGGTCGTGGTCGTGGTCGCTCCGGCCACACAGTACGTGCCCCAGTGCCACGGTCCCACGATATTTAACAAGGTTTCCGGAGTTCCGACCCCACGATATTTACGAGGCTTTCGACCCATGATACTTGCCCTTGAGTTTCCGGTCATGGTAGTTGCGTGCGTTTCGATGTCCCAGTGTTCTGGCCCCACGATAATTGTGAGGCTTTCGATGCTCCAGAGTTCCGGTCCCACGATATTGACGAGGTTTTTCATCGTGGTATCAGCAACAATATTGGGCTAGGCCAGGCAAAACAGCACGGGGCTTGTTGGGGTGTGTTTGGGGTGCGGGCTTCGGACAGCGGATCGCAAAGTATTGGCACGTTGTCTGGAATAAGAAACAAGAATCGCGTTTATGATGCGGAAACAGGCTAGCCAAAACAAATCAGTCGAACTTCTAGGTTCCTCAACTCAAGTTTTGTCAGGACGTGAGGAAAGGAAGCTCAGGACTCAGGGCTCAGGGTCCTACACCCGCGCTGTTCGAAGCATCACGCCACCAAGAAACCTAAACACAAAGCGCCACGCAAAAACACGTCGTCCAACACTTCCCCCTCCTCAACAAGGTTAACATCCCAAGCCCTCAATCAGGCCCTGCGTGCTCTCTCAGAAACAAGGAAGTTAGAGAAGACTGAAATCATTCGGGCCTAGTGCAGAGTCTACAGCCGGCTGGCCTGTAGAGATGCTCCCACAGGTCTCGTTCGGCACAAACCTCCCCGGAACAGCTGCACACTGCAATCCCAACCACCCTGGGCACTGGTCTGACTCCTCCTTGAGGCCATAAGATTTCGTCCCCCCAACTCGTACAGCCCGGGAAAGCCCCTTCCAATCCTGCTCCTAGAAGCGACTAGTGCGACGTAATGCTTGCAGATGGCTTACAGCGTAGGGATCAGCATCCCCTGTGTGTTCGCCCCACGCAGACGAGAGATGTGGAATGAATCAGCCCCATGCCCTTTCCCAACTCATAACGTACGTTGAGTCCCCGAAACCGCACATAGCTGCAAGATGCATGCTCGCGACGCGAGAAACCCTCGGCCAGCGCCGGGCCTTGGGAAGGCCCCGGACAAAGATCTCCAGGTCAGTCGGCATTCCGTCCTGGCTTGACCCCGCATGCATTAGAGGAGGCTTGAAGGCTTAGATGGTTCATTCAAAGAAAAAAATATTCGATTTAAACGAAATAATAAGTTGATTGAAGGATTAAAGGTATTACTTTCATTTGTAGTAATATGTCATCATTAGAGGGTGAAGGGTTTAGTTTTTAGGGGCTTGGGGTTTAGGGTTTAAGGTTTAGGGTTCAGGGTTTAGGGTGTAGGATGAGGATGGGACTTGCGGGGTTTCTTTGATGCGCAACTTCGTGCCCTTTACGGGCCCCCCCAAAGTCCCAGCCCCCGAAGCCGAAGCGGAGATCCTACCCCAGTACCCCAGGAGCTCTGCGCCGCTCCTCATGGTCTGGCAGGTAGTTCGGTCTGTAAGGCATCTCCACCTGGTGCTCTACAGAGGGTTCAGAGGGGCCCCCCCGCACCAATTAAGGAAGCTGCTTCGTACCTCTGCCAGCCTCAAGCCGTGAAAGTCGGTGAAGCATGACGCCCCCCGAGGCAGAGTGTGCCGGATGTGCCCTCAGAGTACCCTAAACCCTCCTCGTCTTTGCAGGAGAGCGCTCAGGCCGCATGCCTCGTCGATGTAGACCTTCTCCGAAAGCCAGCCTCGAAGACGCTTCTGGTAGGCTGTGCAGGTGTGAGGGTCTAGCATGCTTGGGAGGGGGGTATGCCTCCCCGAGCCTAGCCGTTCAAGCCCGAAGTCCCAGCTTCGGGGGGCGGAGCTGCCCTGGCGTTGCCGCTGCGATCCACCCACCCTCATCCAACTCTAAGTACCGTGTGTCGCTTTGGGTTCCTGTGCTTAAGAGGTTTCAGGTTGAGGGGCTGGGCCCAGACCTTCACCAACTCGGGTGATGGTAAGCCCTAAACCCTAAACCCTAAACCCCGAAGACCTCAATTCCAAACAGGGACACTGCGCTACACAGTTGACAGGGCAAGGGCCCATCGAGTCCCCATGGCCGAAACTTCCCTGACGTTCAAACCCCCAAACCCTCCTAACCTACTATTTGCTTAAGAACCCCCAGAAGAATAATAAAAAAACAATAATCCCTATATTACCCTTAATCAGGAAGAATATGTTTATTTTTACTGGGGTCTTAAGCAATGAGTAGCAACACGCCGACAAGCAGCTGCTGTCTCGGACGGGCGAGGGCTTCCGGTCCAATGGGACCAACGCACCCTGACAGGATGCCACGACGGGCTTTCAGAGGCTTCGTAACGTGCTCGTTCAGAGGCCTCCTACAGACGTTTAAGCGTGTTGGGACTTCGCCTTCGTTCGGCTTCAGTATCTCCCGAGCCCTCCAGCGTAGAGTTGCCAACGCCCTCAGATCCACACGGTGTTGTGCAGAGATACACATGGTTGTGGGGGCTCTGCGTTCTGCGGCACTACCGCATAATACCTCCAACTCCTCCAACTCTAAGCCCCTAAACCCCAAACCCTAACTAAACATGGCGAGTGGGGGAGGGGGAGCAGGGGAGGATCCTAGGATGAGAAGGCTCGAGGTGATTTGCGGTTCTTTAAGGCCCTCAGTCGTCAGCGTGAAGAACTCAAGCAGAACTCTCTCATTTCAAACCCATGAAGTCTCTGAAAGCCCCGACTGGACGTCCAAAGTTTTCAAACCCGATGGCGGCGGCCTCGTCTGCCCTTAGCAGCGGGGGCATTGTGCTGAGATGCGGAGTGCGTCGTGTGAGTTGGAGGCTACAGCTGCGCGGAGCATTGAACGGTTCGAGCTTTAGGATTTTAGATGTATTTAGTGCCCAGGTTTTGGAGGCTTTTCACTCCAGGGCCAGGGCGTGCTTGAACGACTTTTGGGGTGGGGTTCTGGTCAGATGCTGGTCCACAAGCCCAAAGCTCTCAACCATACCTTGATCTGCACCTCTTGGGATTTTCCCCCTTATACAAACAGTCCTGAATAGGGATGATAAGAGGGGTCCTATAATCCCTATTCAGGACTGCTAGTATCAGGGAGAACATCCCAATATTCGAAAGCCCTGAGCACAAAAATCCCCGAGGCTCAGCCAAGCCCTGTACAGCAACTCTTCATCCGTCCGGAGTTGAACGCTCCATGTATATCTATGTACATATATATATATATACATGTATATACTCATACACATACACATACACATACACATGCACATACACATACACATTCACATTCACATCTACATCTACATCTACATATACATATACATGTATATGTATATATACATATATGCACACACACACAGACAGAACAACAAACCCACAACACAAAACACACCCAAGCACAAAACACGAAGCAACACACACGCTCACCTACACCTTCGAGCGACTCAACTCCGGAGCCCGGGGATTTGGCTCGTGGTCCCTCCGGCCTGGGCTGAACAGTTTGGACTTTAGGCCGGTTTAGGGTTTAGGGTTTAGGGTTTAGGGCTTGGGGTTTAGGGTTTAGGGTAAGGCTTTCAGGATCTTTCCCGCTTTCTTGCACAAGTGGTCCAAGGCTTCGGACTCCAGAGATCGGCTTTCATCTTCTCAACGCTCAATAGCATCGAGTGTCTGAAGTGCTCAGTGCACAGCAGTGGCCTGTGTAGCAACTCCACCAGTTTGAGCGGATTTAGTTTGTTGATATCCGAGGGTGTAATCATATAACAAACTTGCTGTCTTCAACAGAGTTTCGAAACAGCCCGAGTCACATTGCCTTCATTCGCGAGAGCGATACGTGCAGCGCACTCGTATCAACATAAGGCTCCAGCGCGTGATCTGTGCGACTTGATTCGATTTTGAGATTGTTCAGGCCTATTTGTGGAGAATACAAGCGTCCGGATGCGCCAGAGCCTATCCATGCCATTTCTAAAGTGGTTCTGCTTCTGACTCGCGTCCGGAACACGTGTGTCAACAGCTAACATGAACTGAACAAAGCGGCGGCAAAATAATCAGAGGCTGAAGGACACAGCGGCCCGTATCTGCAGTGGACTTAGGGTGTGTTCTCTTCAATCACACATATTCGCTACTGGGAGCCGTGCGCCGGGAACCTTTGCCGGCTCGCTCCGCCGCATCGAGGACGTCGTCGATGGCATTGATGGCCTCGGCCAGGCTTTGCAGGGGTAGTTGATGAGGCTGCGTACTGCAGTACTGCAGTTGAGATGTCAGCCAGCTATTCCAACCGAGATTGTGGTGGCAGTATTGGGCCCACAGGGTTTAGGAGGTTTGGGAGGTTTTTGACGAGGGGTCCACAGCTTGATGATGTGCTCCTTCGAGCTCATTGCAGTCTGCACAGCGCTGGTTTCCGACATCCTAATCCTCCCGCAGCGCTAAGGCCAAAAACCCCCTTGAGCATCTAGAGCGTAAGAACTACGGCTAACTCCGGTAGGGGTACGCGGATGATGGCACGCGGGTGCGGTTCTGGCGATCGTGCTTTGACACTTCTGGACGATGCATCCGACCTAGTCTGCACACCGCGACTTCGTTGGTCTTGCGCAAACTTCATTCGTGGCTTGAAAGGGACCCCATGTTGGGTCATGTCTTTGGCTTGCTTACGGTGCTTCTTCGGATTGGGCTGGAGGACATGGCCATTCAAGCTGCACCAGCCCGCATGAAAATTTAAAGGGGGGGGAGGGGGTGAAGAGCACTTGACCCCTCCCCACTTGCAGTCTGCGGTGATCTCGGAATCCATCCGCGGCATCTCCGCCACCAACAAGCAGCGAATGGAGGAGTTTTGAGGCGATAGCTAGGAGGGTGGGGCCCCCTCTGTGCAGGATCCCTGTGACTGTTGGCAAGTGCATAGGATTCCACCCAAAACGACGACAATTACGAGACCGTCTATAGAACGACCTGCAACACAAGACACGATCGCTCTTAACAAGTATCGCGGCTCAGAAAGGCCTCGGGCACACGCAGACGAACGCTTGCGAACGCTTCACAGGTGCTTCGCGGAAAGCTCGCGAACATGGCACATGGTGTAACTGATGTAAGAACTGATGTAAGTTAGGGCCGCAGCCCTCGTGACGTTCTCCGCAGACCCGGTGATTGTCACTTGCCGCTCCATGGCTTCGCGATCAGCCTCCTGCCCATCCGAAGACGTCAGCTGAGATCAGGAATCTGATCAGGCTCCCCCTCGTTATGGGGTTCTTAAGGGAGGGGGCGGGGGGGGGGTACGGGTACATGGGGGGTAGGCACCAAGGGAAAATTCCTCCCTTAAGAACCCTATAACCTCTAAAGCATCTTTGAGCCCCTCCTTAAACCTCAACCCCTCCAAACCTGAATCCATCCAGGATCCTGAAAAGCCGACCGCACTTCAACCAAAGCCAACAGCTTCGCCAAGGAGGAAAAAACGGAATCCCCTGGAAAAAACCGCCGGGCTGTTCTTGATTCATAAAGAAACCTGGAATTCATGCAACTTGTCGGGGCCGCAGCATTGGGAGCTGTGCGGATTTGCACACTTTTGGCCAGGCTTTTGGGCAAACTTCGGCTGTGGCAGCAAGGAAGCCCTGGACCCCCTACATCCAAGCCGCCGCCTCCATAAACCATCCCAGGACTGTGGTCTCAGCACGAGAGCTTCAACGTGGGACCGTGGCTTGCCATCCTTCTGCATGCTTAGCGCCCAACCCAAGATGATGGAGAGAGAGAGAGCGAGAGAGCGTCCAGAGACTGCTCCCATAAAGTGGCTCGCCAAGGCATCTGCGTATGGTCAGTTCTCAAAATTCGGGTCCCTTTCTGGGAACCCTAAAAATATTATTGTCCGCCTTATAAAAAGGACCCCAAAAAAGGGACCATAGTTTACGGAAATCACCATATGATTGACTGGACAGAGTCTCGTTCTGCTGGGTGCATCGCCTCCTTCGAGTATGTTTTGGTTGCGCAGGGCGAGTCGAAGCGATGGGGTTCTTCGTAGTTCCCCTCTGCCTCAGGGAGCTTCTGACATGTTGGCCTCTTGTTTTTGCTGGAGTTTGATGTCTCCATGGAGGGCCGGGAAGCGGTCGTTCTTTTCCCAAGGCGTTTCTCCACAGCATCTTGCTCTCCCCCAACTGCAGCCGACGCCAGAGTCTCTGGATCAGCAAAAGGTAAAGGCTTCGGTTGGCTCCAGGCGCCTTCGAGGGGCGAGCCCTTGGCCACGCTAGCCAGACCGAGTACTTGGGTCTGGGGCCCGTGCGCAGCAAGGACGGGGTTGCAGCAACTGCTCTCTTCTTGTGCTTCTTCTTGCTTCTCGTGAGGGTTGGAACTGGTCACTCTTGACCCCCCACCCACCAAATGGACAGGTTCCCTTGAAACAATCAATATTGGAGGGGCAGAAGCTAAACGCTCAATATCGCCCACCCCCTGATCGTATGATGGAATCAAGAGCCCGCAGAGTTTCCGAACCGTGTCCTCCCCCTACCTGCCCCAAGCAAGAGTCATGAACACTCATAGAAGTGGCCCTCTCAGGAGTCTGGGGAGACCGTGGCCTTGTGTATCTCAATCCGTGCGCTGGACTCGCGCTGGATCTTTGAGATCGTCTCGCCACCTCGCCCGATGAGGACACCTGGGAGGGGAAGAGGTGCCGGGGTTGGTCTTCAGGCTCCAAAAGCCCCAAGCCCCGAAACGCAGCAAAGCTGGCCCAGATTTGGGCCCGCTGGATGAGTTATGGCTTGGGGAGTTTCCTGAACTAGACAGGACCTACTGGAATCCTGAGTCGATGGTTCAGGATGGCGAGGGCTCTCGCTCTCTCGCTCTCTCTCTCTCTCTCTCTGGATCTTTTCCCTCTTGAGAACTCAAATTCGAGGAGCATGACCTGCGGTGTGCATGTCGACATGCTGCATGCTGATCGTAGCATGACAAGACCTTCAACTAAGCAAAAACACTGGCTCCTCAGTGTCTCGTGCCCTTGCGTGCTCTCTTGGTGCTCTGGGTAGCCAGAGTCGGAACCAATGACCCGGACATCATGAAATCCCAAAAGATCGAAGGCACGTCCATCTATCGGTGACTTGTGGCTTGTAGCGCTTGTAGCTTGGGAGGTGGGACTGCAAGAGGCTGCCGCCTCTTTAGTTTGGAATTTTGGGGGGCTTCAAGGGTGTAAACCCTCTGTAAACGTGTAGAGAAGGTGTGGGATGTGAACTTCAGTGCGCGGCGGGGTTTGAAAACGCAACAAAAGGCTTTTTGAGGCTCTGGAACACCTCCGAGAGCCGCGCCGATCATGTCGGTCGGCACCTGGCGGGTTCGACTAGACCCTGAACCCTAAACCCTGAACCCTGAACCCTAAACCCTAAACCCCGAACCCTAAACCCGGGCATGGCTTAAGGGTTTCACGGCTCTTGGGCAGGAGGACTCGTTCTCGGGGATTTTGAGGGCCTTGGGACTTAAAGACGCCTTCAGAGCTGAAAGAAGAGACCGACTATAGATATAGATCTCGGCAGCTATACCAGCCCTCTATAGTTCCGACTCAGAAAAAGATGACTAGAGCTCCTTCTGCAGGCTTTGGGAGGTTTAGGTGCTTGAGGAATTCAAGCCAGGGCTGCACCGTGGTGCACCCCTTGAAAAGAACCACGGAACCAAATCCCACAAAAAGAGCTGTGGTGGAAGACTAAAAATGTACTACAATATTATACAATATAATACAATAAAACACAATACAATCTACAAGCATCCGGCCTTGATCACCCTTCCTCCCGAGCCTTTCCTGGCGGGGAGCTTTTCTGGGAGGTCTCTTGCGGGCCTTAACCGCCCTAACACCTACTATTCTTCTGACCGAGGTGATCCGAGGTGATCCGAGGTAAAGACAAGTCAAAGTACCACTTCCCAAGCTGTCTTGATGGGATGCTTCGGGTTCAGGGTTCAGGGTTCAGGGTTCCGGCTAGTTCTGTGCATGATGCACTGATGGCCTTCCCCGTGGCCGCCCTGTCGGGCATGTTTGCGAACATCCAGCACAAACTCCCGCAACTGCTCCCAGGGCCTAGCACCTCTAAACCCAAATTCATGGAAGCCCTGGCTAGGTTTCGGGCGTCGGGCTTAGGCCACAAACCCTCCAGCATCCCTAGCATGCTCCACAACAAGTGGCCTCTGGCCATCTTTGCCCTCGCGGGACTCCCGGGACTTTCCGAGCATGTCCTCGATCATCTTCTTGGCCTCGTTCTTTTGGTTATTGCGTCGGCTTGTGTCGGCTTGTGTCGGCTTGTGTCGACTTGTGTCGGCTTGTGTCAGCTTCCGTCGGCTTCTGTCCGGCTTGTGTCCCGGCTTAGGACTAAGCTGGCGTGGTCTGGGGCTCAGAACTTGTGCAATCGTGGCAGGCTTGTTTGTAGAAAATGCTCATATCATACTCCTCGAGCTGCAAAGGTCTCTTCCAAACTCTGAGCCGTTGCAGGAAGCCTCCCAAATCCTTCAACGAATCTCAAACTTGGGGTGAGGGTGTAGCTCCCCACGGCCACGGCCAAAGAACTTCAGCAATGCCGCAAATATCCAAGCCCATGTAGGCTGAGGTCGTAGGGTTGGGGGGGACTTTGCTCAGAGTAACACAGAAGCTGGCCCCCTTAGGCTCTAGGGCACAACCGGGCCCTCAAACATGGCCCGCAAGGCCCATGTAAAATGGCAGGCCTGCAGTTGGGTGTACCACTTGAACCGCACACAACGCGCCCCACCTGTCCCCCCCAAGCGCGGCCACGGTGCGAACTCTACGCATTCCGGCGGCCCGGTGATGTGCACTTGCCCTTGGAGCTGCAGGTTTAGGGGAGATATCGACGTTGCGATTTAATCTCGACCCAACAGTAACCTGGGAATAGAAAGGGTGCGCTTTGTGGTTTAAAGGGGTCTTATGAGGGAACCTAAGCCCCCCAAAAAATGGAATAAGGCCCTACTCTGGGTCCCAGTAATGGTTCTAGCTCGGAGTTTGGAATACTAAAGTCCGAAACCCCTGGCCTTTAGGAAGGGCATCGTTCTGGAGAAGCATCTGACAACCAACCTACCCTTATTACAGTTGAGTCACCTCGGGGGTTCGGCTTATAAGGGAGCCTAAACCCTAAAAAAGGGGAATAAGGCCCAACTTTGAATTCTGAGTAAAACTTTAGATTTTGGGATGACATGGAAAGCCGCAAGTGCTGCTCTCTCCGAAATCTCACTGATCCGGGCATAAAACCTAAACCCTAAACCCTAAACCCTAAAACCCCCCAACGCCCGTCAAATGCCCAAAATCGAGCTGAAGGAGCTTTCGGTGGAGCCCTCTTCGTCCGCCTCCTTGGCGATGTCAATGCCTGAGGGGCGACGAGATGGTTTGGACCGGAATCCTAAGCCCTAAACCTTAAACCCTAAACCCTAAACCGACACAATAGTGTGGCTTAGGGCTCAGTACAAAGTCTCGCCAGTCGGGTCTGGACTTTCGTTGGTTGTGGGTGGAGCTTGCGTGCAGTTGGGTGGAGGGTTCAGGGGCTTGCTGCACAAGACGCAGAGCCGTCCCGAAAACTCAAGAGCTCAAGCTCAATTTTCTCACAGTCCTTAGGGTTCGGGCCTGAAAGTTTGAGACTTTCAGCAGTTTGCGCGGCCCTGGCTCCCTCAACACACTGTCCCCCATCACCTGTCCGAGGCCCTCCAAAGGTGGGAACAGCTCTGTTTTCTGGGGATTCCCAGACGCCACCATCTTCCTAATGAAAGGATTGTACTATTTTGGGAGGCATATTGAGGGTTCCCCCTATTGCGGGTGATACCATGTAGGGTAGAGGAACAAGAAACGAGTGCTTCAGATGACTGAAAAAGTTGGAGGCCTCATCACTCCTCCAGCTTGCACTGCGATGCCGGCCACACCAGAAACATTCCATCACGATGACCCCGGGTCATATAGGGGCCTTGATGATTAGAATAGGGCTTTGGGGGCCATAATAGTATAACTATAAAGGAACCACAAGGGAATACGACTAGTAATTCTTCCGACCCCCTTTGTATTCCTGGAGACAACCCCCATCAACACCCTCACTACTGCTCGGTGTGCCAAGGCCCGCACGAGCTCCGCTTTCTTTCTTCAGATCCTGCACTCGGGGGCCCATCCTACAAACAGGGTTTTTCGGAATCCCCCTTATAGAGGCCCTCATACCACAATGGTTGGATCCTTGTCTTTACGTGGTTTTTTGGGCCCTTATGTACATCAACCCCACTCTTCTCAGCGGGGAGGGTGGGTGGGGTCTGAGGCTTGACCTTTGAGTCTTGGAAGGTTTCTTGAGCTTTGCTCGGCCTTATGGCTTTGGCAGCCCGTGTGGATTCAGATGCAAGCTAGCCCAGACGAAGGGAAAGGGCGTGGCTGCGAACTAAGAGCATGTGTGGCTTCCCAACAAATTGCGGGGTCACGGTGCTTGCAATTGTCTTTCTGGAATAAAACTTGCTCCCAACATGTTTTGGGGTCATGGTGCGTGTGACGCGCCTTTCTGGGTGCTTGCGCGTTGTCTTTCCGGAGCCGATAGCAGCAAATTCTGCCAAAGCAATCAGGTCAAGAATTGCCTAGCGCTGGTATCGGCCAACTCCCTCCTTTGTAATAAAAGGACAACCCAGACAGTCCATTTTTCCTGTTGAGTGTGATAAGGAAAATGCATAGAAAGCAAAAAATGCCCCCATTTCCTTCACGACAGAGGTGGCATACGCATATTTGCTTTCTCCGCACCTTGTCTTCCTTCATGTTGGTCCTTCTTAGTCCTTTTACTACTTCCTGCAACTGCTTATGGGAAACTTGACGCGCTTTTTTTGAGAAGATTCTTTTGCTAGAGTCGAAAGACGAGGGAAACGAAGCGAGAGAGGAGGAGAAGCGAAGTGGGGTGAAAGTAGGTCATGGCTGTAAGCAAACTTGTCCTTCCAAGTTGCTGCTTGCTATTCTTAGCAGTACGAATATTGGTGGTTGTTGCTTCGCCTTCTTCTCTTAAATCTTCATGTTGATTCCTCAACAACCAGAAAAGGAATGTAAAGCGACACACACACACACAAAGAGACGCGAACAAAGAAGAAGGGCTTCGAGCACAAGCATGACACGTTCGCCCTGTCGGAAGCGCCGGTTTTTGAAGAATCACTGCCTAGTTTATGAAAAAAACTGCCCGTAAGCCTTTAAGCAAACGCCTCTCTTAGTGTTCCTCACTGTTGTTCACTTCCCAGTAAGAAATACTGATACATGCCAGTAGGCCCCACAGTCCTTGATCGTCTCGCCCCCTCGCCCAATGAGCATGCCGATCAGCTCGTGGGGCACTTTCAATGTGCACGCCTCAGGAGATTGAAGAAGTTAGAAGGAGTTAGAAGGAGTTAGAAAGATTAGAGAGGTTTGGGGGTCGTAGGCCTCAAGAATAAGGCTCAGTTGTGCAGATCAGAGGCCTCAGCTGCAATCTTAGACTTTTGGGCGACCCTACACCCCTAAACCCGAACCCCCAAACCCTAAATGCCCGCACCATCCATCTGGCGGCTGCTGGCACCGGCACAATGCGAACTAGT
Source organism: Symbiodinium natans (assembly GCA_905221605.1). Lineage (NCBI taxonomy): Eukaryota > Dinophyceae > Suessiales > Symbiodiniaceae > Symbiodinium > Symbiodinium natans. The sequence continues at coordinate 497,001 of CAJNDS010002098.1, forward strand.
GCCCCGCAGCACGTGGCGCTGCTCTTCAGGCGGGACAGAACCGGACAAGACGGCAAACTCCAGAAATGGCCGAGTTCGAAGTTATGCTGTCGGGTTTTTGAAAGAGCCAATTCGCACAGACAACCCCAAATCCTGCCCTGTTCTCAACCTGAACCCTTCCATCCTAGACTTCCATTTTGTCAAGTCCCACTGTGACTTAGTGCCCAGTAGCTAACTGAAGCCAAGTGGGGCTGGGACATGAGTGGAGGCTTGGACAGGAATCTGGGAGGGTTGGACGTGAATTTGCACGCAGGCACGCAGGCTGGTGTGCTGAGGCGTGTGTCTGTTTATGTATGCACACCTGCACCTTGAAAATTCATGACTCGGCACTGCGGTCAAATTTTAGGATCAAGCAGGGAACTGCAGGCCCATCATTGGAGCTGCGGCCAGAGAAGACCGCCAAGGACTGGCGTGTAAAAAAGTACCCCTTGTGTCATGTGGAGGGTGTTCGGCAACTTGAGAGTTGTTAAGGCACGGTACGACTTCGTTTTGCATAGTCAGTAGCCACTACATACTCGCCACCGGCTTGCTGCTGACCCTCAATCATAACGAAAACAACAAGCCGTGAAACCAGAACACATCCAGAGCAACCCCCCAACTCCTGTGCCTGGAACCCTCTAAAAAGTCTAGAAACCAAGACGAATCAGCTCCTGGCGTTCGGGTTCACTTGGCCAGTGCGTTCTTTGGCCTCCACAGAAGGGCGCACTTTCTAGGGTTTTAGGGCTTAGGGTCTTAGGGCGGGCTTCGGGCTTAGGGCTTAGGGTACATCTGGCCCTACCCCAAGCTCTAGCCTCCGAGCCAAGCCCACAAAACCTACGTTTCTCCTTCCCTCTGGCTTAGGCTTGGGCTTTGGGACTTCAAGGTTTGAAGGCAAGTTGTGGGTTGAGATTTGGCACGAAGGCCTTTCGGGGTCAAGCCACAGAAGAGACTTCCATAGATTCCCACCAAAGTTTTCAACATTCAAGGACATGCGATCCAGGTCTAAGGGGTCAGGGCAGGGGAGGCGAAAAGGGCTTGGGGGTTCAGGATCTGCAGCTCAACCTGGTGAGAAGTCGTGAGCGTGCGTGTTGAGAGTGCGTGGTGAAGGCGTTGTGAGTTTTTCTTTCAAAAGAAAAAGACATACTAAAACCTTGTGGCATGTCTGCGGTTCGGCCACAATCGGCAATTAAGCAATATTTAGCACACAGCTGAGGAAAAAAAGGCGAACTGTTGAAGGCGCTGCAAGCTTCATGTTTCGGCTACCTGTAACACATAGGATCCTCAACTCACTTTGAACCCCTGAAAAGCAACCCTAAACCCTAAACCCTAAACCCTAAACCCTCTGAAAGCAGAGGAGTTGGCGGACCTGGGATGCCCAAACAAACTTCCCCCCCGAATCCTGACTCCCAGTGACTCTCGACTCCTCCAACTGGTTTAGGGTGTAGGGTGTAGGGTGTAGGGTTTAGGGTTTAGGGTTTAGGGTTTAGGGCTTAGGGCTCAGGCCTTGTCGATCGCATCGTCGATGAGCTTTTTGGCCTTGTCTACGGACTCCTGTGGCAGGGGATGGCTCAAAGAGCCATCGGGGGGGGGGGGAGCCCAGCTCAACCTGCCTGATAATGCTCAAGAAGAAGCTGGGAAACTAATCCAGAAACCCCTATATGACATGTAAACCTATGGTATTTTCTGCTCGACACAGGCTCTGGAGAGGAGGTCATGATGAATGTAAAGCGTCATGGCTCACAGTTTTGAAATCCATCTCGAAGACCTGCAGACAGCATGCACAGCACGCAGGCCCCAAGCAACATGAGATTTAAAATCGCAGGCCGCGGGAACAACCATGGATCCAGAAACTGCAAACCCCCCAAGCTCCACATCCCGCCAATGCCGCTCCCTAAACCCGGGGTGGTTGTGCAAAGTTGCGAATGCAAAAGGAACCCACCCTTCACCTACAGACAAAGTCCGTGTCTCAGGACCTGAGGACCGTTGGGTTTTGTTCTTGGGGAACGTCGGGGCGTTGCGTTTAGGGATCTTCGGTGATTTGCACCCCCCCGAACACCCCCCCCCTACCCCCCCCCCCATTTCCGGGACATCGAAACCCAGCAGCATCAGCTGAGCCAGCAGCCTGGAGGCCGCTGATGTAAACAGTGCGCCTCGGCACGGCACAAGCAGGCGCAAGTAGCCGTATGTATATATATATATATATGCTAGAGAGAGAGAGAGAGAGAGAGAGAGAGAGAGAGAGAGAGAGAGAGAGGGAGAGAGAGAGACAGAGAGAGAGAGAGAGTATACATACATATAATATGTATATAATATAAAACGGTATGCATATCTATTTCGATAATTGCACGTACAATGTAGTGCATATAGTATATACATGGAGTATACATATATGTATATATATATATACATATTTATGTATATGCAATATGTATTGCTACATGCATATGTATGTAGACAATATAGCATACCTCGCTTTCCTCAAGGTCTTGTTGGGAATCCCTCTACTTGAACTGGATGTAGTGTTATCGATAAACTCTTTCTCTTGTATATTGAAGTAGCCAAACCTCTTGAATCCTCTACGTTGTCGAAGAAAGTTTTTAAACAAGTTCCTCTACGTTTTTTAAGCTCAGGGGACGACGAAGGTTTCCTCTGGACCAGAAGAGAAAACAGAGACTTGCCTAAGCAGCGCCAAGGAAAGCAGCCCCACAAAAAAAACACCTATAAGAAAACACGACCGCCCCAAGAAGTCTCTCCAGCTCCAAACCCCTCAAACAGACCGAACAGGCTTCCCCACTCGCCAGCTTTGGCGCCCTCGGTCTCGGTTTTGGAGATCTCGATGCGAGCACCGCTCTCCTGTGCTCGCGATTTCAGGGCCTTTTGGTGGCCCAAGGAATCCTTCACACTTAGGTTTCTTTGGGGGGTCAGGGTTTAGGGTCTTTATGCTTAGAGGGAAGAGTTATGACGAGTTTCTGGGTGTGTTCAAAGGAATCTGCACAGTTCTCGGTCTTAGGTCGTAGAACCTGAGGCTATTGTGGGTACGAAACTGCACCGGCACCAAACTCCAAAACATCAAAACTCCAAAGCTCAAAAACATGTCCAATCCCCTGAAGACTCGTGGTCAGGATCAGCCCACATTTAAGGAAGAAACTCGACTGCTTGGGGATGTGGAACGCGAGGCTGGACGTCCAAACTGAAAAGGGGATTGCAGCAGCAAAAACCCTTAAACCACTGAAGGGGGCGCACCGTGGAAAGCTGCTTTACGACTTCGCCACCCTGGCAACATCACCGGGGTCAGGAGCAGGCCACGATGCTGTTGGGAAGCAACAAAAACACATAGTGAGACCCAGAGTGACACGGGGGATGGTAACTTGGGTTGGGATCATCCTACTGGGGCTGAGTTCTTAAGATAGATGTTTTCCTAGGGTGGGTGGTGAGATCTTAAGATAGCTTTTTATCCTAGGGTGGGGGCTGGGTGGTGCCATACACCCAAATAGGCAAGGTATCCCCTAACTGAAGCACAGTACATGTCGATGTGCCCCCTTATACTAACAGTCCTTCATAGGGATTGTAGTAATTGTAGAACCCCCGATTATAGTCCCAATTAAGGACTGCTAGTACAAGGGAAAACAATACATCCTTCAAGTGGCACAGAAGCTTGTCATGGTCTTAGTATTTTGCTTGGACACCGCGTGAATCGACTGACTTTGACATGCAGGGCCCCACTCGCCCAATCAGCATGCCAACGAACTCTGCACCGATCGTCCTCGGCACGGCTTAGGGCTTCAAAAAGGTCCAAGGCGCGGTGACGGAGGTGAAGGGGGGTCGAGCATGCCACAGGAAAGGACTCGAACCAAAAGGCTTGTGCACTGAATACTGTGGTTCGGGTGTGGGGCTTGAGAAGCAGGCCTTCACAACAAAACCAACGAAACAAAGCCCAACGGCCGAAACTCTAGCTTACTCAGTCAAAGCTTCAAAAAGCACCAAGTGCTCGAAACCGCCCGGCCGTAACCCAACCCTAGAAGCACATCCAAGTCCTCGCTGCCACAGGAAGACGAAGCCCTCTTGGCGCGAGGGACTTGGCGCTTTGGGCGCTAGACCCGAAACCCTCAACCCTCAACCCTCAACCCTCAACCCTCAACCCTCAACCCTCAACCCTCAACCCTCAACCCTAAACCCGTGCTCTGAGGCTGCAGCATCACCACCGGCTTGGCAGCCACGGCCAGGGAAGCAGCTTTGGCGCCTCTGCAGGGTTGCTCTGCGTGAAGGGGGAGGCCGGGAAGCTTCGCGTGTAGTTTTAGGCTTCTGCAAGGGTTCTTGGCTTAGGGGTTAGGGTTTAGGGTTTAGGGTTTAGGGTTTCGGGTTTCAGGGCTTTAGATGAGGGTTTAAGGATATCAATTAGATGAGGGTTTAGGGTTCAGGGTTCAAGGCTCAGACCATACCTCGGCTGCCGCAGATGTGCTCTGCAACAGGAACTGTCAAGCCTTCTGGCAGGCACATTCCCGGCCCCCAGCCGTATCCGGTCGACGAGTGGCTCAGTTAGCACCCAAGAAGAATGTGTCAGAAGTGAGATTTCTCACTGTGTGGGGTCTTCGCACTTTCTGGCCCTCGACTCCTTTTTACTTCACCAGAAATTCTGGTGGGACCGGGATGCATACAAGCGCGCGCACCGCGCGCGCTACGCACCCGGCGCCTCCTAGTCGTCCTAGTCCCACCTTCAGAGGGCACCCCCCACACGCAGGGACACAGCTCCTTCGTTCTGCTCCCCCTCAAGAACCTGAACGAAGGAAGCCCAGACCCCCCCCCCCAAACAGCGATCCTAAACGATGCGCCTGCAGCTTTGGATCCTGGCCTTAGTGCAGATTTTGCGCTTGGGACCTGAGGGTTTGGGGTTTAGGGTTTAAATGCTAAACCCTAATACCTCTCTCACGTCTCCAGATTCGACATGCACAGGGGCAATGAAACCCTTGAGATCCACGATCATCCAACATCCACGCCATCTGCTCCACACCTCAAACCACGAACTCTGCTCCACAGTTCACGCACGGAAATCTTCAACCCTCTATATCTTGCAACTCACAACATTCTCCCGAATGGCAGGTGCCCGGCAATGCTGCGTTGGGCACTGGCCCCGAAGAGGGCGCAGGGAAGCCTCAGAAGTGTTGAAGGATTGAAGCTTGGGGCTTGAGCATGGTGCTGCATTGCTGCAGCTCTTCGAAAAAAAACTGCAACGACTCACTACCCAAAACCCTACACCCTAAACCCTTTTGGGGGCTGGGTTGAAGGCTTGGGTGCACAGGGGTCTCTATCTGGCTCTGGAGAGGCTAGGGCCTCGAAGGATGTCGAGTTCTCAAGGTCTGGGTCCGCATGCACGTAGGGTTTAGGGTTTAGGGCTTAGGGTTTAGGGTTTAGAGTTTAAGGTTTAGGGTTTAGGGTTGAGGGTTTAGGGTTTGGGAAACTCGCACAGTTTAGGGCCTAAGTTTAAGGGTTTGCTTGGTGATGTGGGATGAAAGAATGGCCTTCCCGAACCCCCAACAACAGAACGGCCACCGCGACAACTTCTCAAGGCAGAGGGCTACAGCTCAGGAAAGTCGAAACGTTTCGTTCTTCGGGGCCTGTTTGAGCCTTTATCTTGGACTGGCTTCAACTTCTGCACTGCATGCTGCTGTGTCGGCAACAAAAACCACGATGACCACCACGACGACGGGGACCAGGACCGACCCACGACCAACCAGCCACAAAGGCCCCGCAAGCAAAGAAATTCAGGAGTTGGTCTGGAACTGCAAAAAAACCATACACCCACCATCGCATGGGCCGCATGGGGCACGTACGGCTGTCTGGTCTTGGGCACTTTCAAACAGTGAACGCCAAACCCTGGCCCTCAATATCCAAAACAAAACGCCCTACAAAGCCCCTTAATTCCTGAAGCCCGTGCCCGTGCCTGGAGGCGGAACAAACGGAAGGCCTGGTGCTCCTGGAACCATTGGGAGGCCTCGGCGTTTTTATTTGTTTACCTTTTTTCCGCAGGCAAAAAAAATGGGGGTGGTGGCCGGGGGGAGGGGGGCAGGCAAGAGTTTGAGTATGAAGAGGGTGCATGTGTGCGCCTGGGGCTTCAGGGTTTGAGGTGTGACCCGCAGCTGTCAACGTGAAGGGCTACAAGAGGTGCTGCAGAGGCCCACATGCCGACATAAGCCCTCAACCCGCAACCTTGGGATGTTCCCCCTTGTACTAACAGTCCTGAATAAGGAATGTAATAACGGGTACGATAGTATTCAGGGGGAACATCCCAGCAACAACCGCTCAACATCCAGAATCCTCGAAGCCTTTCCCGCGAGGAGAGGCTGGGAGACCCGCCGAAAGGCATTCCCGGGATCATCGGCATTCCAGGCATTCCAGGCCTGGGAGCGGTTTAGGGTTTAGGGTGCAGGCAGGGTTTAGGGGCTAGCGGTTAGGGGTTAGGGTTTGGGGTTTAGCGTTCAGGGTTTATGGTTTGGGGTTAAAAAGCGCTCTCACCTACCAGTTTCCACCTGGCTTCTTTTGTGCAGTTGTAGTGCGTGACACTCCCCTGTCCCAGTCCGACATCCCTGAATTGCTTCATCGATGTTCCCTACTCTGGATACTGCAGGATACTGCTACTTTTTTATGGCTGCAAACTGCCGGAAACGGCCTGGAGCCTGGGCTGCATGGTCCAAAAGCCCTCAATTCAACAGCTTCTGGCGGAGGATCCAAAGCGAAGCCGATTCAAAGAGGTAAGAAGCCCGGCATCATCATCAGCGGCGCTCCTGAGACTCTATACCCAAAAGGCTTTGGGGGGGGTTGATGTGATGTTAGCAGCTGTTAGCACTTCCAAGGTGTCCTTGAGTCAAGGATGCCCACGGACCCACAACGGACAATGACCAAGACCAGCTCTCCAAACCCGGCATAGATCTGGAACATATTCACCAAGACTCCTGAAGATCCCTTGAGGGTTCCTAAGAATGACCCAGTCGTTGTTTTTTTCACTGCGTAAGTTTCTTCCGATCTTGGAACCATCATCGCTGGAGGCGGACGGCATGGAAAGTTTAGAAGCGCGTGCCAAAGAGCCGCCACGAAGAGTGGTGAGAACACAGATGTAGAAAGGCTTGAACATGAGCTGGCACGGACCTAGGTTTAGTGTCTTCCGTAGGTCCGCAGGGAGACACCCTTGAAAGCAAAAACCCATTGGCCCTCAAGGAGTAGGTGGCATGATCGTGGAGCACTTCCGTGAGCACGTTGATTTCGTTGCCGCGCACTTTCCGCCTGGGTAAAAACGAAAGCATGGCATAGGCAAGGTCCGTCACATAACCGGCAATGAACAACGCAAGTGCCTGCACAAGTCTGTGGCGGCATCCCGGCCGGCCTCTAGAAGGCATCAACCGCAGCAACAAACGAGCCCCCTGCATATGAGATTTATCACGGGCAGAGGAGGAGAAGGAGACTGCCATAAGAAAAGCTCGCGTCCTCCAAGGCTAAAGGAAGCTCCGGGATGGAGCGTTGCTGAAATATCTCCAAGGTGTAAGCCATAAGCCCGCACATGTAGAGGTAGGTGGAGGTAGCTGGCATCCAAAATGAATTGGAGAGATCCATAGCGAAAAACCATAGGCTGACCCGTAACAGCCGTGAGCCTGATCAAAGCACCTCATGACAAGCGGGAGGGAAGAATAAGCCAGCGTCGAGGGTAAGCAAGGCCAGTCCGTGGCATAGAAGAAAACGTAGCAAAAGAAGGAAAGGGCTCCCTGCTATGCTCGGGCCTACCCAATAGTAGTATAGGGTACGTTTTGGGGGCTCTACTTTTTGGATCCTCCCAGACTCCCAGGAGTCTGGGCAAGAGAGCTTTAATCGCAAGATAGTCGGCAGGAGCGAAGGATCCGGAGAAATTCACGCAGGACTTCCAGCATGCATTAAACACTCCCGTCTGAGGCTTCCGTCAAAAGAAAACACACACACACACACACACAGAGACAGAGAGAGAGAGAGAGAGACAGAGAGACAGAGAGACAGAGAGACAGAGAGACAGAGAGACGGAGAGACGGAGAGACCGAGAGACAGAGAGCCACAGAGACAGAGAGCCACAGAGACACAGAGAGACAGAGACACAGAGACACAGAAAGACACACGATGAGCAACAACAAAACGTCTTCGCAAAGGGCACCGGTATTGGGAATCTACCGGAAGATCCCCCTCGCGTCCTGGCATTCCTGGCATCGATGGCATCACGCCTGGCTATGTAAGATGTTGGGGTTTTGCTGTGGGTTTTGGTGCTTAGATGCGCAGGACATGAGCCTGGGGTTGCACGGTTCAGGCACTAGGACTTGGATGAAGTCCGAAGTTCTGTTTTTCCTGTGTTCCAGGCGCCCTGAAAACGTCAAGCGCAGCGCGTCGCCCAAATCTCAGCTATGGCAGCGATGGTTCTTGGTGCTAGTCGTGATGACTTTGTCTTCCATACACCCGGTCTAAAGTACCGAACTGCTTCATGGATGGAACCCAGCAACTTCGATGCCAGCGTACCTGGTAATGGTATCGACCTCAGGGTTAGGGGGTTGCTGCACCAAAAGCACACGTCGAGTCACCAGTTTTGGGCTAATGTTCAGGTGTGCAGGTCAATCAACTTCAGCAGCATGCCGGTTTGCAACAAGGTGACAAGGTGTTCTAAAGCCGCACTGAGCTTCCGAAACGCGATGCTTGAAAGCACGAACAAAAACAATGCCCCCAACTCTGAACGGCTGCAGCACACACTTCGGGGCCAAAGAAGCCCTGAACGGGAGACACCTTTGTGAAAACTGCATCTTCCGCTCTCAATCCCTACGGCTAGGGTCCTGCACCCAAGGTCTCAAGCAAACCAATGTCTACAAATACTGGCAAGAGCTAACTGTAAAAGGCGAGGCCTGCTACCCAACAGTTATGCTGAACCACATCGCACGACAAGTCAGGAGCCCTGCGCTGCCGCATTCTTCTCCTGACAGGCCACGAACGGCAGAGATGTTCGAAAGGGAGAAAGAGCTTTGAAGGACTTCCGTCTTCATTGTATCGCAATAACGGCTGACTGAGGGATTTGCGCGCACGGGCTTGGGGATTGAGAAGGCTGAGGTTGTGATAGAGTGCAAATTCATGGTCGGGATGCAACTCTGTCTCTGACACCTGTCGCGAAAAACGCTCTCTCGTACCTGGGTTCAGATAAGGATAGCGCGCAGGAAGGGCATGATATGCTTGAGCTACAGGCACATTTGCGGAGGCATCAAAAAGTACTGCGAGCTTGGGCAATCGAACCTCCTGAGCCCTTAACAGCTAAGGGGGCCCAAATAAACTCCTCCATCCGAAACGAACACTCGAAGGCCCCGACGAAAAGCCCTACGAACTTGAAACGGAGCCTCCTCGTCAGGAGCAGAGACTTCACTAACTTCGGAGAGAGGGCTCATCGGGTCCTGGACCACGTGCGCTCCCGGCTTTTGACTTGTACTTGCTGTTTTTGGGGCTCCTTATCGGATTCATGTAGGGGTCTGGAATGGTCTGGAGCTGATCCTGTGGTGTTGCTCGTGGTGGCTGCGGCTAAAAAACAGTGGCTCCCTAAACTTCTTGAAAATACGGGAGAATCTCCCTACAGTTGTGGCAGTTATCCTCCAACGCCCCAATCCTCGAATGAGAAACGCAGGAGAAGCATCAGAGTACCAGAAAACATAGGTCTCAGCCCTGCAGGCCTCGAACCTCTCAAGCCTTCCAGCCCTCTGAAAGACCTGCAATGATCATTAAAACCCTTCAAAGATTCCGCAGGGGAACGCAATTCATTCATGCATCCCGTCTTGAACAAACAGCAACCCCCACGCAAACCTCCTCAGCCTATTTGAGCTGGAAGCATGCAAATACTAAACCCTCCCTGATCCTGACACTGGACGCAACTCCACACACAGCCCTAGAAACCCTGTGCCTGCCTTGAAACTTACAAACTTGGGGGCAGATGCACAATACGCATCTAGGGGAGCATCCAGAGATCATCTGTGGAGGGCATCTCTGAACAGACGTGTGCCAACCGTAACGCCGCAACGCGTTAATGAACGGAGAGTGCTCTACCTCAGTGCACTCCCAGTGCGCTACACTGCCGCCACTGAGGGCTACGCACTGCTCCCCTGGCTGGGCCTCGGCCGCGGCCTCGCCAGCCTCGGCTTTCACCGCTGCGGGCGGGGGCGCCTGGAGCAGAGCAGAGGCAAAGTATCCCTGTAGAGCGCCCGCCCAGAGAAAGCCGCAAAGAACCCGGCAAAGTGCTGCACCCTGGATCGCCCATCCAGGTCTGGTTCTGAACCGACATCGGCCCTCAAACTGCAACGCTATGCCCTGAGCCAAAGAACCTGTGGTAAGGGGCCCTTCCCATAATCTTCCGGCATGGGCCTTTCTCGGATCGCGATCGCCCGCGCCCGACACTTCACCTTAAGTAAAGTCTCACGTAGGTTCTGCTGAGATTGTTGTGAGCTCCGCAGGCTTGCGTTTTGTGGGACTCAAGATTGGGGGGGGGGGGGGGATGTGTCTGATTGGGGTGCTTCATAGTCCAGGTACCGAGACAACGTGGCGCAAGGGTCGGTGTAGAGGGTTTGGTTCTTCATTTCCATGTAAGAGTCTGCACCTCACCCGATCCAAGAGTGCATCCCGAAACCGAAAGCCAGTCGACCATAGCGATCCATGGCACACGGCCCTGAAGCTGCTACAAGCTTTCGACATCGACTCGAAGGGCTTATGAGGGGGTCATACTGTCAGCCTCCTGGATCTCCTGCGGCGAGCCTGGGTTTAGGGATTTTAGGATTTTAGGGTTTAGGGTTTAGGGTTTAGGGTTTAGGGTTTAGGGTTTAAGGTTTAGGGTTTAGGGTTTAGGGTTTAGGGTTGAGGGTGTAGGGCCGCTTCCAGCTCAGGATCGCACTCACAGGGCTCAACGGCTCCTGCTGAAATCTTCCAAGACAGCTTAGGGCTTTGGCGCTACGTGAGCCGGCCTTCGGGCATTCTGATAAGGTATGGGGGAGGGCTTTAGGGCTTTAGGGCTTAGGGGCGTGTTAAGTCTGCGGTCCAGTGCCAAGCCTAGAAGCCTAACCGGCCTAACCTTAACCCTCCATTCTACACTGCTAGAAGCCTGGGGGAACTTTGTGAGAAGCGTAGAGTAGCTCGGAGATTGTCAGTGAAGAGCTTGCGCCTGAAGTTGTTTGATTCTCTCCTCGCCTATTTCTCCCTGACTGTTTAGCGTTTCCGTTTCTTCCGCCCTGAGCCTTCTCCCCCCCAAACTGCACTCAACAGACGCCTCGGCCTTCACAGCCGACTCCACAGCTGCTGCCTGCCGAGGGCAGGGAACATGGTGCAGCACTAACTTCTGGTTTCGGGCAAAAAAAATTCAGGGGTTCTGCTTGGTCTACCGGACTTGAGTTTCTCGACAGTGAGGTTACGGCGCCTGCAAGTGTCACGGCTTCATATTTGGGAGGGTCCTCCGAAACACAAGCAACAAATTGCTCGCTGACTGAAGCTCGTATGGATTGACTGCCAGAGGGCCCAAGGCGTCTTCGTGCTACCTGGGCGCTTTAAGCATGTTTTGCTGCTCTCGGGTCTCCAGAGCGCAAAGAGTGTTGCCGAATTACGCTTTCTTGTGTAGAAAATACACGAATCGGCTTCTTGCGCTGTACCCTTTCTCAGGCGTGGCGATGGTGGTTTGGATCGATTTTGGCCAACATCTCCAACGCCAACACAAGTAAGGTTCAAGCTGCACAGAACTCTCGGGGGAGAGCGCGACGCACAGCCACTCTGCCAGCAGTTGCTTATCAGATTGAAAACGCCACATCCCCAGTGCTGAAGCCATTCTGGGCTTTTTGTGGCCCTAAGCTCAAACCCTCAGTTTGCGGACCTTGACCCCCCGAAATCGAAAACCCGATTACCCAAAACAAAGATGGAACTCCAGAGTCAAGCAAATGCCTGCAACACCAATTCATTCGCGATGGCTCAACCTGCACTCAGAGCGCCCAAACTTTCTACTACCCTAAACCTTGGACACAAACAGACGGCAGAGGGGGCCTTTCGCGGTTTCGTGGGAGCTGCCTGACAGACGAGGGAAGCCCTGGATTTAACAGGCGGCAGAGCTTGTACTCGTTTAAGCTGAGGTGTTGGCAGTTTGGTGTTCAGGTGGGTTTGGAGTTCAAGCTTTCGGAATTACGGCCTAAAGTTTAGGGCTTAGGATTGTGGGATTGACGTTCCCGTTACAGAGATCAAAACTAGCCCGTGCAGAAGTACCAGCGAATGAAGTCAGAGGGTCTTGTGCCCCACGTCGTCACGCAGATTCTCTCGCGCCACTTTTGCCATACCAATTTTTCATGGTAGTGGTGACTTGCAGAGCTGCAGACTCCAGTAACAATGCAGCATGAGATCGTATCCTACGTGTGCATATGCAAGATCCCAAAAAACGAGATACCGGAGTCCGTGTGGGAGAGAAATATGGACGATTTGCATCTTTGAAGCATAAGCTTTTCAAGGTTACAACGCCCAAAGATGCCAGAACAGGAAAAGCCCCGCAGAGTTGTTGATGTTTCTTCTGAGACAAACGCAGCACATTAACTCTTCAACGAGCACACGAAACAAAACAAAAAGCGTACCGGCGTCTCCGGCCTCGGCTTCCGTAATTTCGGTCTTCACTCTCGGCCTCGGCTCTGGAGCCGCGCATGAGGCTTCTGTGCCCTTCACTGGGTGGCTGTCAAAATTATGGTCCCTGTTTGGATCCCTATTGTAATACGGCACCTAATATTTGGGGTGTCCAAGAGGGGACCCTAATTTTGACAACTACCCAACTTTCAAAAGGCGATTTCACGGAGAGCTTCACAATGGCTCGTAAGGGGGCTGGGTGTCTTTAGGGGCTTGGCATAAGGTTTTCAGGAGTCTGTGGATTACAGGGCGTGGCCTGCATCTCTCCCGGAGCAAAACCACGCATGCAATACTTTCAGTGCAAGGCAACGGCCCAGGATCCTCGGCCCTCCAACGGCCCTCAACGGCCCCTCAACCAAACCACACCCGCTAGGGGTTTAGGGCTTCAGGGGTTTAGGGGCTTAAGGGGTTTTTAGGGTCTCCGAGCCCCGGGCACGGGCAGCTTCTGCTTTGGCGCCTTACCCGTGGGGAGCCCGGGCTCACCGGATGCGGGGACCTCGCTTGCGCATTGGGGCCCTGATAGGCTGACAGGGAGCCAACAAAAGAGGTCGAATAACATGGGTCGGAATAATTTCTAATAGTATTCCCTTATGGTCCCTTTTATCATCATACTAGAACCCTATTCTAACTATTGTGGCCCTATATTATGACTCCTGGGGCGAAGTCCAATACCCTCGGGTCTCAACTTCCGTGCTGAAAAAAGTTGGGAGGGCACCTTGGGATCTGGACCCGTTGGGTTCCTGCAGTCTAACCACCCAAAAGAAACCTGTTGAAGCCCAATGTCCAAGCCACAGCAACATGTGACGTAGCTTCGATGGCCGAAGATCAGCATGCTCTACGGAGAGCTGTGATTGCAGCCGTTGCAGCTGAGCCCGAATCAGTTATCACAAGATCCAAGCTTCAAGTGCGCACTTTGAAGCACACAGCCGCTTCTTTGCTTGGGCTTACAAGTTAACAGCTTCTCAGCCTCCGCAACCCATGAAGTCAAGATGGCGGCAAAAGGCTTCCGGGGAGTCATGACAAAGGGGCCCAGTGGCTTGCTGGAAGAGACTCTAAATCCCATATCCTCCTCTTCAAAGCCCCTTTTTGCCTTCTTAAGCCCCTGGACGTTTCTTGCACAAAATGCTCTTCCACAAACTTGCAGAAAGGACTGGGGCAGCGGCTGCCTTCACAGGAGCCTGGCCGTTCAGGGGGCTTGGGCTCGATTTCGGGGAGCTTCGGGGGCTTGGGCTGCCGCCATTTAGTAATTAGAGCCCCCAGAAAGCCGCCTCGCCCCGCGCCACGGCCGCGGACACAATCGCCACGGAATCCTGGTATGCCACGCGGTACCTTTCGCAGGGCGGGGGGCCTTTGACATCTTTGAGCTTGCTCTGCGAGAGGGTGAGAGTGAGAGGTGTTTTTGTTGCCTTGGGGCTTGTCAGCCCTTTGGAGCTCTGGGTTTAGGGAAGCTTTGTTTTGCAGGCCAACAAAAAACACTTTTGCACCAATGCATGACCCCCTCCCTGCCCTCCCCCCTTCATGCATCTGCTTCTATAAGCAAGAGTTCCCAAGCTTGGTGTCCGCAGCGCCTTCCCAAGGAACAGGCCCCGTCTGCCCGGAAGAGTCCGAAACTAAGCAAAGAGAATCTAACCCCCCCCCCCCCCCACCAAAAAAACAAACAGCCCAGAAACTTCGACCCCCCCTAAATACCCTCTCCAACTCACATGAAGAGGCCTACCGCCAGCACACCGACGGAGGGCACTCCCCGTTGGAGGGGTTGCCGTGCGGATTTCGTAGGCCTTGCACTTGGGTTCAAGGCTCAGGTGTCTCTGGCACAGGGTCTCAGGCAGTTGTCGCCTTGGTACTTCTACTATGCTAGTGTCAACCCCAACCAGCGTGTGCGTGTGTGTGACATCTCGGAACATCTGAAAAAGAACCATGCTCACAGACGAAAGGCCCACCGCTCGAAGCGTGCAAGACCATGACGACGGCACATCGCAAGCATCACTCGGGAGCACCATCCAAAGCCCAAAAGCACATTTCAAGAGGAGCATCTGCGCAGGAGCCTCTTGACTCTTGTCCCATGTAAAAAAAACTGCCGATATCTGTACGTTATCTACAAAGACCACACCGGGCAGGGCTTCTGGCACGTGTCAAACCCATTGAAATCCTCAGCCAGCTCAGGCTCCTGATGCCCTCCACTGAGTCTACTGAGTGGAAATGTATCCTCGGCCTGATTTCGAATACCAAGCTGGTCTCGACCCGAACACGAGAACCGCTAAACCGCTCAATGCCCTTAAGCCGTTCTTAAACCCTCTTCAGCCTGGACTTCAAACGGACCCTCCCATTCATGACAGCCCCCAGCACATCGCTGAGGGCTTCTGCCGGTGTTTTTTCAAAGGTTAAGACCAATTGATACCCGAGTGAATTGAGTGGCCTGCAGAATGGAGCCACAACATGGAGTTTGTGCGCAAACTCTTGACAGATCCCTAAACCCAAAACCCTTCAAGCCCTCCCTAAGCGAACCAGAGGGAGGGATGTTGCCATCCAGCTCCTGCTCCACAAGTCCACAAGTCACCATCCCAGGCCTATCGCGTCGTTCTCTTGGAGGATGGTCCACTCGCCTTTCTTCAACGCCTTTCGCAGCTTATAATAAGGCTTTCTTAGATTTAACTCTGCTCTCTCTTTTATTGTTGTTTATTATTTTTTTGTTTGGGGGGGGGGGGGGGGGGGGGGGTCAAGGCTTCCAAGTGGTCGTCAAACGCAATGACAACCTTTTCATCTGCAAACGGCATCTGCTACATGGCAAGCATTTGCGGCCTCCGAGCTGTCTCCTTCAGCTAGAACCCTCAACTCCGAGTCACCCGAAACCTCGAAGACCTCGATGTTACCCTCGGGGAGGAGCACGGTTTCTTAGGGGTAGAGCAAGCCTGGGAAGTCCTGATCGACGTTCGGCTCTCTTAGACTTGGCCGGCTTTGGGGTTTGGGGTTTAGGGTTTCGGGTTTCGGGTTTCGGGTTTAGGGTTTCGGGTTTCGGGTTTCGGGTTAGGGTTTGGGGTTTAGGGGGTAGGGGTTAGGGGTTAGAGGTTAGGGGGTTACATAGGTTCCTTCGCCCTCAGCACATGTGCGTCTCGCAGCGCCTTTCCGTTCACGAAGGTCCCGAAAGTCGATGAATCCTGCGCCCGGCAGCTCAACCTACTTAATCCCCTCCCCGAATAAAAACCCCCCCCCCCACCCCCTAACATTAAGAACCCCCAATATACTATAATATAACTATACTTAAAGGGGAGGATCATAGATTGCGGCAGCTTCTGCTTGATTTGTGCTGTTTAGGCTTTAGGGTTTTAGGGTTGGAGGTTTAGGGTTCAGGGCTTTCGGGTTTAGGGGTTCTGCCTTGCTTTGCCTTTCTTTTCAGGGGGCGGAGGAGGGGCTTGGTGGCTGTGAGGCTTCGGAGCTTCAGGCTTGTTGGCTTTCGGGTTTCGCAGCTTCTTCTCAAGCCCATCATGCGAGCATTGTTTTGCAAATGGGAGCCATCAATACACATTCTTTCAAAGCCCGCATGAACGCTTTCCAAAGCCATCATACGAGCATTGCGTTTGCAAATGGAAAGGCTGTGCCCCACCCAACTCTCTCGCTCTTTTAAGGCGTTCAAGCTTGCTTCAAAGCACATATCAACCCTTTCCAACCCACGATGCAAGCGTTGTGCCTGCCCTTGACCGCACCGGAGGGGGGGGTTGTGCTTGACAGCACCAGGCTGGGGCTGTGCTTGACAACACCGCATGCGCAGTGGGGCTTGACAAAACCTACCCTACCTCCACACTGCGATGAAGAACCCTACCTCACGCACAACAACGTCGAAAGACCTAGGGTACTTAACACCACACTACTCAGTACCTCTAAACCCGACCTAATGCCACACCACGGCAAAAAACCCTCCCTTGCAAACATCCCACTGATTCAACAAAGCGGTCGCGTCAAGGGCATCCCCCTACAATAAACATAGTCAACCCACACTTCCTGATAAATCCGACAGAGCAGACAAACCCAGTATGGAGCCATCTGTGTATGTTGTACTTTTGTAGGAGCACCTCCATTTTGCAGGAATGCCTCTATTTCCTCTAAACTTAAAAGGAAACTCCCCACCATTTTCATCATTTATCTTCCCAGGAACCCACCCCCACCGCCCACCCCCATTCTCATTTGACTGAGACTTTGCAGCTTCTTGGGATCTTCATCAGATGTGAATGGTTTTGGAGCTTGGGAGCTTCGGGGTCCTTGATGAAAACGCGACGCATGACCTCGCCATCAGCCGCACCCTGTCCAGGAACAAGCACTACACTGCACAACACAAGATTGCGCAGGAGTCTGAGTTTGTAATGCTTTTCTTTGGCTTCCGTTTTCAATCCATCTTCTGTCCCTCGAGTCTCCAAACCCTTGAAACCCGAGCGCTCTCCTTCACTACACGCTAGTCCGACTCAAACGAAGTGAACTCTTGAAATGTTTGGGCTTTGGTTCGGGCTCAAGGAAGCTTCTGGATTCCAGCAGAAACGCACGGACACACCGTGTTGCGCACGCACGCACGCACGCACGCACGCACGCACGCACGCACGCACGCACGCACGCACACCTACACCACACACACACACACACACACACACACACACACACACACACACACACACACACACACACACACACACACACACACACACACACACAAAACAAAACACCCTCTGGCCAGCCTTCCGCTTGCAGGTCCGCAGAGTCAGCAGCGCATGATTCTGCGGGATGAGATTGGGCTTACAAAGCAAGTTGAGAGAAGTTGAGGAAGCTGAGGGCTTCGGGGAACTGAGATATCAGACTTCGGCTTGGCCGCTCAAGGTCGTGCAGGGTTTTTGGAAATTTTGGGTGGTCTGCATGGCAAGCGCCTGGATTCTCTCACCCTGGTTGTGTCTAGTGAGTCTAGTGTGTTCAGGCCAGTAGATATGAAGGATGTGAATGGGAAAGCGCATGCGAAAGCTAATTGCTTAGAGGCTTCAAGCGCATCTCAGCAGATTTGTGCCGACTTTTGCAACGGCCTTCTGGGCCTGCTACAGGGCTGTCGGGGACAAGCTTCAACAAAGCTATCGGTTGATCCACTTTCCAGGGTTTAGGGTGTAGGGTGTAGGGTTTGGGGTTTAGGGTTTAGGGGTTAGGCTTAGGGGTTAGGGTTTAGGGTTTAGGGTTTAGGCATCTACTTCGTGACTTCTCAACTTACAGGCTTACAGACATCAGTCATCGTCAGGATGCGGATGTTCGAGGAACAGATGCTATTGTAGCACAGGCATGCAAAGGCGAACACACGCATTTACGGTTTGTGAACTTGGCGATGCTACCAAGCTCTCTAACTGTGGATCTGGGGCAGGGCTGCCATGGGGTTTCAACTGCAAGTTTCAGGTTTCGGCGTGCAACCATCCGCAACTACAAGAACAACTTGTTCGCCTTATAAGGCTTCAGAGCTGCCCTGAGCGTTGTGCTGTGCGCGTCTTTACAGCTTAAGGACAGGCTTCCCAAAGGCGGGGAGCTTTCTTTCAGTTTTTCTAAGCTTCCGAAGCTCCATCTAGTAGCTGGGTCATGAGGGGTGAGCCTTCGGCTCACCCCCTACTTAACGTATATTTTTTTACCTTACTCAGTTCACAGCTCTTGTAAAGGGAGCTTCGCTCCCTTTACAAGAGCTGGTCTTAGCTTTCTCTGCGCTTAATTTCTTAGGATTTTTACCTGAGTCAGGTAACTTCAGGAAAAGGCGAAGCAAGTAACCCATGCCTGAATCACAACCAACGTGCCTTGGAGATCTTCTTGTCGTTGAGCGGAATCTGGTTATTCTCCGCTCTTCCTGCGGAAGCAAGCGCTGAGGCAGCTTCTGCTGCATCTGAGGTCTAAATGTCAATTGGTAGCCTCGAGCAAGAACTGCTTCCAACAATAAACTTCCTCATGCAATTCGGCAACTGGCAGCTGCACTTGTGTGGAACAGCCATGTGCAGGGTGTGATTCTTCAGCAAGTGGCAAGTACCATGTCACTCTTAGGACCAAAACTTGTACAACTTGTCTTTGCGGTTCAGGATCTTGGGGAAGGCCCCCTCCAACCCCCAACCCCCACCCGTGCGCACCGACATGTTTTGCGTTAAAGGAACACAGCATGCAGCCGTAGAGGCTATTGAACGTGGAGTAGCAGATGCTTTCCATGCTGTATCAATGTGCGGCAATGGCAGACGCTGCATGCCCCTTGCGAACCAGTGTGTCACTTGCAAGTTGCTCCAGTGAAGAAGAATGCTCCACTGGTAAATGAACGCTGCGATGCCAAGCCAGAAGCAACATCTTGTTTTACAATTTTACAAGGTCTCTAGAACCATCACTGGGTTGGAGGTACACACAGGTGCGTGCACTTTTGCCCCACCACGAACTGACCGTGTCTTCATGGGGCGGTGTCTGTCAGTCGTACCCAATCCTTTACAAGTGTGGAGTGCTCGAGCGTGTGGAGAATGGAGTCTTGACCGCATGCGCAGTGATTGTCCGTACACGCATAATGCACACACGCACACACACCAACAAAAAAAATCAAAGAAATTTGAACACTGAGATGTCGGCCAACAGATACCGAAGAATTGGATTGGCCTTGCACGGGCAGCACTTGAACAGGTTCGGCGCTACGTCGAGCTGAAGGTTTTAAGTAAGCATTTGGAGATTTTTGTGCCAGGTCTAAGTATCCAATGACCAGCAGAGCATGTCCCCAATCCTTCATCGGGGCACCCAGTCCCTGGGCCCAGAAACGCCCTGGTGTTGGACTGCAAACCAAGAATCTTGCTCAGGGGACGGGCTTCGAAGGGTGTCAGGGGTCGACATCTTGCAGGGTTTAGGGTTCGGGGCTTCAGGGTGTAGGGCTCAGGGTTTAGGGCGGTTTTTAATTTAGAAATGTGGGCAAAAGACGCTCTGCGCCAACTTATTCGTTTTAGGATGCCAGGGTCGACTTTTGCTCCGTTGCTTTTCAGTCTAATTTCTTCCTATTCAAATGTATTCTAGTATAGCATCTTCTTGTTACATTCTTCTTATCTTAGTATATGAAATTGTACCGTTATGTTACCACCTCGGTGCAGACCTTTCTTTCTCCCAAGAGCCTTGGACTTGCTTTTTCGAGTCTAGGTACATCTCGTGTGGTTTGCGCCCCGAGCGGCAATGTGCAGCCCCCTAACTTAATCCCTGTTCCCCTAGGAAGAAAAAAGGATCCTTTTTGTTTATATATAAGAAAGCCCATAACCCAAAAAGTAAAAATGATCCCTAACACTGATCTAGCTAAAGTCCCAAAGCCTGGGCCCTTCACCCGAAATCCTACACAAATGCCCCGAAGTCGCAACCTGTTCAAGGCCCACAGCAATGCAAACACGCCGAGAGCCCCTTGATGGACACACGATGGCCACGCATTAAGTTCAAATCCATCTCTCTTCATGCGATTGAATCCAGCATTCACACGGGGCAGGAGCCCTTTGGAAAAACCTCCCTGTTCTATCCGTAGCAGACCGAGCTTCAAATCTGATGCTTTCGACAACAAGTTGCTGCGCACTTGCTAGACTGGCCTATATACACCACCAAGTTCCTCCAAGTTCCTCCAAGTTCCTCCAAGTTCCTCCAAGTTCCTCCTCCTGAGGCCAAAGGCTGAAGGCAATCAGCGGCGGGACCGACTTGGGCGCGCCCTCGGTGCGCACCAGCCTTGGAGACTCAGCAGTCGATCTGAGCTTCAGGAATTCTATTGGGCGTTTCAAAAATCAGGGGTACCTCATTGCGGTCCTTATTATAAGGGAAACATACTATTTGAGGGTCGATATTAGGGGTCCTGTATTTTCGTAAACCCCATATGGAATTATACCTTAGCTGTGAGCATCTCGATGGCTACGAGGCTTCAGGAGTGTCAGCGATGCTGAAGCCCTCGGTTCCGAACACGGCCACCGGCTGGCTGGTCTCCTGCGCAAAGCTGCAGCCCCTGAAACCCCCCAAACACTTTGATCCCAAACCTGCGACACAAAGAGCCTCGAACCGTTAAGAAGGAGTCAGAGGATAAGAGAGGGAGAGAGAGAGAGAAATCTCAACTGAGCGAGAGGACAGATCAAATATTCACAACGCGAAGGAACCAGACACACGGGAAGGAATGGTGCAACAGCAGAAAGCAAGATATGAGCTAGAAAAGTAAAGAGAAGAGAACCCGCACCAACAAACATGCCAGCAGCAAGTGACGAAAGGAGAGGCGGTTGAAGCTTTGCTTGCTTTAGTCAGGGGCCGGAGGCATGCCACCTGATGCGTACAGGTCCATGCCAGCCCACCTTGAACCCTAAACCCTAAACCCTCAACCCTAAACCCTAAACCCTAAACCCGAAACCCTAAACCCGAAACCCTAAACCCTCAACCCTGAACCCTGAACCCTAAGCCCTGCCCCCCACGCTCTTGCCTCTCAACCATCTCAGAAAGCTGAAAATGGCTGACAACCCTGGGGTTGGAAACCGAAGCCAGGTGGGCAGTCCTCGCCATCCATGGCCCAAGCGGGCACCTTGGAAAGTGAAGCTGTTGCCCTAAACCCTAAACCCTAAACCCTTAACCCTTAACCCTTAAACCCTTAAACCCCTAAACCCCTAAACCCCTAAACCCTTGAAACCCTAAAAACCCTTTGTTTGTGAGTGGCAGTCGGAGGCAAGCCCGGCAACTCTGAGGTCACGGCAGCGCCCCGGGGAGAGGGAGATCCAGCTAAGACTCAGAGGAGCCCCGGCAGAGGAGGCGCGCACGAATTTCTGGGTTTAGGGTTTCGGGTTTAGGGTTTAGGGTTTAGGGTTTAGGGTTTAGGGCTTAGGGCTTAGGGTTTAGGGTTTAGGGTTTAGGGTTTGGGGTTTAGGGGGGGCTTCTAAGATATACCTTACTGGGGTCTTTTTGATCAGGGATCCTACTATTTGGGGCTCTGTTTAGGGGTCCCTTATTTTCGGAAACCCCCATTGGGTGTGCAAGTAAACTCCGAACCGTGCTAACGTCAGGGTTTCGGGATTCAGTCTATAGGGCTTGGGGGCTTAAAGGTTCCTAGGATTGGGTCGAAGGGCTGTGCCTGACATAGAGCTCGGGCTACGCAGGATGTTGAAGGCTTGAAGCCACGACTTTAGGAGCTTTGGGCCCTTGCAAGCTCAGTAGAGTTACTCAGTCCAGGAGGGGCTTCCACCTTTGGGGCTTTAGGGTTTAGGGTTTAGGGTTTAGGGTTAAGGGTTTAGAAGCCCACAACTTGGAAGCTATCCACCCGAACAACCTAGCAAGGCAGAAAAGCCCAACAACATGTCTGGTTTACATGGTCTTGTGGACGAACCCTAGAATGAAAATGGAACATCTTCACAAACCACACTTTTTTGATGCGTTCACTTCGCTTCGTCCGCTTCGTCCTGCTCCTTAGCTGCCTCTGCCTCAGCAGCTGCTGCAGCCGCCTGAAGCAAAGGCTTCAACGCACAATCTAGGCTTGCAGGACCTGACGGGGGGACCGTGTAAGGCTTAAGCCCCGGAGCCCGGTTATCGCTACAAACCAGCCCCTTGGGCTTTGCATGGGAAAAGCTTGGGAGGGCCTAACTCTGGAATCTGGAATTTGCAAGCTCATCGTTTAGGGTTTCAGGTTTTAAAGGAACAGGTGAACTGAGGACCCCTTCGCCGAAAGCATCTTGTCTCGAAAACCTGGCTTCTCTTTCTGTCTGTGGGCAAGCAAAGGATGGCTCAATGCATCATGCCATTAGTCAGAGGCAACACGACCATCCCAGAAATCTGCGAAACTGTGGCCTGAAGAGCGAAGCTCACAAAATCAAAGAACCAACCACCTTGGAGCAACGCGGCTCAAACCGACACTTTCAATCCGCAAACTTGAAGGCTTCTTTCTCACAAACTCCATCTTCCGCAGCCTCCGAGGCTGCTTTTGTGGCTTCGAGCTTGAGGATGTACTTTCCAGGCACCTTCACGGTTTACAAAGCACCGGGGTCGGTAACCCTAAACCTTAAACCCTAGGCCCTAAACCCTGTTCGGCATGCTCTACGGGACGTAAAGGCTCAGGAGTTGGGGCCCTAGTGGGCCCTTCATGTCGCAGGCTTTTTAGACTTTTTTAGCCCATGAGCAGGAAGCAGAGGATGTCAGAGCCAATGTGGGGTGGAACCAACATGAAGTTGTTCAAGAGTGGGATGAAAGCCAGTTCGCCGTCTCCCGAACTCCAGTACCTGCACGCACGTTGGGTCGCACATGCTTAGGATTTTTGGGGGCTTTGGGGGGGAAGTCCAAACATTCACATGATTTGATCGACACAGCTTCCCTACCCTCTCGCATGGAAGACTCGAGCTTGGGCACTAAATTAGACTAACCATGGGGGGTTTTTCAGGGCGCCCCCTATTTTCGTGTAAGCTCCTAAATGGCAAGATTGAAATGCATGACACTGAGACAGTTCCTCCTCAACCCCACCTCGCCAAGGCCCGCGGAACACTTGGAAAACCCAAATTGTGAACCCAAAGCTTCGAGCCTCAAACGGTGAGAGAAAAAAAAAATCACCGAACACCACCAGAGCATCCCGGAACACATTCCCCCCCAACATCCCTCTCTAGCCTCAATCCCTCCTCCTGGGCATCCCAGCCATGACCAGGGGCCCCAGTGACCGATGCTGCTGCTGCCCCTCCTTGAGACTTCGCGTGGAGAAAGCGCCGGAGATTTACGGGCTTGTTAGGACCACTGAACAGGTGAAGCTCGGGAGGTGAAGCTGGAGTCCTACCAGCAGGGGCGGTCCTTCAAGGAGTCTTGTGCTTGACACGCGTATTAAGAGTACTGCGCCCAACGAAGAAAGCGCAAAGAAGCCCAAAGTCATGTCCCCACCTGTGTCCGCCCTGCCCGTTTCTTGTCTACTCAGATCAGAAAGGCCTGCGAGGGGCCTTACCTTCCTCGATATTCTGACTGGAACATTGGAGCTTCGATTGTTGGGCGTGGGCTTGTGCCTGCTATAAGGTGGTCTGACAACCCACTGTGCTGACTAGCATGAAAGCCACTCCCTTGCCACGAACAATTCGCAGAGTCTGGCTAACTTGGCTTTGCTACTGCCCACCTGGTCGGTGCGAGTCTCGAAACCGTTCAAGAGGATGAGGTTCCTGTCACACCGGTTCAAGCCGTGCAGGCTTGCTTTTTGAATGGCAGTGCGTTCTGGACACAGCCATGACAGGTCAAAAGAACGTCTGACAGCCTGCTCGTTTAAAGTTCAACGTGCAGAGTTAAGTTCAAGCTACGGGCAACAAACATGTTGACCTCCTAATGCCAAAAGCCGCAAGAAAGCAAATGACCTTTGGGAACGCCCAACTCCCCGAATCCGGCCGACGCCTGAGCTGGTCGAAGCACCAGAGCTGGCCGCTAATGATCCGACCGTCCTCGATGTGGGCCCGAACCTCGGAGGAGGGGGTCGCGGAGGGTCCTTTCTCGACCTTTCGGGGCTGCCATCTGAGGCCCAAGGTCTTTGGGTTTTGGGCCGCCAAGATGAATATTCATGCACGCTGGGTGCAAGAAGGCCACGAGCTTATAGGGATTTGTGAAGGTTCCGGGCTCCAGAGAGAAAGGCACACACAACAGCTTGGCAGAGGTGGCGAACTTCTCGAAGCTGAGGCTCGCCAAAAGGGAGGACGGAGCGGCTTTGAAAATGCAACCGCCTGTGTTTAGGGTTCTGCTAAGGACAGCAGAAGGAGGAGGAACCGAGGCTCTGACAAGCGCTCTCTGCTCAAGTGTTCTCTGCTCCGATGGTGACAAAACACACAATACCCGAAATCCCGGAACCCTAAACCCTAAACCCTAAACCCTGAACCTCGGACTCCAGCCAGCGAATTCATGAGCTTCGACATGAACATCTTCGCAGACGCTGCATCCTGCAAGGCCAATGCAGGAAGAAGGGTTTAGGGTTTAGGGTTCA
The DNA here is from genome assembly GCA_905221605.1 of Symbiodinium natans. Taxonomy (NCBI): domain Eukaryota; class Dinophyceae; order Suessiales; family Symbiodiniaceae; genus Symbiodinium; species Symbiodinium natans. The sequence goes on from CAJNDS010002098.1 coordinate 521,641, forward strand.
GAGTTTAGGGTTTTAGGGTTTTAGGGTTTTAGGGTTTTAGGGTTTTAGGGTTTTAGGGTTTAGGGTTTAGGGCTTAGGGCTTAGGGCTTAGGGTTTAGGGTTTAGGGTTTAGGGTTTAAGGTTATCAAAGCTAAAGCTCAAACTGCAAAACCCCTTAATCCCCTACCCCCCAACAATGAACCCCCCTACCCCCTCATATTAAATCCCCCCATATACTATAATGTAACTATATTGGGGGTGGGGGGTAGGGGGGGGGGGGGTTATTACTAGGGGGAAGGGATTAAAACACCTGCAAAAGCTTGATCAGCTGCATCGAGTCCACGAGCACGGGGCGAACCGGTGATGCCCTATTACAATATAGAGGAAATGAACATTTTCCTACTTCAAATGAACAAAGGAAATAACGCTTCTCCTGAAACATACAGAGGACATAGAGAGTTTTCGAAAAACAACTTTGGAGGAAACGGACGTTTTCCTGTAAAATTTTAAGGAGATTGAAGTTTCCAGGCGAAGTGAAAATGTAGAGGAAATAAGAGGTTTGGAAAACCTCCATAAGTCCATAAGCCTCTCTGATTCCGCTAACGGTCCTAGGAAAATCCCAAAAACCTTCAATTCTTCCAGAGTTTAAATGGGTAAATGGAGACAGAGACAGAGACAGAGACAGAGACAGAGACACAGACACAGACACAGAGTCAGACAGAGAGCCACACAGCGCAAGCGATGTCAGAACCAACAAACTGGGAACCCCCATGCAAAACACACGCGACACCAAGGAAAGGGGGTGCGGGGCGGGGGTTTTCACAATAAAAAAAGGCAAGGCTTTCATGGCGGGGTGGTTTGGGGGTGGGGGGGGGGGTCGCACGAGGGTTGGACTGTTCCGGACTATGTGACAACAGTTTTTTTATAGCACGGAAGAGTCCACGCCACGGGGGGCGCACCCCCAATTGAAAACACTGTAAATCGCCAAAAAAGGGACCAAAATGTTAGGGGGGGCGGGGTTTTCCAACCATGGGAGATGTGTCCCTCTCGCCGTTGAATGGACGTTGACGCCAGCACGTCTTCTTCCAGAGTCATCATGTTGTATGCACCAGTGACTTTGTTGTGTTCGCACTATCTGGACGCAGGGGTGGAAACATAGTACTCCATTCCCCCAGCCCCGAAAGCCCCCACCAGACCCCTGAGGAACCTGAAAAATTTGGCTGCAGTCCAACTACACTGTGAAGCTCATGAGCGAACCTCCAGATTTCATGAACCCTAATATGGCCCCTTCAGCCCGAAGCCTAGACGTCCATACCCTTGCCCCTAAACGGGAGCTCTGGAATTGGAAATCTCAGCATTGCTGGAAGAACATTGTCTTGACCCTTGCATCAACCTTTCTCTCAAGGCTCAAGATTTTGCGGGAGGGGGGGAGTGTGGTTCTGGGACGGTCGCACACCTTCACCTGCCCTTCTGCAATCGCCGGAAGTACCGAAGACACCGTGGCCATGCTCGTGGCAACTGATGGGTATGGATATAGGAACAGGTGGTATAGGACAGTTTAGGTTTAGGCTGGCCTCGCGAACATCTGGCAAGCTTACATCATCCAAGATGCTAAGATCATCTATCATCTAAGTTTTCTGATGCTGCGCAATCATCATGCACAAGGGCCCCAAAGGCTCCACGCTGTGGGCCAAGGATGGTCATTTCCGAACCCGGCCCTCGGTCAGAATGTACCCAACCATGTCCTGCAACATACATACATACATACATACATGCATACATACATACATACAGACATACATACAAACATACAAACAAAATAGACACTATACTATATTATATATATATATATATATATATATATATATATATCTGTATATATATATGTATACATATATGTATAGAAGTATAGATATATATATATATGCACCCAAGAGATCGTGGCCGAGGCAAGCATGGGGAAGCTTAGGGTTTAGGGTGTGGGCAGTATGTCAGTTTGTTCTGAAGAAGGTGCCCAGCAACCTCAATGACTCGGACTCGGAAGCAAAACCGGCAATACCAGGCTATACGAGAACTGCTGCCAAAAGTGCACAGGTACGAACCGGTACACTTAACATGGCTCATGTACCTGGTGAACCGTTGAGGTCGGGAGGGGGGGGGGGGGGGGCAAATATTGGTGCAAGCTGATGCTGGTGGCCCCATGAGCAGGCCGAGGAAGCCTTCCAGGGCATCACGTGGCAGGGCGCGTTCCCATAGCAGGGGAGAAAGACCACCCGCGGTCCCTCTATGCAAGAATCAGCCAAGATGTGCGCAAACTGCCATGTATCTTTTTCAAAGAAGAAAACTTTCTTTGCTAGAAACATATGGCAAAGGAGACCCGCTGCGGTGGCCAGCTTGGCCTGTCAAGAGGTTAAAGAAATCTGAGGGGGTAGTCCTCGCCATGGCGGCAAAGCTCTCCAGACGGTGTGGGATAACGCCGTATACGACTATAGTCTTGCAGCACTATCTATATATATATATATATATATACATATATATGTATATATACATATACATACATATATATATACATACCAGCCTAGTGTGATCAACATAAATAACATAATACAGAAGTGTACCGAGCATGCGTAGTATAGAGAAGTATATGACAAAGTTCAGGGGTGTAAAAAGGGGTTGAGGGGTTTGGGTTGGAGCCCCACAATCACAGAGTACGGGATTGACGGGTAATAGCACGACTCCCGCAACTCGCCAGGCCAGCTGCATCTTTGTCGAGTCGCCTAAAAGAGTTTACCAGGAGAGGGTCATTCAAAGCCCAATCCAGAGGAGCGGCGGTGCTTGCTAGCAGCACCGCCTGGAAGACAGCCAAATCTAGCAGACTGCCATGATCCCGCAGCAATCCATACCTGAACCTCGATCATGCCCAGCTAGGCCCGAACAAGTGTGCTGTCACGATGGGCGGAAAAGTACGCTGACATGACAGTGTCGACCTTAGCAAAAAAGTTGCGAGACCCAATGATAGAACAAGCGGAACCCTGATTCACTTAAGCGGAGTATATCTTCGTGATGGGAGTACCGTCACAGGTAGAGTACCTTCATGCGTGGGGGCAACCGCAGAAGCTGTCATTCCAGTAGGCAATTGTCCTGCTTGCCGTTAGAACCCAGTCATCCTTGTTAAACCCTATGTTGGGCGCTGGTTTGCTTCTTGTGTTCCCTACATACTAGATACTACATACCTTCTGTCGCGGGATCCTGCATCCAAAAGATGCTGTCCGAAGTCCGCAAGATCTGCGTGGGTAGTTCGCTATTCAAACTGGTGCATCGGAGACTGTACAGAAGCCAGCCGTGCCGCACATCTTTCAGTGAGGGCATCAAGCCCGCGCGCGGCTGGCGAATTTGGGGGCCTGCAAGGTGCGCTGGAAGAGCTCTTCCTTGGCTGTCTGCCAAACGAGGCTTGCCAAAGAAACCTATACTGGGCTTGCCTGCTCCAAACCCCTTCCAATAACCCCAAATCCTAAACCCTGAGCCCCATGCCCCAAACCCCCTCAGAAACCATAATCCTAAGCCCTGTACTCTGAATCCCTTCGATGATCTTTAACAAGCTCCCATGCAAGAATTGATATCCGGCCGGGCGGCATTCGCGACATCAAGCTTGGAGCCTGATTGCACCTTGGGAAGCTCGGGTATTGGGGGCTGAAGGATTTGGACGTCGGATGTAGAATTTAAGGCTAAAGGCAAAAAAGGTTGAGGGTTTGGGATTTTGGTTTAGCCTGAAGGCTTGCGGGCTACAGGAATGCAACAGGTCGTCAGCGACTTGCATCCAGCGACTTGCGACCCCCAAGAGTGCCGAAAGGGCGTGGTCGTGACTCTTGGCTCGGGGGAGTGGAAGACAGCAGTGGCGAGTCAAAGAAGAGGTGCCCACTTTCTGGAACGCAAGGGCATCAGCTGCATCGTGAGAAGAGCCACAAGCAAACCCCCTGCAAACTCTAAACCCTAAAGCCTAAACACCCTAAACCCCAGACGGGGCTACCGTTTCCAGCTACACCGTTTCTGTGTGTAGCCTCAGCTCACACACCCCTGTAAAACGAATCTCCAAAAAACACAGTCTGACCGGTGCACAAACCACCCTTAACATCAAAAAAGGGCGCATTGAACTTGGCGAGCTTGTGCTCACCGGCAATGATGCTGACATAGTTCGACTTCTCACCGGCTTGGCGCAGAGGCCTCAGCTTTGCCGGCCATATGGCTTTCGAGTTTAGAGTCCAAGAGTCCAAGGTTCATCCTACCCTAAGGATCCATTTTGAAACTTGAGAAGTGGCCAAGTATGCCCTTCCTCCGCTGGGAGCACCAAACACTCCAGGAAGGAGCTGCGTGGCATCAACATCTTTCAGATTTAGTGTTTGTTTCAGGCTGAAGCGTAAGGCATTTCGAAGTGCAAGATAGCAACTTAAATCGAGATTGGGTCTGCATGTCGAAATGGGAGTTGCCACATTGGACACTACGAGAAGCTCTACAAGCTAAACCTTAAGCCTAGGCCCCAGTTCAGTTGTGGCTAAGGCTGCATCAATGCCTCTATCAACACTGTCAGTCGGGTTGACAGAACAAACCACACCAAACTTGCAGCCGCACTTGTCTTGCACTTCTTTGGAGGGCCAGGTCTTTGTCTGCCTACACGATGCCCATCGCGGCTCTGAAAGTCGTAGCATCTGCGCGCCGTACCCAAACCAGAGAGGAAGTTTCTCTGGGCGTTTAGGCCTTCTGTTCTGCAAGCCAAGCAAATCGCAAGTCATTCGGTACAAATTCTGTGACCAGGAAGCTCGATCACGGCGTCGAAGTTGGCATCCAGGAAGAAGCCAATGCACTGGCGCTTGTGGCCTCGAAGTCATAAAGGTTTCGGTGTCTATTACGGTGTTTATTCCCCACATCACCATCTGGGGTTGTTTTTGGGGCTGCTCTCCGCCCGCGCCCGCGCCAGCGCCCGCGCCCGAGACAGAGACTCACGACACTCCGACACAACAACTCACCGAGTCATATAGCGAGAGGCACAGATTCACCAACATGCGCCACGACACCCAGCGACATTCGAGACACACATGCCAAGGCCTCAAACCTTGGTGTGGCGGTGGTTTCGGGCCTACTGGGGAGTCCGGCGGTTGTGCTGCATGTCGACTGAACAAATGCCTCAAACCTTGCTGTGGCCAAAACTCCAATACAAATCTTCAAAATCACCACCCCCTCCCTCCGCACAAACCATCACACAGAATCGCACCGATCCGCAGCATACAAGCGCAAACAATCCGAAACGCATCGGCCAACACGCACAACCGCTCTTCACGCGTCTTGGAGTCTTGGAAGACATCGGTCTTGGCTGTGAGATTCGGACCACGTGTTTGGGTAGAGCGAACCTCGACAAGGTTTGGACCCTACCTGGGCCTGGAGTTCTTCTTACGATCTACTCCGCTGCACATGGGGACACATACGGAATAGGCATTGCGTACTCCCGAGTACGCCCGAGTACGCCCGAGTACGCCCGAGTACGCCCGAGTACGCCCGAGTACGCCCGAGTACGCCCGAGTACGTCCGAGTACGCCCGAGTACGCCCGAGTACGCTCGAGTACGCCCGAGTCATACCCGGTCATACCCGGTCATACCCGGTCATACCCGGGCATACCCGGGCATACCCGGGCATACCCGGGCATACCCGGGCATACCCGGTCATACCCGGTCATACCCGGTCATACACGGTCATACCCGGTCATACCCGGGCATACCCGGGCATACCCGGGCATACCCGGTCATACCCGGTCATACCCGAGCATCGTCATACCCGGGCATACCCGGTCATACCCGGTCATACCCGGTCATACCGTCCCGCGGTTTTCCGCAGTCGCGGTTTCCCGTCACAGTGGGAATAGGCACGATCTGACAGGTTATTTGTGGATTCATGGGTGAATATCAAGAGTTTCTTCCTTCACCACCAAGCTGCCGCAAGTCACATCCTATAACCTTGAAAACCCAAAAAGACACAGGCACATCCTCAAACTAGGAGCCCTAAACACTGAACCCGGAACCTTTCTTCCATTAGTAGCCCAACCCTCGAACTCCCCAAACACTGAAAACCCCAAACCGTGAAGGGTTTAGGGCTTAGGGTTTGAAGTGTAAGTTTAGGCTTTAGGGTTTAGGGTTGAGGGTTTAGGTCAGACCTGGGTCCTTTTCATCCTGCCTGCAGCGGGGGGGAGCACGCGGTGTACGGTCGACTTGAAGCGTCCATTCGTCCATCCTGGGCATGATGAACTTCTGATGAACAGCAAAGAGGCAAAGAGCTTTGCTCAGATTTAAGAGTTTCCCGCTCCCCGCGCCCCAGCTCCCGCTCCCCCTGCACGCGCAGCCGAAAATGAGGACCCAAATAGAGGGATTCCCTGAAAGCAAGGACTCCAATAAAATACCCCGAATTTCGGAAACCCCCATATGGTCCCCCCCGCCCGCCGGTCCACGATTGTCGTCGCCCCTCTATCGCACTATCCCTCTTCTCCTGTTTAAGGTTTAGGGTTTCGGGTTTTGCAACAATTCGGAACCACCGCAAATACCGACACTTTCCCTCTGGCAGCAATATTGGCAATATGTTTATTTGCACGTCCGGGTGATCTTACACCGGCATTCGCCTAAACGGAGTCCAGTTTCATGAACATGCTGGTATACCTTGCGGGACACAGGCCAGACGGCACTCACAAAATGGCACGTGTGCCCACACACACACATTCACACACACCCTTTTCACAAGGGACCTGGGGAAGCACAACTTCATGCATCTTAGGTGCTTTTCTAGACGCTGGTCACGAAACCTAATTAAGTCCTTCATGCAGAGTCCTACGCTGTTTGCAGGGGAGAATTTTGTACGACCCTGTCCCAGCTCTTAGGATTGCACGGGCGTAGATACTCCGAGTTGCGCACGGAAATCCTCCATCTCAAGCAAACAGTTCCAAGCCTGAAATCGTTCTACATCCCTGGGCCCTCACTCAAACCGCTCAACCTTCAACCCCTACACTTTGGAATGGTCCCCCTTGTACTAACGGTCCTTACTAGGGCCTGTCGTACCCCCTCTTATCATCCCTATTAAGGACTCTTAGTATAAGGGGGAACATCCCAACCTACACCTATACATCCCAAAGTGCATCCGCGACTCTCTGCATCAGGTCACCCAGGTTTACAACCAGGGAACCTCGGTGCGGGCAGAGAACAAGGCAGAAGACACCGGGTAGGGCAAGCAAGTACTATCTAGGGGCCTTAGTAATTAGAGTAGGGTTTTGGGGGGTTATGATAGTCTAAATATTCAGGGACCGTAAGGGGATACATTAGTAATTGTTCGACCCTTATAATTCTGCCTTGCGGTCTTGTGATGGCTTCTTGAGCCAAAAATGGTGCGGGAAGGCTTGGGCGCTTGGATGCCAATTCCCAAAACGCCCAACCCCCAAATTGGCAAGCCTTTAAGCTTTCAACCCTACCCCTCCTCGCCCTGAAGCAAGTAGGGTTTAGGGTTGAGGGTTGAGGGTTCAGGGCTGAGGGCTGAGGGCTGAGGGCTGAGGGTTGAGGGTTGAGGGTTGAGGGTTTTCTGCCTTAGGGCTCTCAGAAAAGCTTGACGGCTCAGAGTTTCGGGCCAGGCGGCTGGGCAGAGGGGCCACATCCAGCCACGTCTCCGTCTCGGCATGGAGCACTTGCAGTCCTCAAAGCTTCGGTTGAATTTAGGTAATATAGGGGCCTATAGTATAGCAATATAAGGACCATAAGGGAATATTATTAATAATTATTCCGACCCCTATAGTTTGGGGTGTTTCTGAAAATGGGGGTATGCTTTTTGGGGGGTCCCTTTTTGAGGGGGATTCAACTCTATTTGGGGTAGAAAAGGGGTACCCCTGTTTTGGGACATACCCATTTGAATTTACATAGTTACCAGGCTGGTCTAGCAGCCATTTGGATAGAGGGCTTTTCAATGCTTTTCATAGACTGAGTGTTAGGGCCGGGATCCTATGAAGGAATGGCACGCCACCCCGTGTTACCAAATTTTGGGGGGCACCTGTGATTAGGACCCAGGAAGGTCATTTGAAAGAGTTTGGGTCCGACACCCGTAACCCTAACCTCCCCAGCCCTAATTCAACTTGACGCCCCAGGCCCGAGGGTGATCTAAGACGACGAGAAAACGAGCAGCCGTGATGACTGTGGGCATGCAGCCCCTCACTTGCATGAAGTTGGGGCTACTCGTGAAGGTTGCTGAGAAGCCCCCCTAAACTTTAAACCGCAAACCCTAAACCCTAAATCCTAAACCCTAAGCCCGAAACCCTAAACCCTAAACCCTAAGCCCTTTGCTTTCGCACGATGCTTTGCTGCTGTGACTTGGGGCTGCCAACGGAGGAAAAACACCCTTTCCGATAGAGGTGAGGAGCCCAATATAGCGGTCTTCATAATTGGCATAGGGTTTTTTTTTTTTTGGGGGGGGGGGTATTACATATAGTTTTTAAGGGGCCATAAGGGGATTTATTGGTAACTTCTCCGACCCTTGTATGATCAGGCGCACTCAGTATCGCTCGAATTGCTTAGACGTGTCCTGGGCCCGTTTGATGAAGAAGGGAGATGAGGCCGTAGTCCGTGTGTGCAGAGCAGCCCAAGGACAACGGATCAACCTGTTCCACGGGATTGCTTTGTCTGATGGGATTTGGGGGTTGTGGTTCAAGGGGTCTAAGAATTTCGGGCTCTAAATTCCAGGTTTGGAGTTTGGAGTTCTGGGTTTGGTCCTCAGACCGTTTTTTCTAGAGAAAGAGGGTGCGAGGTGATACGTTTTGTAGACAGGTATCACAGCCGCCCAGCCTTCAGGAAGTCCAAGCTAGCATGTAAACACTAAACCTCACAGCAAAGAGTAAGAACAGAAACGCCCAAGCAGATTTGAAACCTGCACACAGGGACCAGGGACCTGAATCTTTTTAGGAAATCAGCTACGGGGACCTGTACCGTATTGGTGTGGACAAGCTGCCAGATGCCCGCACTAAGGAACACATGACTTTGAGGCCCCGTCAGGCAATCCATACATCCGTACACCCTGAGCTACAAGCAGTCGCCTTTGACCCTCCCGGCCCGACATCCCAGACGTCCTGTAGACCCTCTGTGGGAAGAAAAAACCCAAAAAGAAGCAGCAACGCTCAACCCACTCAACAGTTACTCTCAACAAGCTCAGTGGTGCTTATCCCCATGTCCTGCGCGCCTCTGCCCCCAGCGGCGTATAGTAGTGAAGGCCACGGCACAACACCATCGGATCATCGCACAACTTGGCAAGACTTCCTGCCATCAACAAAAAAACTCTCTGTCTCCTTCAGGTCCTCACTTAGAGGACGAAGGTGACGACAATTGTGCGAACCCTCCATTTTGTGCTCCAGAACCCCTAGCGCCTCAACGACCCTAGGCCTGCAGTCATGCTGCAGAAATAATTATGGGGGCATGACAACAAATGGCAACATATCTGCCGAGTGCACCCACAAAATCCGATCATAAAATATCGAAAACGCAAGGCCTCATGGCAGGCCGCTCCCTGAAGATACATCCGGAACGAGAAAGCCACATGATGATCCTTTTTTCTCCCTCGGCTCCACACCTTGAACCCTAACCAAGGGGGGAAGCAAGCTTGAACTTGATGAGGGTCTCAAACTGCCAGCCATGTAAACCCCCTGAGTCTTGAAACCCTGAAGAACCTCAAAGTTCTTTCGCGGAGTTGGGGCTCTTTGTAAAACCAGTGGTGGAGAAGACTCTACAAAGGCAGCCCCTCTTCTGAGGGCCCGCAAGCCGGAATCCAAGCCTCTAGAGTCTACCCCGTGAAATCCTAGACCCTCAGCCCTGACCCTAAACCCGAAACCCGAAACCCGAAGCCCCTCTCAACCCTCAGAGCCTGGCTCCACCTCCAGGCACTCCTCCAGGGCCCCTAAGAGCTCCATGGAGAGCTCATGCAGGGCATGCACGGCGGCCATGAAGTCCTGAGAGCTCCCAAGTTTTGGGAGTGGGGTTTAAGGTTTAGGGTTTAGGGTTTGGGGTTTGGGGTTTGGGGTTTGGGGTTTGGGGTTTGGGGTTTGGGGTTTAGGGTTTAGGGTTTAGGGTTTAGGGTTTAGGGTTTAGGGTTTAGGGTTTAGGGTTTAGGGTGGTTGTGGGGGATTTGGGGAAGCAGGTTGGGGGGAGGCTTTTAGAGCTTGAGGCGGTGAGGTTCCTTTAAGACTCGCATTTTTTTGGGGGCGGGGGATTAGGGGCCAGGAGTTGAGGTTTTGAGCTACTGCTTCAGAGTTCAGTGTTTCAGGTTGCAATCTGGTGGTGAGATTCAAAGAGTGTAGTCGCCACGTGAAGAATGCAGAGAAGTACGATGTCCGGAAAAGATGCGAAACAGGGCTCATAGATGCGAAACAAGGTTCATATCACTGTTAGGGGTGAGTGTATGTAGGGTTCCTTGAAGAAGCTTGGTGAGCTCATTTTTTTTGTGTCCTCGTTGGGGACACTAGCAATTCAAACCCTCCTTCATGTGGCCTCTGGGGGGCCCTGCCTTTGAATCCCAAAACCCTACAGCCCCTGAAGCCCTCATCCTCGAGTGTACCTGAATAGAAACAGCCCCAAAACATCTCAAACCCTCTAAGATTCTGGCACATCTGGCCCCTCTCAGACTCTGAAAGCCCCAACAGCGAAAGCACCCCCAAAAGATTCTTCTATGCGCCTGCTCCAATTCCGGGACTTCGGAAGGCCAGTTGTTCGGGCCGCGGAACGGCCGCGCCCTGGTTTGTCCGGGGTTTGGCATTCAGGGCTGAAGGCTCAAGGGATGCCATCTGGGGAGGACTTTTTTCCGAACCCATGCCCATCCTCAACAATGCTAGTTTCCACGGACTTACAACCTCAAAGGAACTAATAAAAGACCCAAAATAGGGATACAACCAACATCCCCCTAAACCCTAGTTAGTCAAGCCTAGCTCGTACAGGGGTGTCAATTTTCTCTTCAAACAGGTTCAACGCTTTCTGGCTGGAGCTGAAACTCAATCCTCAAACCCTTCTGCAATTAATTATTTTGGAACGCTCCATTTTGTATTGTGGGGGGGAGTTTGCGGAAGGCAGCCCCGACACATCAGAAGCACGGGGCTCAGCTCAGCTCAGGGGGCAGCCTAGCCGGGGCACGAATTGCGTGCCCCAACCCTTAGCCACAATCTCCAAAACCCCTAAACACCGCACTAATTCCCAAACCCTAAAACCCCTAAAAATGTTTAGCACAGTCCCTCTGAGCCTGGGATCGGATTCCTCAGGTCGCTCCAAACCAACCTCCAAACTCTCCTGGCCAGGAGAATGGTGAGGTCTGACAAAGGCTTCGGGTTCGGGGTGCACTCTCTGCATGTTTTCGTCGAACCACTCCTGTTTCGGCCTTCCCTCCACAGACCCAGGGGCAAAAAAGCGCCATTTGCAAGCTCGAGCTCGTGGTTTCGAGCGATTCAAGCACTGGATGCGAAGCCAACATTCGAGGGTTCGGAGGTGTAGGGCTTAGGGTTAGGGGTTAGGGTTTGTGGCTTCGGCTGAACTGAGTCCCGCCGGGACTGAAGAAGATTGGAAACCGCGTAAGAAAAATCACTCAAGAGCAGGAGACATGACGTGGCTTATCGACTTTAAAAAGCAAGCCAGAACTACGTCTAGTGATAAGAAGGGCAACGACAACTGGACCGTTGAAGCACCAAGAGAAACAGCGAAGGCAAACACAACACGAAACGGCGGAGCAAGGAAAATCATAGCACCAGTAGACGAAGCAACTCATATCAGCCCCCCCTGAATCTGGTAATTGCAGAACATTTTGTTCTTGAGCGAAAAACTTAAACACAACAACCCTGAAGCCCAAACCCAAGCGCCTTCAAGTCTAGCTGGCCCTGGCGTGAAGGGTCTAAGGTCTCGTTGGCCACGTAGCCGCGTGAATGCTGCGGGAAAACACGGCTCGCCTCAGACTTTCCAAGGCGGTATGAAGTTCAGGGTTTTGGGAAAGGGCTCTGGGGCTCAGGGGCCTTGATGTTTTCGGCTTCCTGCAAAAGGCCATTGCTTAAGCGCAGGACTCGTATCGGGTTTCCCGACAAAGTGACCGTGCCGCACCGAGTGGAGGCAAACGAGGCAAAAAGAGACCCTCAAGCTGTGCATATGGAGATCCAGTGCCGCTTTTGCTCATGTGCTCGGGGAGTCGGGTTGGGGGGCGGTGGGGCAGGTAGATTTCTGTGAAACTTCGAGGGATTCACGAAGGCTCTAGTTGGTCGGGATGGCTAGTTGCAGGCGCGGAAGGTTTGCAGCCTTGACATGGTCAGTCTGAGTTGCTGCCGTGCCGAGCTTGGCCTTGACCTGTCAGGGGATTCAGAAGTCGTTTTTGCTTTGTATTCTTGCAATTTTTTTGGGGGGTGGACCTGGATCCCTTATGGGTTCCTTTGGGGGTAGATAAAGGACCCACCCATGCAAGTGAAGTGTACTGCAACTACCTGGTACTAGCAGCACAGCGACCAGCAGCACTCTTCGAAGTACTACCCAAACTCCACTGAACTGTGTGACCATCTAAACCCTACACCCTAAACCCTAACCAGTCTCTTGCACATGTCCTCGCAGCCTCGTGCGGCTGCTCAAAGAATCTGCGCAGGGCACGCTGAGCCGTCTCCAACCTTTTCAGGTTTCGAGTGACCCTGGGCACGAAACCCTATGCCCTAGTAAAAAAGCTTAGGTCTACCTTGGTCATGGCTCCAGGACAACCTAGGGCAAGGTCTATTTGTGGACCCTGTTTGCACAGCTTTCTACAAAACGACGAGTCAGGCTCTTTTTTCATCAAGCGCTAGCCCTTCCGAAACTCGAAAGGAAGACCGCACCAGGGCGAGCTCTCTGCTTTAAGTGACCATATGACTCCCTTCACTTTCAGGATGTCTACATACTTACATAAGTCTGCTAAGCAAAACTCTAAACCTCTTCGAGGATTGCCGCAACAGCACCAAGAACCCACGGGCCGCAGCAGCTTGAGACCACAGAATCTCGGAACGCGAACTGTTGCATCCAGGGAGCTCTTTGTCCAGGCCATGGTCCACCTGGGGGGCTGCTCTGGGATCTTAGAAAAGTTTGAGGGCTCAGGGTCCCAGGTTTGGGCTTGAGGGATTAAGGCTGAAGGGTCTGAGGTTTGGGTTGCGGACGTCCCACTTGTGCAAAGCCCATCATGGGGCCATGAACAAACTCAAGGAATGAACCTGGCGACGGTCAACAACAAGTTGTTGTTGACAAGTTGTTAGACTCTGTTAGACTGAACGACATGGATTTCAGGGTCATCGTGTGCTGTGCGTCACATGCCTCAGCGTGTTGGGGCTATTGTGACCGCAAGGGTTTTGCGGATGTCCTGTGGAGATGACGGCATGGTTTTGCTTAAGCCATGCATTTTTGCATATCTGCACTATAAGGATGGAAGAAGAGGTGTAGGAATACTGCACGTGCCCAGTCTTGCATCCCCAGTGGACCATAACAGCCCTCTCATCCCCAGATCCTTATCCCCCATCCAACACCTGAAAAATTTTCTTTCACACTCAAACTGCTCAAGCCTTACCGCAACTCCTCCCCCACCGCGCCAGGTACAGGAAGCCGCTGTGCTCGCAGGCCGACCGCAAAGAAGCGGCAAAGGCCTTGCGCGTGTCGGAGCACTGCATCTCGCGGCGGCTCCTGCTCGATTTGGGGGTTTCCGATATTAGGGGATACCTTCTTGGGGTCCTGATTACAAGGGATCCTACTATTTGGGGGTTTATGTTGGGGGTCCCTTATTTTGGCAAACCCCAAGTTGATATCGAGGGCCCTCCTTACCCTTTCCTCCCCCTTCTCCCCCTTACTCCTCCTTCTCCCCTACCCCCGTTACCCTTCTTGATGTCCTTCCTCCCTTCCCTTCCATCCCTCCCTTTCCTCCCCTCCCTTCCCTCCCCTCCCTCACACCCTAACATCTCCAAACCCTAAAACCCGAAATACCCTGAAGCTTCACTCTCCGCGCAAGTCCCTGAGGTTGGTCACTACAGGGATACTCGGCGGGACTCTTGCGGGCTTTTCTGGAAGTGGATACTCGTTGGCAGTCTCTGTGGTCTTCCCTAGGGATGCAGATACTCGGACACTCTGCAGGCTTCTCTGAGGCTCCATGCAAAAAAAACGGCGGACTTTGCCCGCGCTTCTCTTCTTGGATAATTTTCTCGGATAATTGGAGGGTGCCCCTGAACCTCTCACCGAGAGGCCCAAGCGAGCGGAAATAAACTTGTGCCCGAAAGACCCTAAGCCACTGCTGGACGTTCCCAGCTCGTCACGTTCTCTCTCTTGCCAACTCGACCGCCGGCCATTCCCAACTTGGCCGAGCCAAACCTGCCTGACGCAACCCGGTTGCGACCAACTCGACTGACATTCCTCCTCCCGTCATCGCCTCCCATGTGGGGGGGAGGGTGTCCAGCAAACTCCAATCCCAAACTTGCCAATTAAAACCCAAATCCCCAAGCCCCAAGCCGCAAAAAGCCTTAACCCCGAGCCCTAACCCTCCAACGGCTCAGGACCGGAAGCGTAGCGTTGGTGCTGTGGAACTTCTCCTGGGTGCTGTGGCTTTTCCGGGGTCCATCTTACCAGGCATTCAAGGTTTAGGGATTCAGGGGTTTAAGGTTCTGCAAGGTTCAAGGACGTCAACAAAGTCCTTAAGTTCCATGTCTGGCTGGGGGGAGTCTAGGGTGGACTTGCGGTTAACTGAAACATTAGAGTTTGGGCAGGGGCTTTATTTGCAAGCTCAAGATTGGAGGTTTGAGGGATCAGAGTAGTTCGCTGCTTCCAGCAAGCTAGGCCGGAATCTTGCTGAACCATCGAGACCCCAGAGCCCTTTGATCCCTCGGGCTCCGGGATCGGTGGCCGGTGTCAGAGCTCAAGTGCTGTGGCCAGCACGATTCGCATCGATTGGAACTCTAAAGCTTTATCAGGGTCGTTACGCAGAGTGTTGACGACTACAGAAAACGGGGCTCGACTCAAGACTTGCTGAAAGCAGAGGCGCAGTCATGAACCCATTGCGGACATGCCCACCGCTCCTACAGCCTTCCAACCTCAAACGCACTTCTCGTCTCTCCAGACGTGAGACGCATCCCTAGACCCTTCAAAACTTGTAGTCTCCTTCAGTAGATCCTGGGGGTCACCCATGTCGCCGTTCACGTCAACCATTCCAAGCACCTGCTTTTCAATGGGATTCATGGCGGCCGGGGCTCAGGTGTCAGGAAAGTTGGGGAGGTACAAGAAAGCAGGTGCACACTAGCATGTGCCACATATGTCCAAGGATAGCCTTATCATCCATCTTTTCCTTCAGCGCGTCGGCGGTCAGATGTACGTACCGAGGTTGAGGAACAGGATCTGGATGTGCTCTAAGGAGACTTAACTGTCCTAAGATCTGGAATGAAGTAGGGTTTATATTAAAAAGGAACCTTATATACACTCACCAATAAGAGTAATATAAACCCTGTTTGACATTCTCGTACAAACTTAAGCCACGCCTGCCCATGGAGAGAATATCCGATGAGCTCCTGCACGACCTGGCATTGCCAGCTGCTAGAAGCAGCGTACCAGCCCAAATTAGTGGAGGCACCAAGGCATGCTAAAAGATCTTTAGCAAGTTGAGACTCTGCTGGAAACCCGAAGCGTTCTTTGTGCCCGGAGCTCTTCTGAGTAGAGAAAGAACGCGCGGTCCAGGGTTTGGCTTCAAGGCTGAGCCCGAAACCTTGAACTCTAGGCCCTAAACACCAGACCCTGAAACGCAATTCCTAGGCCCTGAGCTGCAAGTCTCTAAACTCCAAACCCTCAGCCCGAAAGAAAGAACATTTTTGTTTCTTCAAACCCGCAGGCGTAAGTTTGGCAGGGGACCGGAGGCAGCTTCACAGCCACTTCAGGAGGCGTGGTCAGATACCTTGCAGAGTAAAACAATAACAACGAGCCGAAGTAGTAAAAATCGCGCTAGTATCTTCTGGTTGTCTACTTAACTCAGTGAGCGTTGAAGACTACCAGAGTCAACGAGGCGGTGCAAGATGGATCCAGCAACACAAGCTTCCACCATTTCTAGAGTTTCATGCATACGGCCTCATGCAGCATGCAAGAATACTTCCAGACCTCAAAATGGAGCTGACGAGGCCTTGCCAACATTGCCAACACACTCCTTGCCACGCTGACTGTAGCTCTGGCAGCCTCTGCGTGAAGGAAAGTACCCAAAGCACTAGACACAACTCCCGACCATACCCAAGAAAATCTGAACAACAAACCCTGTCCTGCATCTTAACTTCCCGCGAGGTTTTGTACTCTGCGCTAGCCGCATGTGCCGCACCTCCATAACTTAAGTAGTTAAGTCCTCCACCCCTGAACTCTTCGCTTGTCTACCCTTCGCCAAAGGTGCATATTCTCTTCCTGCCGGACCCAAGCAGGAGAGTAGGCAAAGAGGCACATGTCTCGAACGTCGTCCGTTCCTGCTACAAACCAGCCGATGCAAACCTTTTTCAGCCTGAAGTAAAGGCACAAGCTTTGTTTGGGTCCTAGATCCTTGGGCATGTTGCTTTAAGGTGTAATCTGGGCATGCCAGCTTGGAGTTGGAAAAGGAAGGACAGGCTGTGCCTTGCACTGTCAGCCTAAAAAAGGCTCGAAGGCCTCAATCATGTCAAAAACAACCGTCCCCAAGCTCCCCCCTCAAGACTCAAAACCCCACACCGTGAGTTTGCATTCAGGGTCTGAGCTGCCCGCATGCAACTATGCAAACGACACATCTAACATACTTCTTCAATACTTGAGAGTGGGGTCCGGACTCCTCAGCTTAGGTTCCCCATAAGCCCTGCCCCAACCTGCTAGTGAAAACCCACATTGTTGCCTCCCACTGCAACACCCAATAGTTTTTAGATTGCTGACAAAGCGTAGCGCAGCAGCAGCAGCAGTGTGCCGTTAAAAACCACCAATCACTGATTGCATGACCGTCGCCCCTGAACCCGAACCCTCAAATCCAAAACTCTAAATTCGAAGCCCTTAACCGAGTCATCCTCACCCCTAAGCCGCATGAACCCTGAATCCCTAAAACCCGGACCAACACCCTATGAATCCTCGAAATCACTGGACCCCTTCAGAAGGCAAGAAAACCCACTGTTTAGGGTTTAGGGTTTAGGGCTTAGGGCTTAGGGTTTAGGGTTTAGGGTCTAGGGTTTAGGCTTTAGGCTTCAGGGTTTAGGGTTTGGGGTTTGGGGTTTGGGGTTTGGGATTTGGGGTTTGGGGTTTGGGGTCTCGCGTGGGCAGGAAGCTAGCTCCACAGCGGGGTTACGCAGGGCTCTCCTTTTTGCCACCAAGCAGCAACACAAAACAAGACAAGAAATAAGGAAGGTTCTGATAGGAGTCTGTGTCCTATGACTTCTGCCTAAATGCTGTACACTATACATATTTGCTTTGAACAAAAAACATGTGCTTGTGGCCTGGGCTCCTCTGTAGACCTTGAGGCCAAAGCGGTTTCGGATATGTTGATACTCGCATTCTCAAACTGGCTGCTCACTCACTCGCGCTCCCCCTTGGTGACGTGTCACCAACTGCATAATGGGAGGCAAAAGAGCATCATCATTCGAAACGTCGAATAAGGCTCTCACTGGATCCGGGCAAAGGCGTCGCACATCGACCTCGAGTTCAGTGCGACCACGCCATTCGTGTTCATGGTACCGGCGAGCAGCTTCTGGGCTTCGCCAGCTATCATCATAATACTGTCGCTCACCAGCTGCATATATGGCTAGCGTCCTCCTGCGGCCTGTGAGTGCTCCCAGAGGAACGGGCAACCTGGTCTGCGCTGAGTCGAAGCGACGAACTCTCACGACAGCGTGCCAGCGTACTAAGACAGTTGGCCTCTCTGCATCGTACTGAAAGAAGTCCTGTCGAAACTCTGGCGGCGGTGCCTGGAAAAGTGTGGATTGATCTCCATGCCACGATGTCCTCGTCAGCCCTCATAGTTGGCTGCAGCATGGGGGCGGGCCAGCCGACCCTGAGGATATAGGGCGGATCAGGTGGATGATTGAGCCGTAGGGGCCTTGCTTGGAAGGGGCCTCTAGGCTGGGCGATTATGTCTCCGTGAACAGGCTCAGGCGGGTTCGCTGGTGCGTCTGCTGGGCCTGGCACAAAAACCTGAACTTCATCGTCAGCAAAGGCAAATGTGATAGGGCGGCCTTGAGGCTATGTGATAGGGCGGCCTTGAGGCTCTACATCAGGCTCCTGCTGCGCTACAGGTCTCGGGGGCCTTCGCCTCAAGCCTTCTGCAGGGGTCATTGCGGGAACGGGATCCCTAACACGAGCAATGGGGGCCTCATCAGGATCTGGGCCTTCATACTCATCTTCGGGCTGTTCAGGAATGAAAAGCTCTTCAGGTTCTGGGGCTGGGAGTCTCGGCCTGAGGAGATCCTTGGCTTGTCGAAACACTGCCCTCAAACAAGCCTTCCCAAACTGCAATGGACGTGATTGAGATTAGCACAGCAAACACTACAAGAGACCAATCTTCACTACTCTGGGTCCTGTCCTGGTCCTTAGTGGCTCTGGCGTTGCACAGGCAACAGGCCAAAATGACTGCCCTTAGGCAATCCTTCACGTGCTGAACGGATTTTGCCTTAGTGGTTTCGACAGGCGGATCCTGCGCGATCCACTGCCATCAACGTCTTGATCCTCTGCGGGCCAAGTGCCTTAGTCCCTATATCAGCACCATCAGGAAGTTCCACTGAAGCATCCACAACTAGCACCTTGGGTGCTCCAGGTCATGGCAATGTCCATGTAGAGCGGGATCGTGTGATGGACCGTTTAGAAGCAGAACGCCTGTCAAAGAGGAGGCAAGGTATCTGTTATTGGTTCAAAAAAGGGAACGATCGCTGCAGGTTTGGAGAGGACTGCAAATTTATTCATTCCAATGAGGATGTGGTGTTAGCTTCGTACTGGTGTCGGTACTATGTGGATGGACGTGGGTGTCATGCTGGAAAGGACTGCAAATATTCGCACGATGCGACTGGTGTGAGATGTATTCAGTTTTTTCAAACTGGAAAACGCACGCGAGGCAATCAATGCGTATTTGAGCATAGCGAGCGCACTGAGAGGCCAAGGTCGCCTGCTACCCCGCCAAGGGAATTGTCCCAAGAAGGGCGATGGTGGAAGGAGTTTTTCTCCTGAAAGAGGAGAGGTTTCAGAGGACGAAATGGTTTACGACGAAGAAACAGAAAAAAGCAACCTAATTGCCGAAGCGGTGTCATACATGTCTGGTGGAAAAGATAACATCGATCGCTGGGAAGGAGAGCCAATTTTCAAGCTTTTGAGGATAACTGATGAGGATCAGAAAAACGAAGAGTGGCTGTCGTGGACGGACAAGATGTTATCGGTGCTGGAATTGTATGAGGTGATTAGATCCTATGACGTTCCGCTGGCAGAGGTTGAGGAATGGACAAATGATTTAAGGATCTGGTACGAAAAAGCTCAGCTGGATGGTGAAAGCGGCCCCAATGGTGGTACAAAAAGACCTTTGGAGGAAGGGTCAGCTGACGAGCCTGCAGTTGAGGAGGTGGTACCAGAGGTCACAGAAGTGATCGTCGAAGTTGATGAGGAGCCGGAGAAGAGCAAGAAAAAGAGGAAACTTGCTGCAACGCATGATCCATACACGGTGTTGGCCCCAAGGCCAAAGAAGAGGCCAATCAATATGGATCGTGCAGAGGTGAATTTGCCAGCAAAAAAGGTGGCAATTCCCAAGGCAGAAAAATCTTCTCATCGGGCGCGGTCAAAACTGGCGGTTCTGCAAATCGGTTACAAAAGAAGGAGAAGTCATCAAGTCCCAAGAAAAGGGATGTAACACCAGATGAAGGAGGAGAGTCCGTGAAAAAGGGACATGCCTCAGTTTCCGCTGCCTCGGAGCCGGTTACCAACATGCCACAGGTGACCACATCGTGTAAAGCGATAGAAGAAGCACGGCGAGAAGGATTGATATCCTCCATTCAGCGATGTTTGACTGATCCGTTGGTACAGGTTCAGGATCTTGAGAGCATTTTGGTGCAACTACATAAGATCTGCGAAGCTGGTCGGGAGACGAACAAGTGACTGGTCTTCAAGGATGGGACGTACAAAGGATGAATTCTTTTTCCCACATTTGGTGACAATTTGCAGAATGGTTGGATGAAAGACCAATGCGTCGAGCAAAAAGGGTTAGGGTTTTGCCATTAAGGGTAAGGAAATCCCTGATGGTAGAGAGTGTATAGCCCTTAGGGAATCGAAGACCACGGTTTGTGGTGAAGAAGACGAAAGGTCTTCAAGAAAGGTATTTTAATTCACTCGTCCTGGATGACGTAAAACCATGGTTTGCAAGCCAGTGGCTACGGCCCGTCTAATGGACGTTAAACATTTGGATGGCTGCTGTGAAAGAACAGCTTTTGGCCAGAATGGAAGGAAATCTACACCTCCAAGGGTGTCCTGAGGGAACCTCAGGACAGGGGGAGTGCGGAGGTTGCATTGTATAGGTTGGAAGGGTAATATACCCGCAAACATGTTTGGCTCAAGATGGCCAAGAGCCGTCAGCTTGTGTTGAAAAAGTCCGTGTGGTTGGGGTTGGGTTTAACGGGTTGGAGTAGTCCCGTCCCTTCTCCCCTTAGGGTTGGGTGTTCTTGTTTCTGGTTCGATCTGGGAAATTCATATCATAGGCAGCTGTTAGGGGTTGTTTCTTTTCCCTTTTCCCTTTCGGTTGCTTTCCCCCGTATAGGGTTTAGGGTTGAGGGTTGCGCGCCAAGGATCGGTTTGCTGAGGCCCCATGGACAGTGGCTGAGGGATAGAGAAGAACGCTGCCCTGGGGCATCGTGGCCAAGACGCAGTCGTCCTTTCAACGGCAAACCCTAAACTCCCTAAACCCCAAAACTAAACCGTAAACCCTAAACCCTAAAACCCCCAAACCCTAAACCGTCAGGCAATGGTTGGTGCATGTTGGTGGCTTAGGGCGTGCTGGTGGACGTTAGAGGCGCGCGCGACCAAGGCTTCGAGTCACGGCCAATGATCTGTTTTTCAAAGAGGCTGATGGCCTTCTGCTTATGATGGCAACGTCTGAGCTTTAGAGTGTATACTCCGTGCATCTTAGAGACGTCCCCAAAGCAACGGTCACGGCTCTAGCAAATCCGGTCATCCGATACTTCCAAAGGATGGGTGGCAGGGGGCACTAGAAGTCCCTGACAGTTTCCTAAACTCAACTCCAATACGGTAGACCTCATGCCCCTGAGACAATTAAACAAAAAACACAAACATCGCAACAGGCTCCTCGTGGGGCACCCACCCAACATCGGCTCGAGTTCTTTTCAGAGTCATGTCCAGATTCACATCCTTCAGGGCTCAAAACGAATCATTTGTATCATGTGGGGGGCTTGGGGTTTAGGCGAACGTGGTGGAGTCTCATTGCAGTCAGGAGTGGGGCTTAGAGTTTGAGCCCGAACCTAAACCCTTCACTCTAAATCTTCAACCTTGATCCAACGTCATTTGGGGGGTGGACTGCTGGCGACATCCTTCCCTTCTTTTCAGAGCAGCATCTTCCTAAAACACTAGGAGAGCGGAGCTCAAAACCCCGCAAAGCCCTGACCCCTGCAGCCTAAGCCCCATGGCCCCCCACCGGTCTGAAGCTGCCCCGAAGTCCTGCTCCCCCCAAGCAAAGCAAGGGTTCTCTTAAGCCCCACCAAGTCTCAAACCTAAATACGTTTACACTTGCAGGCTTAAACTGGCAAATCTAACCCAACACCCAAGCCTTCAAGCCCTTTCACCCCTCCCCCCCGACTCATGCGAGGGGGGGAAATGTACCGGCCAAGGCTCTTCTCGAAGGTGGGAGCCTGGAATGAGCCGTGTGGCTCCGTTCATCCTGGGTCCAGACACGTAACATGCGCTTTGGCCGGAAGCTACCACCCCAGGCCCAGTTTTAACCTTCACACCCGTTGCCGAGGCCTGGTGCTCGCGGGTGCAAACATGGTTACCCGTATTCCGGCATCATGTGGGACGCTGTGCCGGGTCCTCAAGGCTTCGGGTCTGGGGCTTTCAGTTTAACACCTGGACCCAAGCGAAACCCTGACACACAGGACATGTTGCCGAGCATCTCTGTGCAGTCAGAGAGGGCCCACAATGCCGCCACACCTATGAAAGACAAAGACGAATCTCCGTTTCTGGATCAGGCTCTTGGGGCTTTAGGATCTGGGGCTTCACGAGAGGGATAATGAGGAAATGACGTGGCAGGCCCCATCACAAGTCTCCGGTAAAGCAAGCCCAACGTCCTGCACCCAAACACGTTGCAGTTCCACGCCCAGAAGGCTAGCGGCATGTCGGCGTATCGGCGCATCGACACGCTGCACCCACTGAACGACACGAACGCCCATGCTTCCCAGAACATCCATGGCTGCATACTATTCGGAGCACCGCATCGCTGTATTTATTCTCCAGAGGGGGGAGGGGGGAGGGAGGGGCTGCTTGTGCCCAATCGGATGTTCACAGAGCCTGGGATCTGGGACTGAGTTGTTCGTCTGTTTGGGCTTTCGGGGTTTTCTTGGAGGTGATGGGTTCGGAGCCGAGGCCTCAGGGTTTGGCACCACTGGAAACAGGATCCCTACGGAAACAACTCATGACGGTGCATCGGTGTATCGCTGCGAGGCCGTGTCAGCGACGCATCCCTAAAGCCCTTAATCCTGAACCCCCCAAACCCCAAACTCTAAAAAACCCACAGCAAACTCAACTCAAGATCCCTGAATCCCCTTACAGAGTCTCAATTTTCTCTCCGTGGCACCCCACTGCGCACCAGGGAAATAGCCGGGCTCGCCCCGGCTGGGCTTGAGGTCCATGGCCGGAACACCTCGGCAGGATTAAGGGTTGAGGGTTTAGGGTGTAGGGTTTAGGGTTTAGGGTTTAGGGTTTAAGGTTAAGGGTTTAGGATTTAGGGTTTAGGATTTAGGGTTTAAGGTTTCTGCGGGAAGGACACAATCTGAAGGGCAACCGGACCTGCATCGAAAACCGGAACGGCTGAATCGGCAAAACGGGTGGTTCAAAAACAAGAAAGATGGAGAATGGGAAACGGTTGATTCGATGTCGGGAGACGGACAATTCGGAAACCGGGAAATGGATGATGCGGAAGAGTTTGGAGAGTATTCATGTGAACCCACGGCGGAGGCCTTGAATCAATTTAGGTTTTGGTTAAGTGTACGTAGCAGCTAAGCAGAGATTGGAATTTCACATTCCTGACAAGAACAAGCACTATGAGGCCAGGTTTGCTGCATGCAGCCATTGATTTCAATGTGGGAGTTTACAAAAATTAAGGGACCCCAAATGCAGACCCCCAAATAGTCCCCTTACAATAGGGACCCCAGTTTAAGGAACCTCCCCCCTACTTTTCGGATCCCCAATGGTTCAGGGCGTCTCGAATTCCAGCGACACACATCCCAGCAATACGAGTTGCAATACATGGGCCACACACACACACACCCAACGAAACCATGCTTTACATGCGCTCTCGTATCGACCCGCCATGCAAACAAAGTCGGCTGAGGCTGTCATGGATACCAAAGAAATGACGAAATGCCCACGTGCCCATCCCCGAAATCGACTCTTCAGGTGCGGGCGGTGAAGAGAAGGTTCATCATGCAATGAACTACGCCGGGGAAGCCTAAGGAACGCAAAGCCAGACTCCCCAATGTTCTCAAAGAACTCCCCCAATCAAGTTATGGTGCTGTGGCGATCTTGGTGCAGTGGTTGCTTGGCCTCTCCTGCGAGTCGCCAACATAGCAAACTGTGGGGAGTCCTTCGATGCCCTGGAGAGTAAGGTAATGAAGGCTTGCTTAGAGCTCGACATTACGACTGGAAGGGCCTGTTTGGATCATCCTTCGCTGCAAGCACACGTCGTGTTCTGCTGGAGGGAAAGGTTCGAATTCTAGGTGCTCTGATATATATATATATATATATATGATTCAGCCCCGGCGGGCCCCCCCCCCCCCCCCCCCCCCCCCCCCTCCCCCCCCCCCCCCCCCCCCCCCCCCCCCCCCCCCAATGGTACCCCCCCCCCCCCCTGTGGTGTGGTTGGGGGTTGTTTTGGTTTTAGGGTTTTGGGTTTAAGGGTTTTAGGGTTTAGGGTTTTAGGGTTTAGGGTTTTTAGGGTTTAGGTTTACGGTTTTAGGGTTTTAGGGTTTAGGGTTTAGGGTTTTAGGGTTTAGGGTTTAGGGTTTAGGGTTTTTAGGGTTTAGGGTTTTCCCCGCGGATGGGGTACTAAGATGATCCCCCCCCCCCCCTGTGGTGTGGTTGGGGGTTGGTTTTAGGGTTAGGGTTTAGGGTTCAAGGTTTTAGGGTTTAGGGTTTAAGGTTTAAGACTTAAGGTTTAGGGTTTAGGGTTAGGGTTTAGGTTTTAGGGTTTAGGGTTTAGGGTTTAGGGGTTTAGGGTTTAGGGTTTAGGGTCTAGGGTTTAGGGACCGTAGAGTAGGCTTGGGGGGGGGGGGGGATACCATGGGGGGGGGGGGGGGGGGCCAGGACGCTCGACGCTGAACCATATATATATATATATATATGTGCGAATGCACAATGGGCCTAGGCATTTTTGCTTGTTTTCGCTTAAAAAGATTGGTCTTTTTGGGACAGTACAGAGTTTTTGCTTTTTTGTGCCCAAAACATTGGTACAGTAGAGCGCTTTCGTGCTCGCTGCCCTAGGAGGCTTCGAAATTCTAAGCCTCTAAACCCTACCATGCCACCTGAGAGGAAAAAGTGTGGGCATATGGGGGGGGGGGGTACCATATATAGTTTTTTTGTGCGAATGCACAATGGGCCTTTTGCCAGACAAACCCATCTCCCCGAGAAACTTGCAAAACGAATGAGGCCCATGCGCTGCATGTTTTGACGGCCCCATAATCTTGAACCCAAGACTGCCCTAAACATCTCATGAAATCCCCATCATCTCCAACCCCCTCCCTGCCCGCTTCTCGCAGCGCCCTTGCCTGGACAGAGTCGCCGGAACATGCCGATGTGCAGCTGGATCCGCTCACAGTAGGGTGCCAGAAGGGCATCCTGGGACGTCCCAGCGAGGGGTTTGGAGTTCTGGAGTCTAGGGTTTCGGGTTTAGGAGCAGTTTTGTCTTTGCTCTTACTGTAACTCTGTTGGTCTTGACAAGATGCAATACTTATTATGGGACTGGAGTCTAGTTCTCGTAGGATATGTTCTCAGGCTTTGAACTTTCAATTGGACTAGTTTATGGTTCTCATATTCGTTTGCTCTAGAGATATATGATGGGACTTCACTACACAATACGAAGTCTTCCGAATTCTGTGTATCCTTCTGGACATTTTTCAATGATTATCTTGTCCCACATGAAGGATGTGTCCTGGGGAAGCTTTCAGGCTCCCAGATTGGGGAAACTCACGTTTGCCAGTATACATATTTTATCAAAAGCTGCTGTCTTCAGAAAAAAAAGTTGTAGCTCATTGCTCATGCCATCACAACATATCAAGTTCTTCCCGTTGTGCTCTTTGCTGCTGGCAGCTTAAAGAAGTCGGTTTTCTCGCACATCCTAGTCAATGAAAACTCGCATCCCCCAGAAAGTATAGTATACATATATATATATATATTAATTTATTTATTTATATTTCTATATTCCAGTTCTGCTTTCATCGTGAACTGAGAGGGAGTGGAGAAGTTGATGCTAGGGGACAAGATCGCTTAAATTCCAACTATTGAAAACCCCTTATCAGACACCCTCGACCCCACGCTCTCTTCCAAATCGAGAATTCCTTGAGCCCACATTCAACAACCTCAACTCTGGAAGTTCCAATCCTTGTATTTGTCCTTAAGCTTCCTCCCAAGCCCCAAGCCTTCCTTTCCGCAGATTTTATTCCCCAAAAGCAAACTTTACACAAAAGCCAGCGGCAGCGACGCCCAAGACCACCGGGTGCGCAACCAGCTCAGACATGCTCGGAGCCTTTCCAAGCACCTGGGAGTTGAAGGTCCGGGAGATTTCGTTTCTGAAAGTTCAGCCTAATGCTCCGACACTTCAACTGTGCAATCATCTGGACTTGCCTTTCTGGGTTCTCCTGCGACTCTTAGACAACTTGTGGATTGAAAGCCCAAGAACCCCTACTCCTTGAACCGTCAGCTTACGTAAGCCCTAAACTCTGAGCCCTCACCCGAGAACTTCTCTCCGAGGAGCTCCGAGCATGCGCTTGGTTCGGTTGCCCATGAAATCCTTCTCCGCAGAAGCTCAGGAGTTGAAGATGTTGGAGTTCGGGACTAAGATTGGGGAGGGCATTCTGTTTGTACTCCCGGCGCAACCACCCGATGGAGGAGTCTCATCCTACTGCTGAAGTGAAATGACATAAAAGGGCCGAACCAAGGCAGCCACCAATCCCAAAATCAAAATTGGGTTCAGGGTTCGGGATTGATCCCACCACTAGCCTTCAACCTCCCCCATCCCCAGTTGGCATTGACATGGGAGGATCTAGATGAGAAAGCCTGGTCATAACAATGTGCCTTCCAGCTTGATGTGCAAGCATCCTCCGATTCGAGCTACGGAAAATGACCATTCTTGCGAAGACTTGACGCTAACAATAGGAACCTCCAACGCTAGGAATTTTTGCGGAGTGGATATCTGCAGCGGCTTCCTTATTCCTCCAAAATTTTTCTTCCACCCAACATGAAGCCCAAGCCCCTTGCCCCTTCTCCCTTGTCCGACGGAGTCTCATGAGCAAGTTAGCCGCTATTTACTTACCAGAAAATACCTACACACTGAACACTTCAACAGGCAGTTTGCACAATGAAAGGACTCTTGTTTGCACCCATCACTCACAACAAGCCACTGCGGGAAACCCTATCCACCGACCTCGCCCTTAGACCCCATAAACCGTCAGCAACAGGGACTCTTTATCCAAAGAAACCACTTTCGGAGCGAGAGTCTGCATGCTCCGGCAGCATCACCTTCGAATGGCTTCTTCTGGTCTTCATGCTGACTTGCCGTTTATGAACCTTCCCCCCCCAACTGTAAACCCCCACCGCAATAAGAAAACCAAAACGGCGGAAAAAAAAAGTGTGACTGCAGGCCCCTGCACAAGAGGCCTCTTGTGCAGGAGCGGCCTCTATAAACAAAATTCTGGCTCCCAGAAAGGTTGAATCAATCAGGGGAGGGGGTGTGGGTTCTGAACGGGAGGTCAACATGATGGGCTTAGGGATCGATCTTAGCTTGGAAAATTTGGATTGGCGCCAAGCATGCTCACCCATTTCCGGGTTCCTACTGTAACAGGTGCACGATTATAACGAAAAGGGTAAGAAGTACGGAAAGACCTCCCAGTGGAATCAAGCCAAGCCGCCTCGGCGCCATCCGCCGGTAGAGCTCTTGCACTGACATGGGGCTCCTGAACCCTAATCCCGTGACCCATCTAGGACCAAGCCCCTGAAGCCCTTTGCTATGAAGGATGATTCTTGACTTTACACGGGGACTCTTGGCTGTCGAAGAGTACTCAAGCGTGATATCCCTAGCCACGAAGCCACGAAGCCACGAAGCCACGAAGCCACGAAGCCACGAAGCCACGAAGCCACGAAGCCCCGAACCCTCGGCGCCCCATATGCCCTTATGCCCTGAACACTCAACCCCACGCTCCTTGAATCCTGAATCCTAAACCACTTCGCACTCTAAGCCCTATAAACCCTGAGCCCTGAACCCTTAACTGCCAGAAACCCCTTAGCCTAGCCGCCCTGACCTCCCCAACACCCTGTTGTATGCTCTTGAAGGCTGCATCCTAAACTCCTTCAACCTTTTGAAACCCCAAAACTTTTCCTGAATCCATCTACCCCGAAACTCTCAAAGCCTATCCCCCAATGCGTGTGAGCTCCAGCTCGCGGGAGATGCACGCCATGCGGCTCTGGGGGACTAGCTCCTGCTGGGGGGTTGCCTTAAGTCTTCAGCTATCTTGGGTATTTTTAGGATTTTACTAGTGCACGAGCTTTGGATCCAGGTGCATGAGGCACTTGGGGCTGGGCGCTTTGGTGTGCTTCTTTCACGCCATCAACAAGCCGCTGTTTCTGTTTGGAGTTTGCTACCCGAAACCAGACCCCGTAAATTCAGAGAAGTGCCCAGCAGAGCGCAAGTTTTCAAAGATGGAAGTTCAGACTGCAAGTCCTCCTCAGTTGCTGAATGCTCAACCCTTAACCATAGACCTCTCACACCCTAAGTTCGAGCCCCCGAAACAATCCTAATGAAAATGCTTGAGTAGTTTGGGAACATTCGCTCTTTATGATCTTTACAGACTACACATACTTAAGAGTACTCCCCAAGATTCTTTGCTAATCATTATACCTTGACGTCTACTGCCTCTACAGCGCCTCTACAAGGCCCAAACCCTCAGCCCCGCCCACTAAACCCTGAAACCCTAGATCATAAAACCAAGCTTTTGACTCCACATCCTCAACCCTAAGCCGAAGCCCTAATGCCTGCAACGCTTAAGCATGTATTACCCCGCCGTCCCGAATCCTCGATGATGGCGCATCCTTGAGACCGCAGGGCCTCTATGACCCTCTCTGGGGTAGCTGAGCTGGCGGTAAACCTCCGCATGTAGGGTGTACCCTACGGGTTCACTTCCAACATTGGATTCATCGAGGAACACAAAAGTCGATGATCTAAGAAATCAATAATAAAATTCTACAACGATTCAAACTTACAATATTATAATTGAATAGTGACATAGGAAGAATAATAATAATAGACAATAGATGATTTTAACAAATGACAATAATGAGAATAATGACAATAACAATACTAATAATAATGATAATAATAATAATAGTAATAATAAATATTAGTATTGTGATTATAAAAGAACACTATAATGTAGTTGTTCTCGTAGTATCATGATGTCACAATATCAAAATATACCATTGTCATAATATCATAATATCATAATATCATAATATCATAATATCTAATCTCATCATAATATCATAATATCATCATAATATCATAATATCATATATCATAATATCATAATATCATCTAATATCAGAATATCAGAATTCAGAATATCAGAATATCAAATATCAGCATCATATCATCATATCATCATATCATATCCATCCATCATATCATCATATCATCATATCATCATATCATCATATCATCATATCATCATATCATCATATCATCATATCATCATATCATCATATCATCATATCATCATATCATCATATCATCATATCATCATATCATCATATCATCATATCATCATATCATCATATCATAACATAGAGATAAAGAAGCACAATCATGAGAACACTAACAAAAAATTCTCATAATAGAAGTCATACTTCCCATTTGAGCACATCATTCTTGCCCAATCGCACACATGCTTGATGCACATACAACACCCGTTGCTGCAAGACCAGAAAACTGTGCCAAAAATTGCAATTCTGGAACCAACACTCCAAATTGTTCGCCCTGGGCAGTCAAAAACATGACACCAAAGTTGGCAAACACTGCCAAGACCAGAATCAAGCGGGCAAGCATGCCTCACAACGCTGCCGCGTCTATGATATTCACTTTAAGGGGTGGTACAACCGGGCTTCAACGCTTGGAACACCGGAAGCCTACCCACAATCCCAGACCGTACTTGCAAGCTCCAAACCCGAAACCCTCAACCCCTAAATCCTAGTCCCTAAACCCTACACCCTAAACCCTATCGAACTCGAAATGCAAAAATCCTAAGCAGAACGATGAGCGGGAGGCCTGGGAATGGCCATTCTCCCGATCCCTGCCACGGGCTTCAGAACTGCGCTCATCTGCGAAGAAGAGCACGGTTTTTGACAACGCCCAAGTGTGGAAGATGTGGCGCCTGAGAGTTCACTGGACTTAGGGTTTAGGGTTTAGAGTTTAGGGTTTTGGGTTTCGGGTTTCGGGTTACATACCTTTAGATTCCGAACTGCAAGAAGCATTCAACACCGCAAAAAGCTACATTTAGACTGAAGCCATGGCCTTCGTTGTTCTCATTATGTCAATGGTCTTTTCCCAAGCTATAGGCCCCTTCAGCTCAGCTGTTTGGTGCGAAAAACGCTACAGCTTGGGAGAAACCTGCCCCAACAACCATGTACTGTTTGTTTCTAAGCTCTCATCAAAACATGCCGGGCTGGCTGTTGGATAATGAACTCGGGGCACAAGTTTGTTCCTATCCATAAATTATTGCGGCTACAATTGCCCCATGCCCCATTGCACACTCATAAGCAAGAAACCTATCCAACATCCAAGCTGCTGGGGAAAGCAGGCGTCGAGGAAGTCAAACTTGAGCCAAATTCGCCATGCTGTTCTGTGGGGAAGCATCCTTGAAAATGAGATCACAACACTGTATGCGTAGGTAAACCCAACTGGCATTGTTCAGGCTCACACTGAGCTTGTTAGCCTTGCATGCCAACATAAACTGCGATGACGAGTGACAGTCCTGTTCATGGGTTGTTCAACATGCGTCGCGGAATCTGCAAAATACGGAGTTCAAAGCTAGAACTCCCGTGAAACTGCAAGTACAAACATGGGACTGCGTGGTGAGTAAAAAAATGCTGCTCCCACTCTCAAATTGACGCACTCTTCGTCCCGAATGTTCAGCATTTCATCATCACTCAGAGCGCCATTCATAAAACAATGTTACATGTCAACTCACAGACTTTATCATACTTTCGATCAAGTACCCACAACCACTCACCAAAGCAAGCGGACAGGGGGCGGCATATGAAACCATCAACCTCCTGCCAGGCCGAGGTTGAGCAGCGGGTGCTTGGAGATGATCACGCAAGTCTTTGCACTATGTTGCAAACTCACGAAGCACTGATAAGCCGCCGCAACCTGTCCTTCTTGACAAAGCTGTCACAAGCGAAAGCCTTTCGTCTCAAACGGCAAGCAAGCAGCAAGCATGATAAAACAAAAAAAATGCTGATTGAAAGTCTCACCGCTGACGGGTCCCATCTCTTTGACAGCTGGGGAACCGCAAAGGTACGTGTCTCGTCTGGCAGTGGGTTTGCCGGAAGCGTGAGCACCCTTTCCTCGAGTTTAGATAACAATACAAGGTCCCCAGCGTGGCATGTGTCGTGCAAAGATTCGAGCGTTGGCTTTGAGCTTCGCCCTCTCATACCAGAGAACCTACTCATCACGCAGGAGCAGTTGAAAGCAAACGGATGCCTTTCTCATCAGCAAATCTCAAATTCAACGGTAAACTTCAACCTGACTTTCAACCACGGTTTTGCTTTTTTTCCCACAGGGTGCGGCAGGCAACTACTGTCCTCTGTGTCCTGCCTAGGGCTACCCTTGAGTTCTTCAGCCTATGTTGCGGGGTGAAACGTGTCGTGGGTGTGAAATGAAACTTCTGTTACGCCCTCAACTGGTGCTATCGGCCTTTGCCGTTGCACTCGTTCCTCTTTTTCATATCAACATCACAACCATTTAAACACTTGGCGACTTGGCTCTGGCCTCCTCTTCTTGTACGGGGTCGCTGGCCAAGACCTTCCTTCCTTCTCGCACATTCAAAAACCTTTAAACACATTGAGTCGAACGCTGTGAAACATGTGAAACTTGTGAGATTTAAAGGGTCTTAGGCCTCACTCACATACCCACACTTTGCCCAGGGAAGATTGCTGACGGCTGCAGAAATCGTTGGTCGCCGTCAGTGATGTAGCGTGCCGAATCTTGTGAGTTTCTCTTCGCAGATGGTGTGTCCGAAAATCTCAACCTGGTGGGTCCGTGTCGCCAGGCGGCCTTCTGGAAGCCATTTCTGGGGCCGCCTGAAATCAGTTTTCTCTTGCAGACGGCCCAAAAGCGGGCCGCCCAGATTCATTTCGCGGTCGAAATTTAGCCCCAGAAGTGGGGCCCAGATACCACTATACAGGCCAGATGACGGACACTGAGTCTTCGTGTCGTTCCTGCTTTCTTTCATTTACAATTGAGCGTTAGTCCGGCCTGACTGTAGGTTCACGTCTGGCGCGGTGTCGGCTGACGATTAACGGATCAAACCTAGGGGACTGTGCTGGACATCTCAAACAATGTGTCAGTTTGGGGCGCATAAAATGGGCACGATGTCAGGTGGGATTGGTGTCGAGGTGAGCCCGTTTTAAAATTTGCAATGGTTTTTAAACCGGTGAAGACACGAATCCGCTACATCTGCTCCATCCCTCGTGCACCAACCCTGCAAAAATGGGTACATACTGAGTCACACTCACCCTGCTATAGGTTGGGGGATCTAAAAATGGAAGTGAGGAACCCACTCTCTTCTCTGGTACATGCGAGATCGCAGGGAGTCACTGTAACAGAAATAAACTATGCGCAAGGAGAAACACTCGCAACCCTAGATCAACACCACTATCTCCTTGCCCCCATGTTTCGACAGATCGAGGGTACTCCTAACGTTGCGCTCATCCCCAAGCTCTGCCATTGTGGCAAACTCCACCTACAGGTTATATCGGTTCGTCCGATCTTCAGTGGCACTTCTCTTATAGTCGAGCTACTGCCACATAAAGCAACGCACTTGGTTGCACAATTTGATAGCAGTTGCTACGTGAAGGAGCAAATTGGAGGTGCAGTCGGTGTAATTTGGGCACCTGGACCTATTCCTCGTGTCCTTGATACAATAGCTGAGCCCCTCCAACCTTGCTCTGATTCCATGTATGCAGACGCTCACGCGGCTGAGGTCACCCTGAGACGCCTGCTAAAAATGGCGGAAACCCTTCAATTAAAAGAAGTTGTCCTGCAAGGGGATTGCATGAACATTGTTAAAAATTTTGCTGGTGCTGTACGCCTTCACCGTGTTGATCTTGTTCGTAAACTTGAATCCATTTGGAAACTTATAGCACACAGCCAAGTTGCGGTTCAGTGGTCCTACATCCCAGAGCAGGCAATAAGGTCGCTGACCATTTGGCTGGCCTTGCGGCAAACAGTGTTCGAATCGAAGCCCCGGAATTGCAAGAGGTCTTCTTTGACTCTAATGATGGGCAAACCAACATGATAGTTCGTACAAATGGCTTCCCCCCAGTCTTATTACCGAATGGGGATTGGCGGCAGATTGCCCTTAAAGCCCTCAAAGAAAGTGATGAGTTTATTTCGTTGGGGTCTCCGCCGCTTTGGCAACCTGACCTTCTCCGTCTCTATTGCCTGTACAAGCGCATCAGGTGTCCACCTGAGTTGGGTTCACAGTGGCCGGGTCTAGTACATCATAGACGAGCATCGCCTTATCCACAAGGGAGATACTCTGCCATTAGACATTGGCAAACCTCTACTAAACAACTCCGTTATCTGGCGCTCGGTCCATATTTCACAGAAGTTGATATGCAAGTTGCACACTACTCTCTATTGCGCATCTCTTGACGGGGGCATCTGAAGGTTGTGAACCTCTTCCGCTACTCAGCGAGGCAAGAGCTACCTTTGCTACCACACTCATGACCACTCCCCTTGCCCAAACCGTCCACACAAAAACACCTCTTGCAACGAGCTGTAACAATGGAGAAACAAGCTTTCCTTCACCAATGTGTTTCAAGGCTCTAAATTGCACGCTTTGCTGTACCACCTCCAGCTCTCCAAGCGTGCGCTTCGCTGTCTCCCTTTCTACACTCCTGACTCGAGAACAACGAGCAGGAATTGGGTGCCTTTCGCATTAGAAGCAGTTGAAAATCACATTATGCGCTGCGGATTCGTTTCCATGCTGCCAATTTGTAGCTGCAATGTTCTGGTGGTTGCACGATGGAATCTACGTCAGGCAGCCTGAAGCGGCCCCGGCCGTCCTGCGGGGGGCGTATGAGGCCACAGCTGATATTTTACACCTTGTGCAGGGATTTGACAATCTAAGAAGCAGCATCGACTTGTCAGAGATTCAAAGTGCAGTGGAGTCCACTGAAAAAGCCTACACAAACCTTGGGTGAGTTGCACTTGCTAGGCATCAATAGCAGGCACAAAAATACCACGCAAAAAAGTGGTGGCGGGGCAACAATTTGCCAGGAAGAGACTTCCGCTAGAGGCTCCTTCCCCTCTTGCTCTCGAAGCCCAGCGGGAACTCAAACGTAGGAAACTGGAAGTGGCTGCACGGCCTGCAGCAAGTATCTGGGGGCATGAATAGTAGCCCCTGCCCCATCGTCTGAGTATAACCCCTTGAATGGGTTTCCCTCTGGTTCCCGACTTGTATACCGCATAGGCTCGGCATTCACACTTCTGCATTCTTTTGAACATCAACGCGCGACAATATCGCTCGAGATGGGGTTACCAGCCAAGTGCAACCGCACTTGCTTCCCGTAGCATGCCCGTAGCCCGATGGAGGAGGCCACCACAAAGAGGGGTGATTCAGCGCACTTGTCGGCAGCTAACGTCTTCGGCTGGTGTCAGAATGTGGCTCTACATCGAAGTGGCGTCAACTTGGCGCTCCATGACATGGCCGGGAGATTTTGGCGCTGCCCCGAGCACGACGAAACGTTCTTGCAATTGGTGCACTAATAGAAGCTGCCTCGGTGTGGTTGCAAGAAGACCTTGGCACCCCTGGCAAGCTTGCTGACAATATGGTAGAGGCCCTCGTTTTCAACCAACACGGGCCAAGGGAGGATGGTCCCGTCCAACCCGGGTTGAACCCAGGTTCAAACAACCCAGGGTCCGGCCGTGGGGGGGGGAGGAACAACAACAACTCAGGAACCCAGGTTCGGAACCCAGGTTCCAACCCAGGTTCCAACCCAGGTTCGAACCTTGAACCCAGGTTCGAACCCAGGTTTAAACCCAGGTTTGAACCCAGGTTCAAACCCAGGTTCAAACCCAGGGGTGGAATTTAGAACAACTCTCGACTCCTCTGATTTTCAAATGGGGGGGGCTGCGCCCCCCCCAACCCCCCCGTTTTAGATTCTAGTTTCGACTCCTCTGATTTCGAATAATGAAGACAAGAAACAAAACAAGAAACGAGGGGGGTGGAATTTAGACTAGTTCTCTACTCTCATTCTCTACTTCTCTACTTTTCGAATTACAAGAAACAAAAACAAGAACCGAGGGGGGTGGAATTTAGAAATTCTCTGGTCCTCTGATTTTCAAATAACGAATTTAGACTAGTTCTCCAGTCTCATTTTCTACTTCTCTACTTTTCGAATTATGATTACAAGAAACAAAAACAAGAAACGAGGTCCCTTCGAGAATGCCGAGACTGACTCTCGACTCTCATTCTCTACTTCTCGACTATTCGAATAGTGACTGCAAAGCAACAAAAACAAGAAACGAGGGGGGGTGGAATTTAAATCAATTCTCGACTCCTCTGATTTTCAAATGGGGGAAGCTGCAGCCCCCCCAACCCTCCGCCGCTCTCAATTCTCGACTCCTCTGACTTCGAATAATGAAGACAAGGAACAAAAACAAGAAACGAGGGGGTGGAATTTAAACGAGTTGTCTACTCTCATTCTGTACTTCTCTACTTTTCGAATTATGATTGCAAGCAACAAAAACCAAGAAACGAGGGGGGGTGGAATGAAAATCAATTCTCTACTCCTCTGATTTTGAACCCAGATTCAAACCTGGGTTGGAACCCAGGTTTGCGTTGAACCCAGATTTTTTTTTCCGAGTTGAGCTTGGTTTGCGAGTCCACCGTCTTGGTGTTTGGGACCGGAGTCCGTACTGCTATGTACCACTACACTATCTTGAGCAGCAGAGGCTAACTGTACAGGTAAAGCCTTCTGCTACTTGTACCACTACTGAGGGTGGGACCTCAAGCCTATGAGGTCATTGCCTCAGCCTCTCACTAGAGGGTGGCACCTCTCGCTGCTGCTAAGCTCCACCGAGCCCCACCAATCGCTCCTCTTCCCAGTACTGAGTGAGAGGGTAGCCCCAATCTGTGGGTGCGGATTGCCTCATGTCCGCTTGCAAACTACCCTTCTCCCTCCCTGTCAGGAAGAGGGCATCCCTCCTGGTGCACAGCAAGGCATATACATTCTGCACTCAGAACCTGCGACCCCTCGGCCACAGGCACCAATTACCTGCACAAATTGGTTTGGCCCAGCTACAGGGTTGTCCGCCTGCTTCAGCTGAGAGGAAAGAACTGCCGTAACTGCTCAGCCTGCAGCCCTGTGGGCCCTGGGCAGTGAAGCCCGCCACTTCACAGCCCGAGGATGCCACCTCCACTCCTGGCGTCTGGCACTCCGGGACACTGTGTGGAGGGTTCCAGAAAGCACCTCCTGAAAACTACCCTGTGCGGGGTGGATGGGACCACCTGACAAGGCTCATGTCAAAAACAGGCTTGGGGACACTGCACCCCTGCTTGGTAGGTTTGGCGCAGGGTCGACGCCTCCCCTCAACAAGGCGCGGGGACCACGCTTTCCCCTCAATTCCCCCATGCACGAAGTGCACTGGCGCGGGGAAACACGCCAGGCAGAAGCCAAACCCAGAAAAACATAAACCTCAGACAGCGCCTAAGGCGGAATCTTGCCTCTGGTAGCTATCCCACTCTCAAGCACCAGTGTGGATTTACTGTAGATGAGTCCTAGGCAAGGCCAAGGTGGACAAACTAAAACTCCTGACACTAGAGCATAGATGGCTCTAACGTTGCTGAGCCCCGCACAAACAGGCCTTTTGGAAGCAAAGGGTTGCGAACATGGTTTGGCCAACAAAATTATTTTCAAACCGATTCTGGCCACCAAGCTTCTCTGCGCCAAAATCCAGCAGGTTAAGAGTTTGCAAGCAGCAGCTCAAAACTCTAAACTTAAAAAAACTAAAGAGCCACGCAAAATCATCTGAAACCTGAAGTTTGAGCGGTTCTCTGAATTCAAGAAAAAAAAAACAACACACACACACACACACATGCTGGAAAGGTCGAAAGAACTCCAGCCCAAACTGTCTGTCTGTTTCTGTTTGTCTGTGTCTGTCTGTGTGTGTCTGTGTCTGTATGTGTCTGTGTGTCTATGCATGCATGCGTGTATGCGTGTGTGCATGTGTACATGCATGCATGTATGCATGTATGCATGTCTGCCTGTATGCATGTTTGCATGCATGTATGTATGTAGGGTGTGTATGTATGTTGTATGTATGTGTGTATGTTTGTATGATGTGTGTGTTTGTATTCATGTGTGTGTTTGTATGTATGTGTGATGTATGTAACGGCCACGCAGGTGCGTTTGCAGCCATGCAGCGCCAGTTCCCAGGTGCATGCATCTACCGGGATTTGCAACACGTGAAGAAGAACATTAAGGACAATGCCGGCAAACTGCAAGACACCAACTTGAAAACTTACATCACCGACGTGGGAGTTTTCAGCGAAGCTTTTGCAACCCAGTGAATTTCATACCGTCTGGAAAGACACTCTGGGTCGACTTTGTCACGATTGGCACGAGGAGTGTGGTTCGAAAGATAGACTGGTCTAAAAGTCAGAGGGTAAGTCTTCCAGGTCCGACTCAATACCTAAGCCAGATCAGGAGTCCATAGCCGCTTACTTGGAGGAGCACATTTTAGACAAGTCTTCTCAACGCTGGTACGGAGCACGGTGGCAGTCAGGCTTGGGCTCCATTTGTATTGGCTACAACACATACACCTTTAACAGTCAGGAGAGGATGTGGCGGACCCTGAAGGGGAGTTTGCCCAAAGATGGAAGGCACCTGGATTTGGGCGATCTAGTTCAAAACACGGCCCAACTTCTTCTGACTTGGACGCGGACCGGGCAATTCGCAAGTGTGTTCTTCCGACTTGAAATGCCTCTGCCAGTTCACTTGTCGAACAAGGGCAAGCAGATTATGTTAGAGCCAGATGTAGACCCGTGCGGCGTCCAGCACAAGCGGCTAAGTGCCGCCCAGATGCGAGAATGGTTGGAAGAGCACGGTGCGGAACACACGTACTTGAAAGAGGTTTTGGACGGTGCCCGTGTTCAAATTGATGGACGCACAAAAGCTGTGGCAGAAGTGTATGTGCTTCCCAAGTACCAGATGAAACTTGCTCTGGAAAAGCCAGAAGAGTTGCAGAGTCGTTTGGACTTGTTTGTGTCATGTTTGCATGAAGACCCTGAGCTCATGATGCGACAGAGCTTGGGGAACGTGCACACGTGGAGTTTCAAGCGTCATAAATCCTTGTTCTACCGTTACGTGCTGGTGTGTTGCTTGGCCGATGGCCAAATTTTAGACGAGCATCCGCACTTTACTCATGACACAGCGTCTGAGCACGCTGCTTTTGTAAAAAGCCTTGTGTCCAACTTTAGTTTGAATCGGGTCGCGCGTGCAGGGCACTTCCAAGAAGTTTGGGAACTCTTCGGAAGTCGCCAAGGCAGTTGGTGCAGACTCTCTGGAAAATGCTTTGCGTCTGCGGGAATCGGTTTTGCAGAATGGCAGGCTGTGCTTGTATGACCGGTTTCAGCAGCGGGGTTTTGGGGGGACTGTGCTTGTATGAGAATTTTCGCACAGAGAAGCAGCGGGGTTTTGGGGGGACTGTGCTTGTATGAGAATTTTCGCACAGAGAAGCAGCGGGGTTTTGGGGGGACTGTGCTTGTATGAGAATTTTCGCACAGAGAAGCAGCGGGGTTTTGGGGGGACTGTGCTTGTATGAGAATTTTCGCACAGAGAAGCAGCGGGGTTTTGGGGGGACTGTGCTTGTATGAGAATTTTCGCACAGAGAAGCAGCGGGGTTTTGGGGGGACATGAATTTTCGCACAGAGAAGCAGCGGTATGAGAATTTTCGCACAGAGAAGCAGCGGGGTTTTGGGGGGACTCGTGCGGGGTTTTGGGGGGACTGTGCTTGATGAGAATTTTCGCACAGAGAAGCAGCGGGGTTTTGGGGGGACTGTGCTTGTATGAGAATTTTCGCACAGAGAAGCAGCGGGGTTTTGGGGGGACTGTGCTTGTATGAGAATTTTCGCACAGAGAAGCAGCGGGGTTTTGGGGGGACTGTGCTTGTATGAGAATTTTCGCACAGAGAAGCAGCGGGGTTTTGGGGGGACTGTGCTTGTATGAGAATTTTCGCACAGAGAAGCAGCGGGGTTTTGGGGGGACTGTGCTTGTATGAGAATTTGCGCACAGAGAAGCAGCGGGGTTTTGGGGGGACTGTGCTTGTATGAGAATTTTCGCACAGAGAAGCAGCGGGGTTTTGGGGGGACTGTGCTTGTATGAAGATTTTCGCACAAAGAAGCAGCGGGGTTTTGGGGGGACTGTGCTTGTATGAGAAATTTCGCACAGAGAAGCAGCGGGGTTTTGGGGGGACTGTGCTTGTATCACGATTTGCAGAGATAGGCAAGGGGGTTGGGCACTGTGCTTGTAGGACAGGTGTGGAAATCTGCAGTGGGTTGGTTGGGACTGGACATTGAAAACCTGTGAACTGTAAAATGCCAGGCCCGATTGGGCAGTATTTAAGTGCAGGCGGGCACGCTTGCCTGCACACGGCAAGCGGTGCCGCAGTAACCAGGCTCGGGAACGCTTGCCTGCACACGGCAAGCGTTGCCAACGCCGCAAGCGAGCGTCATTCCTAGAAACTGGACAGCACTTCGGACGGACCGTGAAGCCCAGGCCCTACATGAACCTCCGCGACTCAAACCATTTGACCACGCATGAGCTGCAGCTCCGTGCCTACCGTACCTATGAGGAGCTGTTACAAAGCCTGCCAAGCAGGTTAGCTGACCCAAACTACCTCTTGGAAGTCGCTGACAAGCTCCTTCATCTGCCGGAAACTTTCCCAGCAGCCTACCTGCAAATCTATGACCCGATCATACCGATTTGCCTTAAGCTCTCTGGGGCTCTCCTGGACTTGGAAGCAATGCTAGGTAGCAATGCCCCACAGCTTGATCGGGTTTCCCTCATGGACTCTATCGTAGGGTACGGCTTCCTTGCCACTGCACAGTACATCGCTGATCTGTTCTTTGCTGTGGCAGATATCCCAGGCGTTGGTAATGCGCGGTTCCCTGCGATGCTATGTTACAGCGATCCGGATTACTGGATGGGGGCCCTTTTGTTGGCATTTGAGGCTCACCAAAAGGGGCCCCCTGGGCGCGCAGCTGGTCTGCCCATTGTGTTGGGGTTTCCTGAGACGGAGAAACGTATTACTGATCTCCAGGTCAACGTGCCCCCGGCGGCCATCGTAGCATTGTTGGCGGGACGTGCATATCGAAGGCCCACCTGCCCCCGCACGGTATACGAGAGAGACCCGGATGGATTGCCCGTGATACAAGGACTAGTGAACGAGTCACGCTTGAGCGAGTGGGTGGCTTCCGCCCGGCGAACTAGTCTCGAAGCTGCCCGAAAGGAGCAAACGCCCGCCATCAATGCTTTCGTGAGAATCAACTTGGAGGGATCGCATGCGCTGGGGCAGCGTCAATACTGCGTGTTCCAGCCAGACGCACCTCCCGTGCATTTCCTGGGTGCCATACGGCAGGCCCTCTCAGCCTCGGTGGCCAACCAAGCTCTGGAGCACTTCTGGTCGATGTCAGTAGGACTATCCTTCCCGAAGTCAATGGGCGGCGGCTGTTGTTTGTCAGCATGCGTTTGACCTCCAGTAGATGCAGTTCCTGTGCCTTCCTGCTGAGCCTTTTCACCCTCCGACCGGGTACGCAGCTGGGGCCTTTGCACCAGAACTCCGCTTGAGTCCACGTATGAGTCAGACCTAAATATTCCCATCATACTTGTCCATCTTTTGCCGAAGTCTACTAGGTATTGTGGAAGCTCTTGTCCTGACTCATGTCTATATGATGCAGACTTCGCATTCAGGATGGTACGAAGTGCCTTTGCCGTCCCTGATCTCTCCGCAACTCCAATCTCGGCGTTGCTGATCCTCCTATAGTCTTCAAACCCGCCTCTCACCACGTCGTACACCTGTTCACACGTCAAGTCTAACGGCGTACCGGTGGGCAGCTTGTCCTTTAAGAAAGCCTTGATGACACTTATTAATCGCTGACGCCATTCTGCCTCGCTATTCACCTTTGCGAACTTCAACCATGACTCGTAACCGACATAGTATCCAGCGATCACATCTCCTATTCCGTTGTGCTCATTCCATGTCACTTCGTGATCCATTTCCGGACTCAAATCGTCGTAGAGTCTGATCGTGCCTGATGCTACTCCCGCATTGGCGCTAGCGCCATCCACCTGGACTCTGACATTCTCCAACTGTTCTCCTGTATGAGCCACGCCGTCCCCAAAATTCACCGTGCCGGTCATATCATCATCCGTCTCGTTGTCGCCAAGCGGACCAAACCTGCTAGCTCCCCCTGGGGGCTTTGCTCCAGGTTCCTTCTGCCATCTGCCTCCCGGCTTATTAAGATCCTTCATGCCATGGATATTCGGTCCAGAACTCGCAGATGGAGCTGGGAAAGCTGCCCCTAACCCTGGAATCGGAGGAGCTGGCGGTCTCGTTGTCTCGTGACTACCCAACGCCAACCCTGTGTATGACTGAGCTCCTGCAGCCGCTTCCTCCTCTCTAGCCTTCTGCACACTTGGGGGCGGGGCCTTAGCTCTTGCTGGTCCAGGACTGGGCGGCGGCGGCATCGGGTTCGCCTTATTCCGATTTACAACCTAGAGTGGCCTGATGTCACGTCTCGAGTGGTTGTTTCCTTCCGTAGGGTCCCGTTAGAAGGGCTTCTTTCAGTGCCATATGTCACGGAGCCCTCCGTGGCGGCACATGAAGAGGCTCTGCAAGTTGTACACAGCAGCTCCTCGGAGGCTGACGAAGCCTCGCCATCGGCTCTTGCCTCTGCCTGCTCTGAGGGGGAAGAGGTGGAGCCGCAAGTGCAATTTCGGAGCTACACTCGACGAACTTGGCGGCCTTACGAGAAGTGGATGTACGCATCCCTTTTCGGCTCCCGGCTCTGGCAGATGCCCATTGGAACAAGCTGATTGCGTCACCGACTATGCGTGGGCCCAACCGCGCCCGTCCTGAGTGGTATGATGCTGCCACGGCGCACTGGGCCGCCCTCAAGGGCCTTGCACGCGCAAAGCACCCAACTCAACGGCCCTGGTTCAAAATGTATTGCCACCGGGTTCCCACAGTGCCTGAGCCCTCTGCACTCAAAGGCGTCTCGTCCTTTCCCTATTGGCACAAAGCCGATGGGGAGGTCCAATCCTGGCAAATCAACACGGCTGCCAATATGCTGCGTGGGGTGCTGCCAAGGCCAAGGTGGCGCAACTAGCTGGCGTGCCAATCCCCAAAGGTGTCCCCCCATGGGGGGCGGAGGAGGAAGAGCTATTGGAGCAGCCGGGAGCTGGGATACCAGCAACTGCCGGACCCCCCTTTGCGAACCCCACTGGAGCCAAATACTGGTCTGCAAGTCGGCTGTCGCATGAAGAAGCAGGGTCTTCTAAACAAGGGTGGCGTCAGGAGGACGGCTGGGATGGCCCCTGGCAGTGAGCAAGTGGCAGGAATACCGGTTGTGAGTCTCGAGTGCCATGTCGCACCTGCTGCGGCAAGCATGCCACCTTTCTGCTCTGCACTTCCCTGCTAGTTCCCTCCGCTCTTGCGCAGCAGGCCTGTTTGGGTCATAGCGGGTTTAGCCAAGCGGAAAGCTTCAAGGGGGAAGCCCAATCTTCACAGTACACACTTGGGGCTTGGGCCGCCTGGCGCGAAGCAGGCGGGGTTTGTGCTGCATCAGGGCCAAATGCGGGCCTGTGGCATCTGCTGAACCTGGGACGCCTGGCACATTACCCACGGCGGCCGTGGTGAACACGCACAGTTTTCACACAATGGTTGCCTTTTCAAACCAGGAAAAAACCCAAACCCCGGCTGCGTATTTACATGTCAACTCTCATCTTGTGGCATCGAGCTTGGTTTTATCCCCATGCAATTCTGCAACCAACTGATCACTCCACGCCTACGAAGCTTTGGTTCAAAGGAGCACAACTGTCGTGCACTGTGCGGCCCCTGCCACCCTTGGACACAAGGGGAACCCCCACCATGGCGGAGGAGGAAGAGCGCAGCCCGAATGAGCCCCACGAGCCGATCGATGAGGACGATGATGATGCTGCCGGAACCATACAGGAGATCATGGACACCCCTACACCGAGAAGATCTCGAACAAGAACCCGATCCCCTGTGGCAGAGAGATCCTCCTCAGCGAAAGAGAGTGGAAGCGTTGCCAAGGCAAATGACTCAGGCACCGTGGCGATAGCCAAGGCCGGTACGGAGGCGACAGCGAGTGGGCCACCGGTGCTGCCAAAGTCTATGGCGTCTATGGGAGCGATTCCGGGAAAACCAGCCGGACCCCCACCACCGACACCGGCAAACCCGCCATGTATGGGGGGAGGAGGCAGACCGCCGCTGGCAGTGGGAGGGCCGCCGCCACCCACTCCGGTAAAAACTGCCAGTATGGTGCTGCAGCAAGGGATCTACACCGTGGTCTGGGATCCCAACACTTGCGAGTACCCCGGCGGCATGGGACTAATTAGCCAATGTCTGTGCCTTCAGCTCTAGTCTTCCATGCCCGTTGGAGCCAAAAGGGCGACCGTAAAAGTGATTGCACAACTGCGCGCCAAGATAAAACCAAATACTGTGACCTCCCAATGAAGGGTCTTCTAGATATGCCAAGTGCCACGGAGCCCTCCGCGGCGGCATACAGCGAACAACACCTCAATGTCCACGGCAACTCCTCCGCGTCGGAAGACATCCGGCCAACGCCCCTTGCTCTGGAACCAGGCGCTGGGCTACGGTGCACTGGGCCGCTAGCAAGGCTTGCCTACTCGAGGCTCCCTACAAAACCAAGCTTACTAGCTTTTGGTTCAAGATGTACGGTCATCGAAATCCCACAGAGCTAGAGCCCTCTGCTCTCAAAGCGGTCACGTCCTGCCCTTACAGGCATAAGGATGAGGGAGCAATTCAGTACGAGCAAATAATGCGGCCCTTAAAACGCTGGCACTCTGCCAACACAAACGTGGCCCAAGTGTCGTCAGTGCTTCCTCCTAAGGCATCATGCCTTGTTGGGGAACAGAACCTGTCAAGAGTGATGGAATCGGTAGCCCTTGGCTACTCTGGGATAGCCCCACTGGCTGATCACCATGGGGTAAGAACATTCGGTACGGCGAACACCGTGCGCCTCTACGCTGCACTGTGCAGTTGGCTGTGTCCCTTTAAGACCCCACTAGCTGATCACCATGGGGCAAACTGGCCTACCCTCCCTGCGGGAGGGGTCGGTACTGGTGGTTTACCGCATGTCTCGGTTATGACAATAGTCGAACATCGACCGCTGCGGTAGCCTTTGGCTACTCTTGGATAGCCCCACTGGCTGATCACCACGGGGTAAGAAGATTCAGTACGGCGAACACCGTGTGCCTCTACGCTGCACTGTGCAGTTGGCTGTGGCCTATGCAGAAGCCCACTGGCTGATCACCATGGGGCATTATTTGCCCCACCCTCCCTGTGGGAGGGGTCGGCACTGGTGGTTTACCGCATGTCTCGGTTATCGACCGCTGCGGTAGCCTTTGGCTACTCTTGGATACCCCCACGGCTGATCACCAT
The DNA here is from genome assembly GCA_905221605.1 of Symbiodinium natans. Taxonomy (NCBI): domain Eukaryota; class Dinophyceae; order Suessiales; family Symbiodiniaceae; genus Symbiodinium; species Symbiodinium natans. The sequence continues at coordinate 566,078 of CAJNDS010002098.1, forward strand.
GCGGGAAGAAGATTCAGTACGGCGAACACCGAGTGCCTCTACGCTGCACTGTGCAGTTGGCTGTGGCCTACCCACTGGCTGATCACCATGGGGCAAACTGGCCTCCCCTCCCTGTGGGAGGGGTCGGCACTGGTGGTTTACCGCATGTCTTGGTTATGACAACAGTCGAACATCGACCGCTGTGGCATTTCAAATAGACCGTCCGTCCTTGGAATGTCTGCCAAGACTACTGCGAGCATGCAGACATCCTGCCTGCAGGCACTCAACTTACTCAGATGATTACGTGATGGTGATTTTGACTTCTGGCACACAATCGCATTTTGCGATTCCCCCACTCGACTTGGTGCTGCATTGGCTCTGAACAGGGACTACATCGACGAGCTTGGGTACTGAGCGCGTGGGGTCTTATTAGTAGTTCCGCCGCCCCTCCTTGGTTTTTGGTTGGTTCTTGTGTTGCTGCTTGGTTGGTTTGGTTGTTTTCTTCTCCTTGGTTCCGCTGTTTCTTTCTGGCGACTCGTTTCACACCTAGTTGCGAGACCCACAAGACCGGCCTACTGTGCTACTGATGTAGTAAAGAGGCGCCCGCATTGAAAAAAAAGTTCCAAAAGGCCGCATCTCGGTCCGACATGCTCGACATCCACCCGCAGATCGTGGAGGAGCATGCTTGCTTGACCTTCGTCGATGTGCAGAAGGCCGGCAGAGCGAAGGTCTTGAGATTGTTTTTCCAGAGAGGATGGAAGCTGCTCGAGGAGTCTCGCTTGCTGATGATGAAGGCGCACTGCAGGATCCGCCGTGTTTTCGATGGAGATCTCCTTAAGAGCATCGACCCGGGGCACGATGTGAGCGACCCAAAGCCAGAAGAGAGTCGTGTAAGATGGTTGGGCGGGGACACGGACAGCAGCGTCCTGCAGATCTTCAGAAGTTGTTCAACACCAGTTCCGGTCGTCCTGAAGAGTTTTAGTAGTTTCCAGAGAACAGTCGGAGAACTCGAAGCCTTTTCAGCGCTGTACAGGGGTTTGACCAGGCGTGAAAGTTTAGAGTAGGTTTCGTAAAGTGAATTTCCCGTACTCACATCTAAGCTATGCCTGTGTCGCGTGAATCCAATGCGCTCGAGGAACTTCCACATCCGCTTGCTTGGGCTGGATGTGCTGCAGAAACAACCCTCCGGAAGGGGATCATCAGGAGGAAGGTGGTGTGAAAATCGTGTTGCTGCTTTTGATGGCGAGCGGCCAAGCCCAGAACCGCGCTTGATTGATGCTTGAGCATGTTTTCCAACTTCTTTCGCATCGATTTGAGGCTCGGCCTGAGTTTGTCATCAGAGTGGAGCGATAGGGCCTGAGGCGGGCAGTCTGCGGCTTTGAGCAGCTTGCTTTCCACGTTGCTCTTTCGATTGCATAGAGAATCTGCGCCTCTAATCCTCTGAGTCCACCTTCCTGAGGTCTCGTCGAACCAACTGATCTCCGGCCCAGTCCTCGAGGAAAAAGTAGGGCCCGCCGTCTGTATTTTCGATTCTGGCGACTGTGTAAACCCGCTCGCTCCACGCTACTTCCGTAACCCTGTAAGAGTCCCTGCTTTCGATAGGCTTGACCCTGACCCTAACGAGATCTCCCACGGCGATTTGAGGCCTCGCTCCGGCGTTCATCTTGACGTTGCGTTTCATCCTGGCCAAGGCCTTGTCAGCCGTCTCTGGATCCTTTTGCCCACCCCTTCCGAAAGCCTACGAACAAGTGCTTCTTTGATGGTCCTGATTGCACGTTCGACTACCGTAGCGTGACCCCTTGAAACCACTTTGTCGATAGAGAAGTAGTCAAGTTTCTGTTTGAATTCATGCTTAAATTCGCTACCGTCATCACTGTAGACGGTGAGTGGTATGCCGAGATCCTTGACGACTTGATCCCACGCTCTGGATGCTGAGGCGGCATCTTTGTTGGCCAAGGGGATCGCTGTGAGCTTCTTGCTGAAAGTGTCAATCGCTACTAGCATGTACTTATACGGGCCTTGGGCGAAGGCGGTCATATCGGCGAGGTCCACTTGCAGCTGAAACATCGGCTCTGGAGGCACGAACCCGTTTTGCCCTCGTTCGGGTCTGTCTTGACGCACTATCAGGTCGTTAAGGAACAGACGCACATCGCCTCGGCTGATTGTTTGATCGCGAGCTCTAGCCTGCCGCAGAGTTTGATCTAGGTTCCCGAAACCTGTCCTAGGGTTCGTGTAGACCTGCCTGATGATCTCGCGTTTTCTATCGGCTTCAACCATCTTTTCATGCCTTTCTTTCTTTAGCGCCAGCTCTGATCCCATCGACGCTGACAGCCGATTCGCAAGCAGCGTCTCAGAACAGAGATACAGGGGGTCTGCGCGAGTTCATAGCTGTGAAGGGGTCATAAGTGTTAGCATGACTCAAACCGGGCGAGCCTGGGAATCAAACCGAGTGAGCCCCGGAATCAAACCGAGTGAACCCCGGAATCAAAAAGAGCGAACCGAGGAATCATAGTGGCGACCCTGTGGCGACACAGTGGCGAAATGTGGCGACCTTGTGGCGACCCTGCCTTGCCACAGCTGCCCTGCCACCTGTGCTGCTCTCTGCCACTGCTGCTGCTGCTGCTGCTGCTGCCACTGCTGCTCTGCCACTCCGCCCTGCTGCCCTATCACTGCTGCTGCCCTACCACTGCTGCCCTGCCACCCTACCCACTCTGTTACTTCTGCTGCTCTCCAACTGCTGCCCTGCCATGCGATGCTGTTCTGTTCCGCTCTGCTGCCTGTTGCTGCGTTTTCCTGACGTTAACGAGAAAGTCGTTAAGGTGTAATTCGATTTGGGTGTGTGGGGGGGGAGATGCCAAACTTTTGCGACGGCCCTGCCACTGCTGCCCTGCCACTCCGCCACACTGCCCTGCCACTGCTGCCCTGCCACTGCCGCCCTGCCACTCCGCCCTGCTGCCCTGCCACTGCTGCCCTTGCCACCCCACTCCGCACTGCTGCTGCCACGCCACTCCGCCCTGCTGCCCTGCCACTGCTGCCCTGCCACTGCTGCCCTGCCACTGCCACCCTGCATTGTTGTCTAATTATTGAATCATTTTGAGTCATGATTGAGTCATCTTGAATCATTATTGAATCATCTTGAATCATTATTGAGTCATTATTGAGTCATTAATGGGCCGTTTTTGAAACAAGAAGGGGTTTTGCAGCGAAGTTGAGCGTTTTTTCCGCTTTAAAACATATATCCCTGCAGACTTACTCAGGTTGAAGGTGCTGTTTTGGAGCCAAGTTGAGCGTTTTTTCCACCAAAAATACATGCGCTGCAATTCTGCTCCGGTCGAAGGAAGCGTTTTTTTAAGCGTTTTTTTGGCCTAAAAGAAACCCATAATTCTTGCTCGGGTTGAAGGCGCTGTTTTGGAGCCAAGTTGAGCGTTTTTCAGCAATGAACACCTTCCCCTTACTCAGGTTGAAGGTGGTGTTTTTGGAGTCAAGTTGAGCGTTTTTTCAGCAATGAACACCTTCTCCTTACTCAGGTTGCAGGAGGTGTTTTAGGAGCCAAGTTGAGCGTTTTTTCAGCAATGAACACCTCCTCCTCACACCTCTCTCACTCAAAGAGCCATTTTGGAGCGTTTTGGAGCGTTTTTTTTGGCTCAAAAAAACCCCCCCAAAAGCCTAGTTTCGCTATTATTTGAACCCTTCCCTAAACCCTACACCTACTCTTACAAGGGAATAAATACTTTCCCCGTGTTTTAAATTCGGGGGCTCTACAAAAAAGGGCAGGGTTCAGTGTCTCATGCTTGATAAACAAATGTCAGCGCCTCAAATTTTTTGGCGCGACCCTTCCCTGAGCATGATAGCACCCTTCCAAGTCAAATTGGAACATCCTTGCCTCCCCATCCGTTTAAAACACCAGCATTCTTCTGCTCAAAACCTGAAAGTTTTTCCCGTCAGAGTTTCTGAGTGGTGTCTGCCAAGGTCATCCTTTTCGGCTCGCTTCCCTGTTGCTTTAGATCTCAAAAGACGGATGTAAGCGCACAACGCTTCTGCTTGCTTGAAGGGGGCAAACCACGAGGTCTGGCAACGTCAAAAATGCTGTAGTCGGCCATAGTCACCATAGTCCTCAAGTAAGGGCATCCGGGACACACAGACGCACTCTGCGCCATGGACTCAGCTCTGCCGGGCGAAGCAATGGATTCAGCTCTGCTTGCTGATGTTGCAGGTGGCGTAGATCAGGTCTGGCTCAGGCCAGTTGCGCCTGTCGGGATGAAAAGGTGTGCAGCCCGATCTTCAATCGCCATCAGCGTGCTTGCATCAATCAGCGTGATGCTAGTTCTCATGTCGATGGTTTTTGCTCGACAGCCGCAGATTGCGCCTAAAGTTGTCCCACTCCTGCCGATCGAATTCGCTTTACACGGGGATCTTACAAAGAAGCTTGACGCAGCAGACAGTTCGCAGAGCCAGGAAGAACAAAGCTCAGCAACCGACGAGAAGGCTGGTGAACTTACAGGAAAAGTGGTGGATAACTATGTGAGCCTCGTGAAGTTTGCGAAAGACCCCAGTGTGTCAAGCGGAGCAGGCGCTCTTTCCTCAATTGGAGCAACGGCCCTATCAGTTCCAGCGCCCCCAGCATCGATTGTCGTAGGTGGGATTTTTTCGTTAGTCGGAGGCATTCTGGGACTCTTTGGCGGGGACACCGGTCCAAGCAACGCCGACCTTCTGGATGCGTTGCAGAAAGGGTTTGAGGCTGTAAACCATAGGCTGGACAGGATTGATGAGAAACTGGACAGGATTGATGAAAAGCTAGCGGTTTTGGCCTCTGCGATAGATCAGCTAAACGCTGCTGTCGTCAGGCTCGGTCATACCCTAGAGGCGATCGAAAGTTTGGTCAAGGACATCCACACTGCAGTCGTCCTAAAAGCAAACAGGATGACAGCAATTCAAGCAACTTTCCGTGCAGCGCTTGATTTCTTGAGGATCGGGCTCGATGAGCACAATTTTGATGTTTTTTTTGAGTATGTCAAGGCAAAGAAGATGGATTACGTGCAGGAAGTGTACGATACGTTTTCGCATGAAAACATTAGACGTTTCTTGGCAGCTGCGCGTAATGGTGGTGATCTTGGTGTCAGTGACTTCGCAGCAGCACTTGCCTACCAGAGTATTCTAGCCCGTCGCTTTGAACTGTATTGGATCCTTGTAATGGGCTCCATTTACTATGATGGCAAGCTTCGTTATAACGAAGAGAGCCTACTATTCACACAAGAAATGAGTAGTCAACTCGAGAAATACCAAGAGATTGTTCAGGACTTCGACATTGCCGACTTAGTCCGAATGAAAGACTCTGACCTTCGTACGTGCGAGGCGCACCGTGCAGCGCTCCGCGCGACAGGTAAGCCTGCTGAACATCCAATTCCGCAGCAAACGTTGGTTTGGTCTGACCGGATTATTTTCGGTGTGTTGGGCCTTCTGGATGGATGCGGCAATAGCGGCAGCAAAATAGCCCAGCAAACCATTGATTTGATCGAAGCCGCTGCTGGGGCATCTTTCCAGTTACATCATGCGTTGCGCAAGTTGGGTCTGGAGACACAAGACTCTCAGCTCCTATCGCTCAAAAAAATGCGCGACGACAAAAAAGGTGCTTTGACGCCTTTCAATCTGAAGCACATAGGTGGTAGATGTGTCCAGCCAGACCAGGGAAGCACCGCGGCCTCAAACAACACCAGGCTTGTTCTATACAAAGGCTGCAACATGTCCAGGACAGCCCTATTGTACAACAGAATTTACAGTGCCGACGGCTACTTCCTCTTGCAGCACGCCAGTGGCAAGTGTGTCCAGCCATACCCCGGCAGTAACGACCCAGCGGACAACACCAAGCTGGTATTATCCGAGGACTGTGACACGTCTAGGCAAGCGCTTAAGTTTGAAACTGTTCCTACGGGTGATGGTTATTTTTTCCTGAAGCACCGGAGCGGCAAGTGCGTCCACCCAGAAACAGGTGGTTATAGTCGGGATGTCCAGACAAAGCTCGTGTTGCGCGAGGGCTGTGACAAGTCTAGGCACGGGCTTCTTCTCACCATGATGTACGCGAACGTCGATCTCGACCCCAGATTCTCACAAGTGCTGAATACCGTTGGTTGGGTGCGCTTGGAGAGTTTGCAAGTTCCTGGATATTTCCTATGTGCAAAAGAGTTAAATGTTGACCAAGGTCTTTATCTTTGTCCACGACATCGGCTTGTGGATGGTCTCCATACTATTTTTTACATGACATTCAACCACATCGAGGGCAGCTTTCACTTGAGTATCTATGAATATATTGACGCAGGAGATGGGCGTAGTGCTGTTGGAACGGATGCACATTTGGGCGTGAAGTCTGGCTTTCCCTGGCTTTCGCTCCAGAAGAATCGTTACCAGACGCGCTTCTATTTCTATGCAAAGGACAGTGGCGTCGGGATGGCAACTTACGGCAACGATAGAAACGAGTTCGACACTGAACCATTCCGAAATGGTCAAGATGATGTGAAATTCGTCGCGTTCCCAAACGACGAATGGGGTCCAGGCATTCTACAGAGTTCGGACAGTCCTACTAATAGATGGACGACGATCCTACCATACTAAGAATCGACACTCGTCTCAAGCCGTCCGGCGCGACCTTCGACCTTCTCGAAAAGCCTGCGGGAAGCGCACGTTCTTCCCACCGCTTGGTGCCGAGCGATTTAGGAGAGAGCTTGCACGTTGCCTTTAGCACAAACTATAATTACCTGAGGAACCCCAAACCTAGCAGTTTCACAACCACAGACCTCTAGAAGCTTAGTTTCACCGTGGGGGGGCAAGCTGCATGCGACGCACCTTATTCGGCAGCTTAGAAAAAGAAGCGCGAGTGATCTTGCATTTGCGTTAGAGCAGGCAAGGCAAGGGAAGCACTGAACAACCGAGTGTAGGGCTCAAGGTCAAGGGGCGACAAATCCTGTGAGCAGTTGTTGGGTTCCTTTGGTTGAACATGAGTTCACATGAGTTGTACATGAGTCCACACGAGTTGTACATGAGTTTTACACGAGTCCACATGAGTTGTACATGAGTTGTACATAAGTGGTACATGAATGCATGAGTAGAAGTTAGGGTTTAGGTATAGTTGCAGTTAGTTTTGCAGGGAAGAGATTCACCGCCCCCTTCAAGCAAAAGTTTCGAGCGCTGCTGTGAGAGGTTGCAGGTTTGCAGACTTCATTGTAGAGGTGATCGTCGGCCACAGCTAAACACGGCTTTTGCGACACTTTGCGAGCTCTGGGATTGTACGCGTTGTCTTGGTGATCATGGTGATCATTCCCCAAACAGTTCTACTGTTGGGGTCCTAAATTCGTTTAAGGAATTGCCGGCATTCTGGTGAGCATTGCCGGGTTCCTGGGCACCACGTCTCCCTTTGTCCCCCTTTGTCTCCCTTCATGTGGGTGGCCTTTGCCGGGTTCCTGGGCGTCTTGTCTCTGTCTCCCTTTGTCTCCCTTTGTGTCCCTTCATGCGGGTGGCCTTTGCCGGGTTCCTGAGCGTCTTGTCTTCCTTTGTTTTCCTTTGTCTCCCTTTTTGTCTCCCATCCGTGGGTTGCCTTGCCGGGTTCCTGGGCGTCTTGTCTCCCTTTTTCTCCCCTTGTCTCCCTTTGTCTCCCTTTATGTGGGTGGCCTTTGCCGGGTTCTTGAGCGTCTTGTCTTCCTTTGCACAAAAGCAAACTGCTTATGAGCTTCTGCTTTGTGTGGGTGTGCTCTCGCTTACCTCCGTCAAAAACTTGGCATATGTGAGTCAGATCGCAGGGCTGAACCCATCTGCCATGAGCCGGCAGGCTGGCAGTCTCACAGCAGGCAGAGTAGTGCCCCTGGCAGTCGCGTGCGGTGGCTCGCGTGCTGTGGCTCGCGTGCGGGCTCGCCTGCGGTGGCTCGCGTGAGGTTGGCTCGCGTGCGATGGCTCACTTGCGGTGGTTCGCCAGTTCTTGGTTTGCAACAAACCTTTAGGTTCCTGCGTTGTCAATTGTTGCCCCGACCGATTCAGGTGCGGTGGCGGTGGCTCGCGTGCGGTGGCTCGCGTGCGGTGGCTCGCGTGCGGTGGCTCACGTGCGGCTCGCACGTGGTGGCTCGCGCGCGGTGGTTCGCCATTTCTAGCTTTATTGCCTGTGTGAGTACCGTGCAAACTCCCTAGGGTTATGAAGTCTGGCTGGAGCAAACTGTGTGAGTACCGTGCAAACTCCCTAGGGTTATGAAGTCTGGCTGGAGCAAACCTTTAGGCTCCTGTGTTGTCAATTGTTGCCCCAGCCAATTAAGGTGTTGTGGCTCGCGTGCGGTGGCTCGCGTGCTGTGGCTTGCGTGCAGTGGCTCGCGCGCGGTGGCTCGTGAAACTCCGTAAAGGTTCTGATGTCTGGCTGGAACTAACTAACCTTTAGGTTCCTGCGTTGTCGGTTGTTGCCCCAGCCAAGTTAGGTGCGGTGGCTCGCGTGTAGTATGAAGGAACCTCACTTCACACGTGTAATTTCCTTCAACTGTTTGGGGTCTTCGGTGGTGTAATGTGTGATCATGCCTTTCTGGTTCTTCCTTCAGCGCTTGAGCTAGTCTTCGCAAGTACGCGCAGACACCTCACATTTTGCAGGGCTGCATTTGGGAGTTGGCTCCAGGGCTTATGGTTACGGCTCGTAAACAGCACCAGTCCAGTACACTCTACCCCAAGCCCTATGCTCGGGTTGCAGGTGCCACTTTATTGTGAGTGCTGATGAAAAGAAGCCGAGACAGTGACCTAAGTCGACCGTAGCTACTAGACTACAGACTGGCGCTGGGCTTCTTGCGCAACGCCTGTTGGCACGAAATCGCTTCCACTAGGCATCGAGCAAAGTGCGATTGCCATAGTTGCGGCTGCTGAGCAAGTGTTTCATTACCACACCGAGCCCTTGATGCTTTTGCCGCCTTGACAGCGTCAAGGGTGACCTTCACCTCCGTACGACCCCAGCTAAGGGGTTGGAAGTACCGAAAAGGTCTGGCAGCAGAATCAAATCCTGACCCAGCCCTACTTGCTCGTGACCCCGGTCCCTGTGAGTCCTATGCGTTCTCATCTGGGCGCCCTGCTCTCCACAGCCTTGGCCTGCGCAGTGATCCTCTGAGCCGTCAGACCCCCCCCCCCCGAAATAAAAGCAGGTTAGGCTCAGACCAAAACAACATGGAAACATGGAAACAGGCGAAATCAACCCAAGAAAGTCCAAAAGCTGGAAACCCCACCTTCCAATCGAACTCGACACAATCAATCGAACTCGACACAAGGAAGTTGGGTTCAGTCCAAAAAGATGGAAACAAACGAAAAATTGGCCCAAGAAGATGGAAACCAACCCCTCCAAATCAAGAAATTCAAAAAAGCGCCAGGTTGCGCAGATGTTTCCAGCGCATCCCAGATTTGATGTTTCTGCATGACGCCATTTGCAAGTGAGTGCAGCTCAGTTTCTAGACCGCTGTTTTTATACAATTCTACTCTTGACAACCCATCTCCCCAACCCTAAACCCTAAGCCTTAAGACTTAAGCCCGAAGCCCTCACCCCTAAGTCCATCGAAAAACCCATGAAAGCAGCTCGTTTTGCCATGGATGTGCAGTGTGCCAAGCGGCCACGAGCGGAGCTTCAGGCAGGGATATAAGTAAGACACATGAATTCAGGGTTTAGGGTGAAGGGTTGAGGGTTGAGGGTTGAGTGTCGAGTTTACGGTTGAGCGCTTGCGTCTATTGGTTCAGAAACCTTCTAAACTGCGCAAGAGTTTTTCAATTTGATTTCAAAGGCCGCGCATCAAGTCACAAGAGAGAACCTGTGAGAAGTCAAGAAAGGTTTCGTCAACACAAAGCTGGCATTTGCAGACCAATGTGCATTCGTATGGCGGTGCCGTGTGGCGGTGCCAAGCCTTCTGGACTTGCATGTCAGGCTTATAAACATGCTTATCCTGTGGATCCTGTGCCGCACTCTGTAATCCAGGTGCGGTTGTTCCTGTTTCGGAGCGTTTGCAGCACGCAGTGTGTAAACACGGGGTTCGGAGTATAGGACCCCTGTCTAGGAACTACTCAAGGCACTTACTTTCTACCCAAAAGGACCTTCCTGCAACGCTCCCCCCAACAGGCAAGGGGTCCACCAATCCATGAGTCATGAAAATCTTTAAGTCTGCTTGGAGGAGGTCCGGGCCTGCGCTACCCCGCAGCAACTGCCGCTTTGCCATGTTCTGGAAGATCAAGCTTGAAACGTTTTTGATTAAGGCTTTGGGGGGATTTGGAAGGTCGACGAAGTCTGAAGCACATTTTGTTCCTCAGTGCCAATCAGTGCCAGGGTTTTTGCAAATCTCCGAGTGGTTCTAATGCACATGGAGGAGAGTGCCTTCCCAAACAAACTTTGCAACCATGGGAAGCGCCCAGGCTCCTAGAACAGCGAAAAACAGTGAAGGTCAGTCGATGACTTCGAAGCGCATGTGAAGGCGTGCCAGCTGCGGCAGTTTAGCAGCCGGGCTTGGATTCATATTGTGGTGCAAGCTTGCAGGATTGTATGGATTTGAATTCTTGAAAACTCACAAACGTAGAAACGGTTGAAGTTCAGATGGGGTTCTTACCAGCGTTTCAGCTTGGCCAGTAAGGTTTCGACTACTATGTGCACGGCCTTGTGGAGGAGTCTGGCGAGGCAAAAGTGCCGCTCAAAATCGCCTATAATGTCCCCGAATCATCGCAAATAGTAATCTCTGGTCGATTCCAGGTGTCCTTGTCCCCAAGTCCTCTTTGAAACACTTCTGGCGTACTCTTTCGCAGCCACCCCTTATGCAGGCATCACTGTTTAGCAGCGGGGCCCCTTCGATTGAAAGTACACAGCTCCGTAGCATGGGTGGTGCCCAAGCAGGGCAAGTTGGTCAAAAGCAGAGCAGACAATTTTGCGATGGCACCAGGTGTTCGAAGCTGTTCGAAGCAAAGCGGCTTCTGGCAGCAGCACAGCAGCAAAGCTGAGCTTTAGTCTTAGTCTTTCATGTTAAGCGGTTTGTCTTGTAGGGAAGGTTTGTCTGCTCGTTACGAGTTGGTGCAGGTGTTGTCTGGCAAGAGCCCTATGGTCAACATATGATCAACGCCTAATCTGGAGCTGCTGAGCATCCCGTGACTTTCATTGAGAATAGATGAGGGGGATTGTCCTTCAAGCCCAAACAAAACCCTCAATCCCGAACATGCAGAAAACTTTACAGAATCTCTAGTGCCTAACCCCAAACCTTCCATCCTGAATCTGAGATGTGGGTGATGAGCTCGGCGATGTCTTGTGGTACGCCTTCGCCTTCTGGAGGGAACTCACAGGCACCTAGACTGGGTTTGGGCATTTGAGGCTATTTAGAGGGCTGAATGGAGAATCGGCTAGAGTATATTGCGCTCAAGCGCAGTCGACATTCGTCAACGTCATGGCTGTGGTCTTGGTCCCGGTATGTTCAAAACAGTATCGAGTCGGGGCATTTGGGACTTCCTTATGCATGTAGCCTGAACCTCGGCGGCATCGGAATTTGGGAAGAAGATGTTCTGTGTGGGAGGTGTCTGTTGCAATCCCTCCCCCAGTACCCATGAAAGGAAAAGAAAAGCCAACCGTTGAAAAAACCAGGGTCACTCCTGGAGCCACAGTAAACCTTTGATTTTGGGCTGGGTCTGACGCTTCTTTTGCAACATTCTTCATTACCTCTCGACCCTAATCATCCCTAATCCCTGAACCTGACCCCAAGTCCTTAACGCTGACCCTGAACCCTAGACCCTAAAGACCCTAAACCCTAAAGACCCCAAACCCTGAACCCTAAACCCGACCCTCAACCCGTTCCTAGGCTGCTCCGCCATTTTTGGGTTCCCACCTCCCAAAACACGTTGGGGGCTTTCCGGGGCATCAGGTCAAAGCTTACTCGAGGCTTGGCCGTGTACGGAGGAAGTCGAAGAGGAGCCTGAGGTGCCTCTCGAAGCCAAGAAGCTGGGTTCGTGTTGTTGAGGGGTACAGGGCTTGAGGGTTTGGAAGGAAGGGCGAGAGTTGTGTTCTTTTTCGGGGTCTGTACTAGGCAGTACAAGGCATCCAAAAGATTTCTTATCCCTAATACTTGTAGCTATAAAGGAGATTATGGGCGGTAAGAACTTTAGAACTCGAGTCTTCAAGGAGGGGTTGGATGGCCAGCCTTGCACACCAAACGAAGATGCCGCATGGCTTTGGGTAAAAATTCCCGAGAATGAGAGATGTAGGGTGAGAAAGGCTAGTCGTACTGTTTCGAAGAGCATTGTGTGCGCGCAGGGGTTTCCAGGTTGAGTCTTAGTTTAAGCCCAAAGGTTTCGACCCGGCATCAGCTCATGGAGTTGGCACAAACTTCAAAGGCCGCAGGGCTTTCCAGGGGCCAGGCCTTGCGCGGCGTCGAACAAAATGATGGGCTCAGGCCAGGCTCTGGAGGTTTGAGATCCGAATTAAGGCGTGCTTTACCTGCTTTACCAGGGACGCTGCCTTCTGTGTTGTTCGTGGTCGTTTTTGGGTCATCTTTTCAGGTGCTCTTGCTGGCCACGGCTTCCAAGCTGGCAGGCCAGAGACGGGCGTGGACAGTTCTTTGAGCCAATGCTGCTGTCCTTGCGTTCACCTTCGCCATTGCTGCTTGTCATTGCTTTTTTGCTAAGTCTCGAGATGCCATTATATTGATCAATCTAAGACGCTAGAGTGCGAGGGTCTACTTGGCATGCAAGTGAATGTGGAGTGTGGGCTTGAGATTTTTGGTGATTACGTGTTCTTCATGGATGTATCATCAGGTCCTTTGATAGGGACCGCATGTAAAAAGGGGCGAGAGGCTCGATAAATTCTTGCTGTCTCGGTGATAGGATGCAGCAACGACCATGGCATGATTTTCGCCTCTCATTTGGGATGAGGCTTTGGAGGTTGAGTTGAGGGGATTGGCGTCTTAACGCATTTCCTGGTTGTGCTGTTTGGATTTGTAGATGGATTGAGGAGCTGGGATCCCATTGCGGCTGGTACACCTAAGCCCCAAAGCCAAGCAACGGAAACCTGAAACATGCAGAAACGCTTACAGGATCTCCCGCTACCAAGATGTACGTACAAGGAAGTGCTTGGGGTTACTTGTGTGCTGACCACTTGGTGCCCCACAAACTCTGTACAAAGAACCCTGGGCCTTAACCCTTTTGTGCGCTGCCAGCTTACAAGCTCTATCAAGCTCTATACCACTTAAGTTGCTTTCACGGCCCCAGGGCGTACCAAAAAAGCCCTTCGGGGAGACAAGGCCTTGGCAGAGCCTCGGCTTGACTTGTTTTGCAACGGCAGGTGCTTGCTTGCTAAGTCACTGGTGTTCCACCGAAGGAACAGAAGAGAGGTGCTAGGTTACCTTGCGCCAGAGCTGCTCCTGTTCAGCTCGATGGTTTTCCACGGAATTCCCTGGATCCCTAAGTTCTGAAGCCTGGAACCCTTGATCAGTGCAGCCCCGAGGAGTTTCTGCCGGCCATGCAACAGCACCTGCTGGAGATGCTGAAGCATTGCAGCGAGGCTGGAGCACAGCTTGAAGAAGGAGTGAGATTGACATCTAGGGTTTAGGAAGTTAAAGTTTGGTGTGTCTGCAGGGGTACAGCCTTAGACCAAGAAGCTGTGCACTTGAGTTCGTCTTGCCTTCAGATTGCCTCACGGCATGGGCTCACGCTGCAGCGCTGCGCGCAGCTGCTTGTCTTCTCTTAGTGGTCGCAGCTTGGGGCCTTCATGTCTGGGATTCTGAGGGGCCCTTAGGGTTCAGGTTCTTGCCCTTCGTGATCAGCTTCAAGAGATTGGCCAGGCAGACTTGATCTGAGCTCTCAAGTTTGGGCCCGCACCGCCTAGAGGCCCATCACATCCCCGGCAACCACAACACAATCCTCTCAAACTGTATGTGTGGTCACAATTTGAGGTGGATAGGCGGAGGAGGGCAAACCAATGAGAAGCCAGTTCGGCAGTTCGGGGTTTTCAAAGCGTGGTCCAAACATGTCCAAGTTTTTCAAACTGTGCAGTAGTTGCGGATGCCTGGCGTAGGGTTGCTAAGTTGGGTTGGCGATGCTCATTCCAGTTTGTTTCATGAGGAGAGGAATCACGGGCGCACCAGTTTCGTACGGGCGATTATCCCTAGCCTACATTCTCAGATGCGCAGCCCAGGACAAACGTGCGGAAGTTGCAGGATCGTATCCAGGGAGGAGCACGGGTGTTAGGTGTAGGGCGAGGCTTGAAGGCTCACAGTCGCTTTTTTTTCAAGTTCCTAGACTTGGTCTTTCTGCACTTTACATACGACAAGACTAAAGGTTTGACTTGGTTTGACGCCCACAACCAAATCGCCTACTCGTTCTTTGTATTTGCAGGGTTTCCTTCTCGGTGGCGATACAGGGAACTCGCCCCACCATCAATTTTCTTATCCAAGGGTGAAACAACTGCAAGTGCCTTAACTCACAACCTGAAACCTCACACCTAGATCCGTGCCGAAGTTCCCCGAAGCGAACGTGCGAGCTCCGAAGGCGGTAAGCTTTAGTAGTAACTCTGTAATTTCCTGTTCGAGAAAAAGGCTCCCAACTAGAATCCTTGTTGGAGCTGCATTTCAGCTGAAGTTCTGGCCAACAGCAGTGTTGATGAGGAGAAGACTGAAACCGCTTGTCAGCCTTTAGGAGCTGAAAGCCCGTAGTGTAATTTCAACCCTTAGCAAAATAGACCGACCAGACGTTTTGGAACACTGACGCCTACTTGACCTAGTTGCTTATCCTTACACCCCGAGCTTCATGACCTTGGCCGGCACCCCCTTCACCAAGCCGTGTTGGGACACTCTGCATCCATTGCAGGCTCAGTGAAGGGAGATGGGAATCTTCGATGAGCGCGGAGAAGCCCGAGCGGCACTGGATAGCTATCTTTGTACCTCTCCATGTCTGGCATCAAGCTTTTTCAGGAAAAGTATTCCCAAACAGTTATCCGAGAAACCCTAAAGCCCCTACTTCAGGCTCTGGATGGGCCCCTCCATGGGTTCCTCAAAGCTATGGTCTTTTGACCTTCAAACTGGGTGTTCGATCGTTAATGAATGGTTTGGTCTCCAGAGAATACTCCGATGCAAGGCTTCTCATGCCGCTCTGTGGGGGAATGCGAGGTTGTGGGGAAGCGACCGAAGCACGGCAAGGAGAGAAAATGGTGCCCCGCGACTTCGGAGATTATGAAAGGGTTTATCCAATATGCCTTGGGGGCTGAATACACGAGTGCAGATCATGCGTCATCACACCCCTTTTGGGGGTCCCGTTACGGGAATTCCATTCTATTTGGGGGGATAGAAAAGGGGTTCCCCTATTTTCGGAAACCCTCTCATGTTTACCGGAAAGCTTCTGCTCAAACCCTAAACCCTAAACCTAGACCCTAAACCCTAAACCCTAAACCCTAAACCCTAAACCCTAAACCCTAAACCCTAAACCCTAAACCCTAAACCCTAAACCCTAAACCCAAAGCCCTAAACCCTAAACCCTAAACCCAAAACCCTAAACCCTACATCGCTCGGGGCAAAGTCTCTTTCTGTTGCAAGCGACGGCTCTGAGCTTCGGGTGCTCAGGCGCTCGCACTCTTTTGGTCAAGATGCCGCCTTAAGCATCTCAAACACGAATCTCTTATTCGATGGTTTTGCGGAGCTGAGTGCTGCAGCTTTCTTTTCGAAGACGCGCAGCCAAGGAGGTTTGGCAGTTCTTTGTCTGAGACAACCACACGTCGTACATTACGGTAACAGGCCGAAACATGTCAGGAGTTGCAAAACGTGCTGTTTCCAATGCAACCGATACGTATCATAGCAAGGACTACTGCCATTTCGCAGCTCTAGCCAGCCTGAACACATTGTACCTGCCAGTGGTTTCGACCACAATGCATCTTGCCCAGCGTGCCCATGTCGGGTGCTGCCAGTGGCAGTAATCAGCACAGCCTTCTCGATTGAATACGGGCTCAAAGCATCTCTGAACGACCAGTCCTATCTTGTTGTGGCTCAGGCTCAACCATGCTCAACGGATTGAATCTTCTTTGCTTATTTAGTTTGGCAGTTGCCTTGTGGGACCAGCCAGGGCTTTCGCCGATTGCCTGAAGCATTTGGAGTCTGCGATCGGTGATGTAGCAGTCTCAGACATTGACTCTCCACAGCTTTAAGCCCAACAGAGGTTTGTTCAGCAAGCATTCTTCTTTGCAAGTTGGAGTTCAAGAGACGATCGGCAGTACGTGCATCTTCATATAGGTATATACACCATCTTGCCAAGCCACCGACCGATGCTGAGGCCGAAAATGGGGGCATTACAAATGCCCGCAAGCTGGATGCACTGCGCAGCACTCGGGCGGTGCCAACAGCGAGCCCCAGAAAACCGTAGACTACACCCCCTCAAGGTTAAATCTCAAAGCGAGCCCTAGATCGAGCCACAAACCAACAACCCTGCCAAAGCTGGGGCCCCTGCACCTCCTTGATGGTTTGCTGGGGCCAACGACTGGCTTGGGGTTGGGTTTGGTGGCTGGGTCCCAGAACTTGGAATGTTTCGCCTTGCTCGGTGTGTTTCCTCAACGTTCTCGGGTTTTGCGGGCTTCAAATGAAAGATGTTTGAGGGTTCACCCTTGGGTTCAATGTTCAAATTCCGATTGATGTTCGTGCACTCTTGTGGAAGCCTCATGACACGACACATCAAAAGCTGCCGCGGAACTTGCATGAGTCATTTCCTCTGCAGTACAGTCCCATTTCCCTGTTGCCTTGACGATGGGTGTGGACAGTATGTGGGGCTCCTTGTTCCTCACTACTGTGCAAGCATAGTGGTGCCAACCATTTCCAGGGCACAGTAGACATACCGACCCTTCCTTCTTTTTTGATGCTGCAAAGGTCTCAGATTGAGGACGGCTCGCTTTCTGTATTGGTGGGTTGGAGAACCGTTTGGTTTGGAGTCCCGGGGTTCGCAGTTGGGACTTGCCGATGTGGACATAAGGGCCATTCTTTTTTGCAGCTTGGGGATTTCGAGCTCGCACGGGTTTGCTCTTCACTGGAATCAGGACCGGTTCGATAGCCTTGACCCCACAATTTTTTGTCTAGGTGTTCAGGGTAGATTGAGGTTTTTTTATTCAGAGCTTAGCTTAGAAGTACAAAGCTTTGAATCAGTAGGGCTTCGATGTCCCCGTGCAGTTCACGTGTGAATTAGCCCTGCGGTTGGTCTCATCCACCCTTGGTTCGCTGTGGGACAATTCAGACTCGTGACTAGCCGAATCTGTGCACGTGAAGAGATACACTGCAGGACTTGCTGGGTGCAGTTCCCAAGGCGGAGGCCACATTGACTTGTGCCAGCGCATCGCTGATGCCGGTCTGTGAGCAACATACAGGAACGCCACTACAAAGCACAAGTAGCCATGCCTTACAAAGTCAGAAATGTTGATAAGGCTGGAATCTTGGCCGGCTTCTGCTGCGTTAGGCTAGAGATGGCTAGAGCCTAAACCACTTAAACGCTCCAACCCTAGAGCTTCCTGCAGGTGGCTGAAGCACGGGCGCGATTAGAGGACCTGCCACGCGCTCGGAAGCGTCCTGCTCCTGTTGTTGGAGGCCCTCGCCGGTCAATGTGGGAAAAATTTGAATATCTAGTTTGGAGGGTTCTGTGACTAATCTAGGCCTCAGCTTGAAAGCCTTTAAAGCTACGTCTGTTCACTACAAAAAAAATGGTAACCCACAAAACCTCAAACCTTCAAATTGCTCTCGAGAAGAAGCTATAACAATTTCAATCCTTAGTCTTGGTTTCCAATTTCATATCAACGCCATCGAGTCGGTAAAAACTGCGCATATCCTCTACAGAAGTCCTGGCAAGAAGCCCGAAACCCCCAACCATCCAAACCATGAGAGCCACCAAATCCCCAAGGTGCGAAGACCCGCTCTCCGAGTATGCTATGTCCCAGAGCCCCAAACCTTTTGCAACCATCCTAAACCCAAAAACCGAGGTGCGAGAGGATCCTGTCGCAAAATGCGACGGATCCCTTGCGGAGGATGGTTGTCTCAGTCCTGAACATCATCTTCAGGCGGGCGGTTGAGATTCTGTTACGTGATTGGGTCCTGCAGGTTTCTTGAGTTTGGAGGTTTTTGTGTATGGTGTAGGGCTGTAGTGTTCTCCCGCATCGTTTTAGTGCTGTCTCGCTTGTTTTTTTCTGAACTCATATAGAATTTGGACATTGATGAACTGCCCTGTGCAAGTGCTGCCAGGCTTTTCTGCGACAGTGGGGCGCTCCCAAACTATGCCGCAGCCTTTGTGCCAACGGTGGAACATTTGTCGCATTCGTGTGCTCACCCTGATGCTTTAGAACCCCCCCCATGTGTGTTGTCATGACGACATGTTCGGAAGGCGAAGGCTAAGGGCTTGGGCTCGATCACGGAATTTCAAAGTTAAGCATGACATTGGGATGCCAACGCGCTAACTGTCAGTTGAGAGGATTAGGTTGAGAGGTACGATATGAGGTACCTCGTGTTGGCCCCCTCGCGCAGCCCCTGGCCCGGTTCTGCGGCCTCGCGGCCCGGTGATGAGGGCCTCTTGGCGCGGCGCTCGCTTTTTGTCAGGAACGCAACATGTGCTCTCGCTCGCAATCGCGCTCCCGTGAGCTTTTTCTCGCTTCAAGCGCTCGGCATCGCAAACGCGTCCGGGACATAAGTTCCCAAGTCTTGGACAGGTGGGCTTTGTGCGTGCGTTCCAGGGCAATGTGCATTGCACGGGTTTTTGAAATCGCGCTCAGCTCCCCCTTTTCCTCTGTGCATATCGCACTTGGCTCTTCGACTGATCGTGGCTCTCTGCCCCCACCTACGGAGTTCTCAGTGCCTTCTTCGTGGGGTAGAAGGGTGGAAATCTCGGGCTCCCGCCTCGGTCCCTGCACAAGCTCTCCGGTGCAGCTTGTCGTGGCTTTTGGGCCATTAAGTCGCGGTCTTCAAGTCTCTGTTGAGGGTTTACTCCGGCAAAAGTTTGAAACTTTGCCCGAGAATGCCAGCTGCTCAATGCGTAGACCCAGTGTCAGACTGCTCACAGGTCGCTCGCCTGCTGAAGCTGACAGGAGACTCGAACAAGAAGGCACCGCACGAACCCTACAATCCCCAAAACTCGTCAATCAACGCTGATTCGTCCATCAAGTCCCGCTCCTGCACTGCGTGCATTTTGTGTTTTTGTTGCGGACGGCACAAACTACATATCTACAACCTTATCGGACCTTATCATATCTGCTTCGGGCGAAGATTGGGTTCGGTAACCTCAGGTTGGCAGCACACCCGCCTCTTGCAACCTCAGCACGTCTCAGCACCAGCCCCTCAAACCCTATCCTACCAGGAATTCTCCAAGATGTCTGACACCCCAACACCCCTCAACACATCTCAGCACCATTCAACCCCTCAAGACAATTTGCGGCATGTTCCAAGATGTTCGGAGGGCACGTCTGACAAGATCAACGACACAAAGGTTGCAGCGTTGGATGTCTTGGGACAGTGGCTGCCTAAGGCAGACGCGGAAGCAAAGCCTCTGCTTGACAAGTTTGACCTGCAGGAAGTGATGTCAGGTTTGTGTCGATTTGTGTGAGAGAGTAGAGGACTTTCACAGCTCTTTCTAAGTCTCCTTCAGACTGAGAAAGGACTGAGAATTCACATTCCAGTGGCGATTCTGGGAAGAGCAGGGCTGCTCATCCCTTGAAGTGCACCCTCGAAGTGCACCCTCGAAGTGCACCCTCGAAGTGCACCCTCGAAGTGCACCCTCGAAGTGCACCCTTAGTTTGTCCCTCCCCTCCCACATCCTGAGAACTTCCCAAGTTGAATCTTGTCCCAAAATTCAGGCTCCTGCCCAAGGCAAGCTAAAGGCTTGCCAGTACACTCACGCACTCAGCGCTGAGGCTGATGATCCAGCATGGCCCTGCGTTGGAGCCCTTCTCAAACGACATCATTGTCGTCATCGCCAAGCACATCAAGATGAACGAGGTTTTTTCCCTGGGTTTTTTGCGTGACCGGCCATGGTCTCGTTATAGCATAACTGCTTTCAAAGTTGCTCGTGTTTTTTTTGCAAATGTCCTCTTCTTTGGAGGCTCGCTGGCGATGATCAGCAGGATGTCTGTCATCAGCATGCCTGAAATCTGACCTCTACAACGTAAATGCGAACAAGCCGACCAAACTCCTGAGCGTGGCTAAGTCCATCTCGGACAGTTGCTTGTAGATGCTGTGGAGTTGGATTCACAGGGTAGTTTTGAGTCAGCAATCCTTGTTTGTATGGTGTACCCCAAATCTAGAAACGCACAAGACCTCACAACAACACTGAGCTCCTCCACACTGTCTGCTTCTTCCCGTGTTTATCTTCTTTTGGTATCGCTGGGGTCTCCTTCCTGGTAAGGCCAGTGCAAGGAGCTCTGCTCTCCTCGTCGAGCAGCTGCAAGGAGAAGTTTGAGGTTGAGAGGATTTTCCAGTCACTTTTTTGGGGAGGGCTGGGTGATGTTAGATGTTTTTGGACTCTTTGGCTCAATTCAGGGCTTCGGCAATATCTTGAGAAGTTTGGAGTTGATTCTTCCGCTCTGTGTATGGGTGGCCCCAAATCGCCCCGAACTGCCCTGAACCCACAGTGTCCGAGGTCTTGTGCAAGATGATGTCCTACGGTGGCGCCGGGGGCCCCGGAGCTCCTTGCAAGTCCTAAGCCCACAAACGTACATTACATCAAAGCCCAGTCTCATGAAATCACACTGTCTCCCTGGAATCTACATGCAGTTGTGTGAACTCAGCATGTTGGACTTATGTGTGCTCCTTGCCGAGTTCAGTGATCAAGCAGAAATTTGGATGACCTGTTCCGGCTGACGCAGTCAACTTCATTAGCTAGAAAGCTCAAAGCCCAAATCTGCACGCACAGATAAGGTAAGACATTTGAGCACAGCTGGCAACATCTGGAAGATGTTGCAGAAGATGATGCCAGACAAGGCTTGGCCAATGCTTTGGCTGTCAATGCTTGAGTGAATAAAGAGTCCTTGTCGAAGCCTCAGACTTAGCAGAACCAGGGTAGGGATGGGATTGCTTGGTTGTCGCAGACACGGCCGTGCTTGTGTGATTTATCAAACTCGCATAGGGGCTGGGCACAGACCAAGCAAGCAAAGGGTCTGGACATGCTCACAGTCTGTGAGAATGACATTGTCATAGTTTTTGTTTGGACTGCTTAGTGTGCAGTCGTGTTCGTTCTCCGAAAATTCGCAGTCCCCGAGCTCACGCAGGCCCTCACGGTCCGAACAGCAGCAGCGCAGGCCCTGCCACGAGCTCGGAGCGCTGAGTCCCGAAACGTTGTGCGTGGACTTTTTCACTTCTTCCCCCGAACCTCCTCATCTGACATCCTTTGCGGGAATTTGAGCTTTGGCCATTGGGGGGCCATTGGGGGTTTGGCATCCAACCCACCATCTTCAGCTTCGATGCATCGGCAGCTTACTGCAGAGTCAATTCTTGAACTAGATTCGTCACTAGATGCTCAGGTCGACGCTGACGGCAGTGTGCCCAATCTGCACCGGTGCAAATGGCGAGGCGCAGTTGGGCGCGCAGTTGGGTGCACAGTTGGGTGCGCAGTCGGAAACTAGGAAGATGCCAAGAAGGGCAAGGCCCAATGCGGAGTCCTGTCTGGACAGAGGGGGGGGGAACGCTACGTAGAGACCTGAAGAATCAGACCGATTCTATGTACGCGTTCCAGAGGCCCACGCCCACACTCGAAGCATCCGCGCTATGGTTCGGGCAGCCTATTTGGGTGTTTCGTCTTGTCTTCAAAACCGGCCTGGCAGCTTGCTCTTCGCATTTCAGACGCCCATAGAAACCTTCAATCCGGATTTCTGTTTGAGCCCTCAGCCTCGTCCGAGCGGACGGACCATATACCGTCAGCGCCCTAAAGAACCTGCTTAACCAATCAACCCCCCCAAAAACCAAAGAAACGAGGAAACCCTCAGCGTCCATGAGTCCAACAGGCGATGGCCCTGGCGTGCCTGAAAACCCTGGCAACCGAGGACCCACCCGGGCTGCAGGGCGCCCGGAGGTCGAGAGAATGAAGGAATGAAGGGGTTTCGTGTGCAGGTTGACAGAGTGCGTGCACCCTTTTTAAGGGCGTCAACTTTACTTGATGGGGATAGACCAGCCTTGAGTGAGCTGTCGCTCCGGTTTGTTGAAGTTGAGTGAAGTAGAGTGAAGTGGGAAAAGTGGGGTTCTTTCAGGGCTCCAGGGTGCTTGACAAGCCTCTCATGTTGATAGTTGGCGGGAGAGAGAGAAAGAAAGAGAGAGAGAGATTTGGTTTTTGACAACACCGGAGACGAAGCGGATGAGGAGAGCCGCACCGCCGACTAGAAGAAGACTGAACTAGTCAACAGCGAGTGGGGGCCACCCAAGCTGCTGCTGATGCAAAAGGGAGAGAGCCAACTGGATGGGGGCCCAAATGAAGACGAGGGGACCAAGCTGGCATGGAACCTCTTCGACGCAGATGTCTACACCCAAGCCACCGACTACCAGCACGATGAGGGGCATAATCTAGAAACCGGGCCACCAGAGAACTGAGCTGGTAGGCTAAAGTGGGGACCAGGTGAAAACAGCCGGGATCCCGAACCCACGGCTTAGAAAAAAGAGCCTGGGGCTAGGACAAGAACCGCTGGGCCGTCGCGGCCGGGGGAACCCTTTCGGGGGGACCCTCTCGAGCGTGGAGAAGAAGAAGAAGAGAGAGAGAGAGAGAGAGAGAGAGAGAGAGGGGGGGAGGAAGGGGTGACCATGCTGGACAGGGGATGAAAGGGAACCACAATCACTTACCCATACCCCTACCGGCTACTGACATTGGAGCAGGTTCCCAGCAAACCCACAGCATCGGTTAACCCGTAGAACCCTGTAACGCACGCCTTCGGACGGCTCTCCTCAACAGAGGGGGGTTAGGTGCGCAGAAAGACAGCAAGGGGGGGGAGGGATACTTTCCCGAGCCTGATGCTCGGAAATCTTCCACTTTGTTCCGGCCAAGGCTCAGCTCTCACTGCTCCGAGAATCGCTTTGCCTTCACGGTGGCACTTGCGAAGGCCCAGCCCCTCTCAATCCTTGCCACGAGCCTCTGAGCCCCAAATTTCCCGATACGAAGCGCCACTCGCAGGATCCTGAGGGTCCCATGCAGCACTTAAGCTTCCATGCTTTTCTAAGTCACGCCGTGCCAGAAGTACTGGTCTGTTGTGTGGACGCAGGCGCTAGGAATGAATGTGCCAAGTCTTACGGCAACTTCAAACACGAAGGCCCAAGAGATCGAACACAGGAGTCTTCCCCATGCAAGTCAGGATATTGAGATCGTGCGATGCAGGAAATCGTTCGTTTAAGTTTCGAGAGACTACTCAATTCGGTCAGGTCAGTGCCTGATTCAGGAAGCTTCTCCATTCAAGAAGCTCCCCGATTCAGAAAACTGCGTGATTCGGGAAAGTTTGAAGCTGCCCGATTCAGGAAGTAGCCGATTCAATGCCACCCGGTTTCCGAATCGGCGAATCTGCGAACCCATCCTTTCCAAGTTTCCGAGTCCGCTTCTTCCAGTTTTGCGAGTCCATGGTTTCCACATCCGCATTTTTCAGTTTCAGAATCCGCGGTTTCCGAATCCATGATGCCCAGATTCTGAATCCACGTGCTGCAGATTCCGAATGTGCATCTTGCTTGTTTCCCGAATCTACGTTTTTTTGTTTTCTGAATTCGAGGTTTGAGTTTCCCGAATTTCCGAAACTCAATGTTTGCCGAATCCGCGTTTCCAGTTTCTCGAGTCCGTGTTTTTGGTTTCCCGATCGTCGCTTTTTAGCCACAAAGCGTGAGATGACTTAGAGAACTGAAACCAGCGCCACATCAGGGATAGGAAATCTACTTAACATTTGTAGGTCTCGCCCTTGGTCCGATCTATGCTTTGTGCTTCATTACTCCAACAAACGCAGTTGCCAAATGCCGATTTGCTTTTGATGCTTTTCTTCAAAAGAGCTACATTTGTCTTCGTCTCTACTTCGTTTTCGTAGCAAGCGAGAATCAGAACTAGCATCACTAGCACCTCCCGCGCTCCCAAGACCCTAAAACAAAATGGGGAGGATGAGACCGCCCTCTGTGTTTTCCCAATGTTTCAGGTCCTCGCAGCCATGGCCTCACCGGCGGCTGCGGCGGCGCCGGACCGGCCAAAGAAGAAGCCCCCTTTTTGCAAGAAAGGGCGGGGTGGTAGGGTTTCAACTTGCGCTTTGTGGTGGTTGAAGGCTTGGCAGGGCTTTCTGCCGCAAGGCTTCTGTATTATGTACGTAGAGCAGATGTTGGAACCAGGGTTTAAGGGGTTTTGAGGATATATTTGAAGATACAATGTGGGGTTGCGTCCCCTTTGTCGGGTTGGGCTCAGGGCTTCCGTACACGTGCTTTTCACCCAACAGGTATGTGCCCGCGGCTACCCCACGGGTTTGTGCCTGCAGGGTTTAAGACTTCGGAATAAGGGCCTTTTGTCCCCGCGTGCTCCACTCCCAAAAG
This sequence comes from Symbiodinium natans, assembly GCA_905221605.1. Lineage (NCBI taxonomy): Eukaryota > Dinophyceae > Suessiales > Symbiodiniaceae > Symbiodinium > Symbiodinium natans. Next base: position 590,551 of record CAJNDS010002098.1, read on the forward strand.
AAAACGCTGTTTGAGGGGTACATTGATGTCGGGTCAAAGCAGGTGTTCTGCATTTTGTATCTTGTGTGTTTCCCACCCCACGTGGGGCACCACGGGGGGAATAATTGCAACGACAGCAAGACAAGGACCTTGTCAAGGCGGCCGGCTTAGCCCCTCCCGCCTCCCCCCCCCAAACTCTCCACCCTAAACTTTGCCCTGAAGCCTACACCCTAAACCCTAAACCCTCAACCCCAAACCCTGAACCCTGAACCCTCAACCCTAAGCCCTAGACTTCCTAGAATATTAAAAAGGGTTTCAGTGTTTGAGTCGATCCTCAGCGACAAGAGGCCCCCCGTCACGGACTTTGCCTCTGCAGTCGACTTCCTGGAGCAGGTTCGTGGGGTCTCGATGCGACAAATCGGAAAAATCGCGATTTGTTGGGACATGGTGGGAATGTGGCTGGATACTTCGTGTTTAGGGCTTGGGACTGCATGGCCGCGCCATGCACAGTCAACCCCAGCATGGAGCCTAGCGCAGGGGTCGTATTGGCGTTGGTGGGCCGGTGGGCATTGGTGGAATCGGTTTCGACGCCGGGTCTTCAGGATGTTGAGGTGACAAGGTTCTAAGGCTTTAAACGGATGGGTGGAGTTCAGGGTTGTAGACTGAGAAGGTTGAAGTATGCCAAGGAAACGGTCAGGTGCTCCGGGTACAAGGCCATGAAAGCCCTGAAGTCTTCTCTGAACCTTTGTAGAGTCACCTGTGCTTGCGAGGCCATTGCGAAGGGCCCGTCAGCAGGTACAGGAGCTGTGGGTTTTCGCCCGGGCCCTGGCAGTTGCTTTCTTGTCGTCGTCGTGGTGGCGGTGGGGGGTGGGCGTGGGGGCGCCGCTGCCGCCGCCGCTGCCGCCGCCGCTGCCGCTGCCGCTGGCTGCTGCTGCTGGCCGCTGCCGCTGCTGGCGGCTTGGCCGCTGGCTCTGTTGCTGTTGCTGCAGCTGCTGTTGCTGCTGCACCTGCTCTTCTTGTTACTGTTGCTGCAGATGCTGCATGCTGCAGGCGGCCGGCTGCATGCCTGCCGCCTCCTGCTACTGCTTGCCGCCCTCGTTCTGCCCGCCTCCTGCTGTTTCGCCTCTCTCGGCCTGTCGCCTCCTGGCCGACCTCGTTCTGGTGATGTCTGCCGCCTCGTTCTGCCTGCCTCCTGCTGCCTGCCGCCTCCTGCCGCCTCCTGCTGCTCCTTCGCTGCCGACCGCCTCCTGCTCCCTGCAACCTCCTGCAAGTCCTCCATATCGCTCCTTCCCTCCTACCACCTTCGAGAGCCGTATGGTTGTCTCTGGTGAAGCCCCTATATTTTGAAGCTGAAGCCTTGTGCTTCGACTGGTTGCATTGAAGAAGCCGGCATGCATGCGGATTTCAAGTCACCGTCAACTGAGATCCAAGTACCACTCCGGGCGACACACATCACAAAAATGATATCAAGGCTCCTCGTCAACAAGGAAGGCTCACGGGACTAAACTTTAGGGTCTGCTGCCTTTTATATGGTTCAAAGTCCACCTACCCTGTGAAAACAGTAGCGCCACCCTTTTGTCTTTTTGTGTAGGCAACCTTGAGATACAAACATTTAAGCCGGCAGCAACTTCCCCCAGCCTGTACAAATCCATGTGAGGTTCCTCCGTCTGTCTTGCCATTGTGCTGCTGGCAGAAGCCCAGGGGGTGCGACCGGATTCTGAGCCCAGCTTTGAAGGTTTAGGGTTGCTGGAGATGCCCCAAGACACTGTTGCTTAGGCTCTGAAAAGTTCAATGCCTTAAGGACTGCTTGGAGTCAACATTGGGCAAGCCCTGAGCCCCTAGACGGGTCCTGGACCCCCGGAAGCATGCGACTGTTAGACGGCATGCTTGGAAGCTACACGAGTTCAAGTTCAGCCTAAGCTTCCAGTGCAACATCCAGCGGCTTTGGCAGCGTTGAAGGTTGGCGACGCCGCGAGCCTCTCTCTCGCCACGCGGACTTTACTTGGCCGGGCGTTAGGTTTCAGAGGGTTCCCAAAAAGGATTCTCAGGTCAGAGCGCGACGTGAACTTGGAGGGGCGGGTTTTGCAGTCACTTCTTGGAGCCTTGAGATCATCGACGGCACCATACGCCCAAGACCCTACTCGGGTTAAGGCCTTGACACTTTAAAGCCCCGCTGTTGAGAATTCGAGAAATCAACCCCTTTTAGGCGCAATTCGAGTTAGAGGTACCGGGTTCAGAAGTTGAGCTTAAGGTTGGGTGGGCTCTGGGACCCGTCATGCAGGCCTTGAGAGACCTATCGGCATTCTTGCAAAATTTCTGCGAGAGCTGCCGCTGCCGAGGTCGTCCGCGCCTTGCTCAACGCGCTGGACATGCCTCGGGCCCCAGAGAAGTTCAGGAAGCCGTAGGAGGGCCCGAGTCTGGCCGAGTCCTCAAATCCCCATACCTAAGAAGTAGGATTCCTGACCCTCCCAACCTGCTTCTTTGAAGGTTCTAGCCCTGGTAGCTTTTGACTTCTGAGTGTATGGGACATCAGCAGCGGCGTGGCTCCCGTAGAAAGGGTTCGCCTCAGCTCGAGATCCAAGCAGCTCAGAGCTCATAACTGCCATATCCCTGGGCCTTAAGTTCCAAATCCTACCAGTACAAGGCCACACTGAATTTGCAACCCTAAGCAGCCTAGAGCACCGTGGCCTAGGCCCTGTGGCACCAAAGGCTCCCGACATCCCGCTGGCGATGAGGAGATCTTGATGCAGGCACCGCGTGCTGCGCTTCCGGTTCGGGGGCGGCTGCGCAAGACATGGCCGGGTTACAAGTCTACACCCCCGTGCGGCCTGCAAGTCCATGGCCCGATGTATCAATCCTACGAAAGGGCACATGTCCGAGCCAAAGTTATTACAATAGCCGGGGGGTTTGGGAGGTTGAGTTGATTCAAGTTTCTGTCGGGCTTTTCGTCTAGGGTTTAGGGCTTCAGCACCAGAGTTCCTGAATGTTTTTGGGCCTCAGCGAGAAACGCCTCAGGGCTCGGGATTCTCAACGCGATGGGAGGTGGCCAGGCAGATCTCGACGGCCCTTCATCGCCTGCTGCGCCTTGCCGAGCGAGAGGCCACTGCACAGCTCCCCGGAAGAGAAGTGTTGAACCCAAACCTGCCCAAACCGAAATTAATGGGGGTTTTTAAGCATAGTTGGATCACGGCACTGTCAGCCAGCGCATCACTGAAGCTCACCCTCAGGGCTGCCTCAACGACTTTGTAGAGCAAGGGCTTCTTCCGGTGGTGCGGGGCTCAGGCCTGCAGGAGCGAGCTTTGTCAGCTTTTTGCGGGGTTTCGCGGCCCCTTCCCCGAGGTGTCCGCGCAGTTCAATGAGACGTCGAGGGGTCCCGTACTCAGTGCGGCCTGCTTCGGAGATTCGGCAGCCGCCTCTCAGATATCCCTGCAGACCCCACAAGGCACGCCTCTCAGATATCCCTGCAGACCCCACAAGGCACTGACATGCGCATGTTGGTCGTTCTGGAGACTCTGTGTGGTGCCGGGCTCAGATCGCGGATTTACTTCTTGGCCTTCAGTTTTATCGGCTTGTGTGTGTGTGTGTGTGCACCACCAGCCGAGTGCCAGAAGCATTCGGCAATGCACTAACGCAGACGCTCCACATTGCTTGTGATAGCCACGTCTCCGATTGACGTACCTGTAAGTCAATAGTACGTCATGCAAGCTGTGTACGCCAAGTACATGGTCGATGCGAAGCTTGAGTTTTCTTCGGTTCGCGGATAGGAGATTATGTCGGGTCTGTCGGTGTCCTCGCGGGGCTTGCATTGCGCTCGATACCTGCATTCGGAATCCTCTCCTGCTTTCCTGACTTCCTTACAGTCGGAGCCTTCGACTAGTTTTTTGCTACACAGCCGACTTTCGCTGGACCGGCCCTCCTTTCTTGCAGGGCTCGCCCGGTGTGCTTGCGCGGGTCATTTTGTTTCGGCTGGCGTGGGCTGAAAGAACAAGCCGGTTTCCCTCGACTGTACCCCTCGGCGTTTTGCGCTTCGCTCCTTTTCTCGAGGTCTTTGGTTTCGTCAAGTCCCATGCTCTCGGGCTCCCTGAGTTCTTGGCCACGTGGTTTCCGGGGTCGCCGGGTCTGCCGGCAAAGGTGACTTTCCGGGGTTTCTGGACTTTCGGGGTTGCCGGCCTCCCGGTTGCTAGTCCCTTTCATGGCTTGCAATGTTAAAAATTTCACAGGCAGTATCTCCTTTTGCGGGGTTCCGGGCTTTGGTTTGCTGTTTTTCGGGTTGGGGGGCTTGTGGGGGGGGGAGGGGTTGTGGGAGGGGGGTGGGGGGAGGGGGTGGGGGGGGTGGGGGGGGGACATCAGATGTCAGTTCAGGAGCTTGCGTGGCTTCCGGCGAAGCCTTTCGGAGCATCGAGACGAAGGTAACGAAGCCGTTGCTGCAGCCTCGGGGAGATTTACAGCTTACCGAGGCCACCGTGTCAAGGCCCTGAAGCCCATAAAGCTCCAAAGCACCTGAGAAAGCTAAACCGCTCGACTTAGCTCCGTGATCCGCAGCGAAAATTTGGAAAAGGATCATTTGCATCTTGCCATTGTCTGCCCTGTCAAGAAAGGACGGGTCTTTGAAACAAGTCACCAACCCAAACCCTGAACCCTAAACCCTATATAAAGCCTAAAGCCGTAAACCCTAAACCTTAGATCCGTGCCCTTCGTTCGGATAACTTGGTCAATGTGACGCCCTAGAGAAGGCGGCTTACATAGGGTTTTCGTGGCAAGAACGGCGCTAGAGGACGCACAAGACTTCCGTGGACCTGTAAGGCTGCACATTGTGGGCAACTACCCGCAGGCCATGGTACAGTTGCAGGCAGTATACTGCCTTGACCTTGGGGGCACCTTGCATGGCGGATTTCAGGGTTTATTTTAGGCCATCTGGCTTCTAGGGCCCTTAAGAGCCCCAAGAAACCCTGTTCACACTTGCGGGCGGTACCCCAAAGCCTCGTGCTACCAACCCAACTTGCCAATCACCTAACGCACTTGTTTGCACACCCGGATGACCATGGCACGGCTATAAATGAGCAAACCGAAGACGGTGCCGAGCAAGAACAGCCAGTTTAAGGTTTGAAGTTGCCTTGAAGGTTCGGGTATGGCAAGATGTTTAGCCTTTGCTGGAGTGGTACGTCACGGCCATCTTTGCTATCGGCTCCAACTCTCCACGTGAAATCTCGAACCTTGTCCTCCGGAATTCCCAAAGAGAATAGTTGGGAACGGCGGGGGGGGGGGGGGGGGGGGGCGTGCAAATGCCAGTGATGACATCTCCAAGGCATGTTGGTCACGACGCATCTTCTTTCAGAAGCTGAAAGGGTTGTGATGCCGAAAATTTTTTGTGGTGGACGTTCTCCCCAATCTTCCCCTTGGGCTTTCGGGGGCTTTGCGGGCACCTGTACAGCCTGGAACATGCTGAAGCTCAGACCCGGGGACCCTGGGAGTTCTCCAGTAGTGCTTGCAGAGATTTGTTTTTGGCCGACCCGAATCCAGAATCCAAATCCAAAATGACTCGCCCCACCCTTGGGCCTATAAACCCTGAACCCCTGAACCCTAAACCCATAGAGACCGTCTGCTAGTCAGATCTCCACCGAGGCCTGCGCTGCATCGGCCGTGGCTCTCCGCCGCAGCTCTTTCAGCTGCTGAGTGTGCCGTGTGCCCAGTGCATGCCCATGGCCTCTTCGGATCTGCTTTTTGATGCTCTAAAAGGTTTCTCAATTTTACTTCCTTGAAGGCTTCCTCTTCACAAAGCGCAACTGGGCTCCGGGGGGCTTTCACTGTGGGCTCAGCCCGAAGGCCCTGGGCCCGGTGTGAGCTGGAGCGAGGTTTGTTTATTTTTTTCTGCCCCCTCCGGGGAGGTCTGAAACATTCGAATATGTCTTTAAAAGGCATTTCCTTCTGAAGGGGGGGGGGCATTTTATGTTGCAGAGCTTTGCAGGGCCGTTTGGCGCCAAGTCTGGACACTGGTTTCGGCACCCCGCAAACATACCGTCCTGCTGCCGCGGGGTGCTGGCATAGGCATGGGGCAGGGCGAGGTCCTGAGTGAAGTCGCCATAGTTGTCGGCTTCACCGTCATGGGGACCGACGACCGACATGCGCGAGTACAGACGCATATTGACACCGGAGTCAGCATGCCGGGTCAGCTTCATTAGATGAAATGCCCCGGCCCATGATCGAGTCCGGAATTGCGACGATGACGCGCATACATGCGCGCTGATCTTCTGCGTACCCCTCGAAACTTGCGCTTGGGGACTTCCGAGGCTGCTGAATCTTTCCACTGTACAGAACGCAGAAGTTTTGGGCGCGGGGTCCCAGCCGAGATGCTTCTGTGTTGTCCTGTTTGCAAGGGTGCAATGCCAGCTACAGAACTTCACAGGTCGGAGCCGCATGAAGGCTATTTTTTTGTTTGGACGAAGGGTTTTGCGAGAAGTGGCAAGCCCGTGTTTTGCTTGCATTGCTGTCCTCGGATTCCAGCAGCTAGGCAGGGTGTGTTGATGCAGGGTCTTCCGCGGCATGTGAAGCTTCGCCTTCAAGGAATCAAGGGCTTTTAAGGAAATTTCGGTGTGTGTCCCTTGAGGTCTGATGGGAAATGGGTTGGAAGAATCGGGGTGCCAAGGAGTGTCTGAGCGCCCCCCAATGAGGCACACCCTTGCGTCGCCGGGATGCAAACGGCCAAATGGTGGCAGGCCGGGCGACTTGCAGGACAAATAAAGCCCCAAACCCTAAGCCCTGCTTCCTGGCGGCATCCCTCTCCACTAAACCTGCAACCTCTAATTTGTGAATTCTTATCCCTGTTTTTTGGGGGGGTTGGATTGGGTGGGTGGGTTGGGGCAAGCCGCAACCCTCAAAGCCCTTAACCCTCAAAATATCCAAAGCTTCACTTGAGCCCTGCAATGCTTCACGCCCAAGTCCAACGTTCCTATACCGAATCGCCTTCCAGAGTGCAGTACACATGGACACTTACTCATGCTTTTTATGTTCTCAATGCCGGGCTCCCGTAAACAAGAACCCCCCACAGGCCTCAACCCTGCCCTCAGGCCTGCAATCTTAAAGGTTTGAGAAGTTGCGTGGTGAGGCAATACTGCGGTGGCGGCTGCTGCCTCCAGCTCAGCAGTGCCCCACAGTGCACCATACGCCCCATACACCACTCCCAGCCCTGAAGCCCCAGATGCGAAACAGCTTGGTGCCCAATCCCCACGCTGAAATCCCCCCCAAACCCAGAATCCCCACGAAAACCCGAAAACCCGAAAACCGAGGCCGCGCACGCCGACCTGCAGCCTTTGATTCGGGGCCTTTTTGGCCACTGCGCGGCGTGGGGTTCCAAGGGGGTTTGGGTGCAACTAGCCAAAGTCTGCCCTCTTAGTATTGTGACTCATGGCTCTACGTAGTTAGGGTGGGAAGGAATGCTGTCGGATCCTCAGTGATTTGAGCAAAGCTTCCCAGCACCGTAGCTCGTTTAAGCTCAAGTGGTCAAGCAAGAGCTGCGGCGTTCGACGCACACGCACAATGTCAGCAGCTGCCAAGGACCTATTTTTTGGAGTCTTTGGTGCTGCGTCAGGGTGGGGTATTGTTTACTATCAGAAGATCTTTCCATTTTCTCCAAACAAAGGCGCGCGACCAACAAGAATGCAACACGAACAAAGAACAACAACTTTTCAGAGTTAGAGATTTAAGGTTTTCGTTCTGGAGTTTGGACTTGCAGTTGGGTTTCCATACGTGCGCTGTCGGCGAAGGAGATAGCACACGTCTTCCGCTGGCACAGGGCCTTTGCGAAGCTCAAGACGCCTACTAAGGAGGCCGGAGCGCGGGGATGCCGAGTTGCAGGTTTCGCTCCGACGTGTGGTGCAGCTTGCCCAGAACCAACTCTTAAGCCAGTAGCACGATGTCGCCAGAATATGGTAGACTGGAGCGGCAGGTGGATGCACTCTCGCGCTACACGAACTTCACGCTGGGCCACGTGTGTCTTGCTTTGAGCTTTGCAGTTGTTTGCTTAGGAGGTCTTCATGGTGCCGGGGGTTCTGCGCAAGTCAGCTGAGAGGCGATGAGATGCCGCATTGAGGCTCTGCCGAGGCTCCGGCACTCCAGACCCCAAACGGCTCGCCAGCGCTGAGGTGGGAAAAGTTCGACTGCCAAACAGCCCTCCTGACCAAAGAGGCGCGCCGATCTCGAAATTGTTAGGGAATGAGCTTAACCCCCGACCTGGAGAACGAGAAGGGGTGGAGACAGAAATGGACCGAGAAGAGGACGAGAAGGGTGGTTTGTAAAAACAGCCCCAGCCTTGAGGGCGTAAGCCTCAGGGTTGGAGATCGAGTGCCTCGAGGTTTAGTGCTTCGGGCTTGGGCATCTGTCTTTCATCCGATGTGATGGAGTTCGCCTAGGCAGGGTTTAGGGTCAACGCGGTTGTCCAGTTCGAGTTGGAGGAGAGCGCCGAATATCAACCACGCATTCAACTGCACCTAGAAGCCCTTCTTGATCCCCCTTGCGAGGCGCTCCTGCCCCTGGCCAAGCGCACCGTGGCATTGTTTCGGGCATTAGTGGCAACCTTTGTCACCTTGTTATGTTCCTGAGGCCTTTTCGTCTCGGGGGTCTGTGCGGTTAGCGGACTTCGAGATCCACTTGGGCCTCTTTTGTTTCGAATCTCTGTGTCTGCGAAACATCGTGAACTTCTTGGGGTCCTTTCTTTTTGGGGTCTTTGTGGCTGTCGAAAAATTGGTTACTTGTCCTTTTTATGGCGGGTGTCTGCATGGCTTTTCAGGCAACTACCTGGCTGGCTTGTCTAGTTGGACGGCCTCTTGGTGATTCCTTCGAATTTTGTTTTCGCTTCTGTTTACTTATGGCTGTTGTCTTCAGACTTCGTGAAGTCCAGTTTTGGAGGTTTGGGAGAAGAGTAGAAGAATGTTGGGGCTCTCGGGTGGAGTAGGGCTTGACAGATTCGAAGGACTCTGTGAGCCCGCACATCTGAAAAAGCGACGGCAGTTTCGCAGCCTCGCATTTCGCCAGCCCCGACATCCCAAAGGGAGGACGGGCGCGCATTTCGCGAGCCCAGGCATCCAAAAAGCGATGACCTTTTCGAGGATGGCGAGCGCGACCATGCCCATGTGTGGGCAAAAGTGCAACTTTCCTCCAAAATGCAAGCTTGAGCTTGTTTGGGGAGCTACCTCGAAACCCAAGTCGTTCGGTTTTTATTTTTTCTTTGTATTTAGCGGATGTACACTCACGTGTGGTGTCGCCAGAAAGCTCACTTCTACGTTGCTGAACATGAACGCTTCGTATTAAGCTTTTCGTTTCCGATTCTGCTTATGTTTTGAAACACCTGAACCTAAGACAGCCTCCTTTTGACGGACTTCTGGTTTTGAGGTTTGCTGTTCAGGGCTTCAGGGTTTTGGGGATGGTTCGAATCCCTTCCGGGCCAACAGGTAACCCTGAGCTTTTTGACGCCGACCTGGATAACATGAACACAGTCAGGCTCTCCCTCATGCAATCGCCGCTTGCCTGGTAAGACTTGTGGGCCTTGTGGGTTCGGATCGTGACTTTCTTCGTGTTTGTTTTGAATCCGTGCGGTTTCACCTCGATGCAGCAGCTTCAGAGAAACTTCCATTGTCTATCTTTTGTTTGCACTTTGGAGAATGGTGGGGTGCAGAGCGGAGCTTTATTTTGTTTTTTTGTATGTATTTATTCATTCATTTCTTCATTCATTCATTCATTCATTCAATCAGTCATGCATTCATTCATTCATTTCTTCATTTCTTCATTTCTTTCATTTCTTCATTTCTTCATTTCTTCATTCCTTCATTCCTTCATTCCTTCATTCCTTCATTTCTTCATTTCTTCATTCCTTCATTCCTTCATTCCTTCATTCATTCATTTCTTCATTTCTTCATTTCTTCATTGATTCATTGATTCATTGATTCATTGATTCGTTGATTCGTTGATTCATTGATTCATTGATTCATTGATTCATTGCTTCATTGCTTCATTGCTTCATTGCTTCATTGCTTCATTGCTTCATTGCTTCATTGGTTCATTGATTCATTGATTCATTGATTCATTGATTCATTGATTCATTGATTCATTGATTCATTGATTCATTGATTCATTGATTCATTGATTCATTGATTCATTGATTCATTGATTCATTGATTCATTGATTCATTGATTCATTGATTCATTGATTCATTGATTCATTTTTTCATTTTTTCATTTTTTTCATTTTTATCTATTTGTTTACATTTGTTTTAATTTTGTCACGGTTCAGAATGGTGATAGTAGAGCTTTAGTTGTTTTTGTGTGTGTGTGTGTGTGTGTTCTCTTTTATGTTTTCTTCTTCTTATTATTAACATATATATATACATATATAGTTTTTTTTTTGTGTGTGTGTGTGTGTGTGTGTGTCTGTGTCTGTGTCTGTGTCTGTGTCTGCGTGTGTAGGTTGTATGCCTGTGCCTTTGCAGTCGGACCTGCGTTGGGCGAGTTTCACCTTTTCTTCATAACAGCCGCCCGCATTATTCCAAAATCCTGAATGCTCAAAAGCATCCTTCGGTGAGGGGTGACAGCAAGAGCCTGAAAGTTGGGATGTTCCCCCTTATATTAACAGTCCTTCATAGGGATTCTCATAGAGGGGGTACCATAATCCCTACGAAGGACTGTTGCTACAAGGGGGAACATCCCAACCTGAAAGCTTAAAATCCTGGCCGAGGTCCCTGCCCAAACCTCTTTAGGAGAAGACGTGGAAAAGCGGTGTAGAGTGGTTGGAGACTTCCGAGACCCACAGCCTGAGCTCTGACTACCCCCTGTCAAATATCTGGTTGAGGGTTTGTTCCGGGGGGTTTCGGGTTCAGATACTTGAGCAGTCCTGTTTGAGATTTGTTTTCAGCTGCGTGGTCATCTTCAGCGTTGCTGCAAGACGACTTTGCTTAACACTTCAGGGCTTGGCCCTTTAGGGATTCTACACAGGGAGCCGCTGAGACCCAACAACAAGCATCGACTTCTGGGTTTCGGGTTTGGGTTTTTCCATGTCAGGTTAAAGGAATGTGCGAGTGTGTGCATGGGCCTGCGCTTGTGCAAGGAAGAGCAGCCCCCTGGACAAGTGAGTCCCCTTGACATGCTGGCAGAGGGGCTCTTGAGGTAAAAGTTGGTTCTGTCATAGGCTTTTGTAGTTCACACCTCCAAATGCTACAATGATCCATGAATGACCTTCGAATAGCCAGCCGGCAGAACTTAGGAGAAAAGCTTCAGGCAGGCTGCGTGCGCTCAGGTTTCGTTTTTGCAATTTCAGTGCCTCAGCCCTATAAGACCCCCAAACCGCAGCCTTTAGACGATGTGAAGTTTCAGCTTTCAGTCCCCCGTATTCTGTTCTGGAGTGCGCTGCGGCCGCAAAACATCGACTTCGAAGATCCAAGGCAAGGAAAAAGGAGCCAGTGCCTTGTTTTGGGCTTAGTGATTCCGTTCGAGTTGTGTGTATCGGTGGATGTTTGTGGCTTAGCTGTCTAGCCAAATAGACGCACATGCTTCCTGTCCTCATAGGTGAGGAAGAGCACACAAGCACTTAGCCCATCCCCGAGTTTTGGAGACGTCAAAAAACTAAAGCCAAAAATGAAGAAGAGTACAACAAGACGAGTGCAGCAACTTACAGCAACTGCAGAACTGCCCCAGCAACTCCCAAGCCTTCTGAAGGCTGGCAGCGATGAGCAGCGAGCTTTACAGCAGCGAGCTTGGTGTGCCCCGGCCTTAGACACCCCGCAGGCCGAAAAGAAACGGAAACACGATTCGCAAACATAAGCAAACAAAGAGAATGTATGTATATATATATATACATATATAGAGACACTTTTTTTACATTTTCAGCAAGTATAAATACACACAACTTCACTTCCAAAGCACCGGATCCGAGTGAGATGCAGCCATGTGGATACGCTTCGCAACACCAAAAACCGTAAGCAGCCCAAACCACACCCCGCCACAAAACCTAGGCTACCAATGCACTCCATGAACAACCACGAAAGCACAATGGGCGCAATGCCGTCAATTCAGAACGGCTCTGCCCAAGAAAGCTCACCAGGACATGCCATTGAAGTATGGGCCAGGTTGGGCGCAGCAAGCCCTGAGGCTCATGAGGCTCAGGGCCTGCACTTGGCTTGGCCCTCCGTGAGAATGAAACGACCTGTGCGATGCCCCAGCCAAGAAGAGGTGCGGATGTTCTCTCCAGATATAGGCGAACTACATACAGTTCTTTCAGGTCATGAAACATGTAGCGCATGCGGCCATGCCCCAACTGCTGGCTCATGAAGACGAGGGTCGGATGCTCGCTTTGTCTGGGTCGACATCTTCAGGCTAGCAATCTCGGCCTCCGTGGAATCGACATCAGGTTGAGCTCCACCCCTCCCCTTGAGGAGCATGGCCACCGCATGGAAAGGGAATGGAGAAAATCAGTGTGCTTCATCAAAACCACCTGATTGATGTCCAGGGCCTGCTTGCAATGTGTCACGCTGACATCTAGCGACGCATGGCCATCCTCCAGGCACAGAGGCTCCCATACCGCTTGCCAAGCCGCGACAATGCAGGCCTCGCCATGCAACCATGTGAACAGCTGCCTCCGCGACCGTTTGTCCAGGCTAGCGGCCGCCCCACGTGCAAAACGTTTGCCCACCCAGGCGTCATGCACATCATGGGCTGCAAGATCAACCGAGTACGAATACCAGCAAAAAAATGCAGCCCCCCGCAGACATTTCCGAGCCATCACAGCATCCTCCGGTCCACCCAAACAGAAGCCGCTATTCGCCGCCATTTGCGCATCCGGTATTTAAAGTTTTTGTGGCATTTCAACATGAACAAAAGTACAAGCAAGTCTAAACAGATACAAACAAGTTTAAAACAACATACAAATACTTATGCGTTAATGTGCGTGAATGAATTTCAATAAAGACAGCAAACCAGACAAATGTGAACACCTGTAAAACAAATTAAACAATTGAATAAATGCAATTAAAACATGCCAATGCAAATACACATGTAAATACAAATATAATTACTTATGTAAACACAAATGAAAATACAATTGAAAATATCAATGAAAATACAAATGAAAATACAAATGTAAGTACATATGTAAATACAGATGTAAATACAGATGTAAATGCAGAGGTAAGTACAAATGTACAGAGAAGTTTACATGCACATGTAAATACACATGTGAATGCATGTGCAGATAAAAAATGTAAATAGATGTCAAGGAATGCCAAGCCGGCAGGCGCAACACTTGGGGAGAAGATCCTGCAACCAGCAAACATGCTGAACCTTTTCTTGAAGCCCTCCACCCTAAACCCTCAACCCTAAACCCTAGCTTCATGTTTATCGGGTTGGAGTGTGAACGGTCTTTCCGACCCTCTATGAGGCCACATGACGTGACCTCGGCCGTGCTTGGCACTTCCGGTGCTCTCCTTCAGCGGGCTGCCCCAGGGGGCTGTGACTTTCTAGCTCTTGCTTTTGGAGGCCATTGCTTTCGGAATTTCGCTTTTCCTGAATGTGCATGCTAGTGAAGGCTTGGGGTTTCGGGCCCTAAGGCCTTGAGAAGGTTGCGGTCGGGTATTGCATCTTTGCGACTTGTTGCGCTTCCACGCTGCAGACTTGAGCATTCTGGGGTCGGGGTGTGCAGGAGGGCTTCGTAAGCTGATCCAAAGAGCGTCCTCCCTTATCGCTATGCGAATTCGGAGGGGTGTCCTCCCCCTTCCATGCAGAGCATGAAAGCGATATCTGAGAAGCTGAAAAAACACCTTCCTTCCGCTTTTAACGCTTTATTAAAGCATTTTTGTGGCCTCCAAGTCGAGGCCTCATCCCAGCCCGGCGGTGAGTGCGCAGCGGCGCTGCTGCGCATTCCTGCTCCTCGAGGCCCCTGTTGCATCCAGCACTAGCAGCACTTCAAGTAACGACATCTGACATCACTGACATCACCGACATCACTGACAGCGCGCAGCTCCGGAGTGCTGCGGAGTGCTGTGGAGTGCTGCGGAGTGCTGTGGGGTCAAGCTGCTCCTGGAAAGCGTACATCATGTGCAAATCGCTGTGTAGCCAGATGCACATGTGGATAGTCAGCAGTCATGCTTGCATTCGAGTCCAAGCAGAAAAGAAACAAGCTTGCACTCGACCCGGAGCAGAAATGCTGCCGTGCAGGAGATCATGAGCATGATGCATGCAATACCATGAGCAAGCAAGTAACTCTCACTGATGAGCAAACAGAAAGACGCTTGCTTGAGCGAGCGGATCAGGCAGTCACAGGAACAAGAAGAGTACGAGAATCGGAAACGTGCCCGAGAGCATGTCTCCCAACATGCAGGTCCCACAGCACAGGGGTCAAGAGCTCTGGCGAATTCAGAAACAGAGCGCAACTGAAGTCCGTGCTTGGCCTCCTTGTGTGCGGCTGTTGGGCTTGTTGGGCTTCGCGGGCTCCATGTGTGCGCAGTGAGTTTCGGGGACATGGGATCTCATGTTGCAGCTTCTGAATGTGTTGCAGTGCTGAGCGAGATGTGGGGGGATTTTCCTTAAAGTTCAACTCAAGTTTCTCGTTTCTCCTAGGGCAGACGTAAGGATCAGAATGTGTGTGGCCAACATGTGGGGTTGGAAGGACAAGGCTCAAGATGGGGTTTGGAATGTCAGGGGAGAGGTGTTGGGCTTGGGGAAAGGTCTCGTGCTTGGTCAAATGCCTTGGCTACCTCTGAGGCTTTCGGAGTGCTTAACAAGCCGCAAAACCCAAGAACCATTCTGCTGGAGGGCCTGATGTGCTTGGGCTCGGACTGGGTTGGGTCAAGGCCTCAGCCAGGACCAGGCCGGGAAAGTTTCAGGTATTTTCAGGCTAAATTATCCGGATCAAGGTGCCGGAATGTTTCATGTTTCGGGTTTGGGGTTTCTTCTGCTCCCAGTGTACAACTTTGGAGCTTAGGTTTGCTTCAGTGCTTGGGGAGCGACCCACATTCATTTCTCCGGCGTGGTTGGACGGGGACGAAGGTTCCGCTTCAATTAAGAAGGCTTCGGATGGCAGTCTCAGTTGCGGTTGTATTGAGTGAGAGCTTCTTCTTCTTCTTCTGCTCTTTTTCTACGCAATGGCACGTATGAGGCACAGGGTGCATACTGTCCTGGGACAGCTGATGTTCGACATCATGGTTCATGGCATGACACTGCATAAGGCTGAAACTCTGCTGCGTGAGTTTGTGTTTACTGCTGGCAGACGACAAAACGTCTATCGAGCTGAACTATGTACTGTATTGTTTTGGGGCCAACAAACCCTGCACGTTCACCGGCGATGAACATCCGTTGGTTTCGCATGCAGTTGACTTCCATGATTGACGGCGTATACCTCGCAATTGCAAAGCTGACGTTGCCCTCACCACAAGCAGTTCTCAGCATATGGTTATGTTTCAACTTCGAGTCTGTAACTGTAGGCTACCGAAAGCCTCTGCGCCAAATTGATGAGGAGGGTTTGAACCCTAAATACCACAAGCAATTAGACAGAAGATTAGACAGAAGCAGGAAATAGGGACAAAGAAGCAAATACCACAGCGCGGGGCCTCACCTGTTCGGAGTACCGATAATGTTTTCTTCTTTGCCTTGCATAACAAGAGGCAACCAAAAACAGTGCTCAAGAGTGCCCAGCCGATGCGCGCTCGTTCCAGAGCTCATAGTTTCACGACTCCCTTCCCTTCCCCTAGGGTTTGGGGCCTCCGTGTTTTTGGTTTGTTGGTTTCCCCCCTTTCTTGGGGTTTGTAGGACCGCCCTCCTCATAGGGTTGTAGTGTGGGACCCCAGTGTCCTGTTTGTCACTGCATAGGCCTTAGTATGCCTGGTTTGTGACGTCCCCTGCCTGGACTTTCTGAGGGACAAAGAAGCAAATCCAACATCCACGCCTTGAGAAAACAGCTGCGTGAGAGCGTTCTTTCCTAGGCAGCGCTTAACGACGCTCTTCGCCCTGTGGAAGTCTGCTGGGATCCTTAGGCTCTGGCTGAAGCTCGGTTTGCCCCCCCCCCCCCCCTCTAACCCACAACCTCCAGAGCCTCTCAGCCCAATGGCTGCTTTGAACTGGGGGAAGCTCTTCAACTAAATCCCGAACCCTCAACAGACCGCAACCTCAACAGCCCGAACAGCCCCAGAAGCCTTAACAGCCACCTCAACACCGCAAAGCCTCCAAGTGCTCAGAGATCGTGAAGCGATGAAGTGATTTAGGTTGAGGCTCTGTAGGTGCGGGCTACGTTGTTAGTGTTTTGGGGTATTTGTGGGAGTTCAGGGGTTCTTTGACCTTCTAGTTTGTTTCTTTTATCGTGCGGGGTAGTGCAATTGCCCTCACGCACATGCACGTGATGCCGAGAAGAGCTTGAGGCTCTGGGCAAGAAACCGGTCGACCGAGCCAAGGTGGGCCCAGAATGTTCTTCAGATCTTGTGGGGGTTGAGGTTGGGATGTTCCCCCTTCTACTAACAGGTCCTGAATAGTGATTGTAGTAGGGGGTACTATAGTTCCGGTTAGTATAAGGGGGAAGATCCCAAGGTTGAGTGCTCAAGTTCTGTTTTGCGTGTTTTGCGTGTTTTGCTTTGCCCCCGAGCACCAGAAAGCCTCCGGGGAGTCAGCTTCAGTTTTCCAGGTAGTTTCTTGGAAGTGTAAGAGTTGATGGGTTGCTGTGGCTTTATCCCATTATGGTCCTCAAGAGTCATGATCCTGCGAGCGCTTACTACGCCCGAAATCGACTAGCATCTATGACACACGTAAGAAAGGGTAATGTTTTGGAATCTTACATTCTTCAAAGATGAATCCCTCATTGCCTTCAGGTTTGAACAGGAAGCTTTATCTAGCCACTCTCCACTACCTCCAGCCCAATCCAGTCTTCAACGAAATCTCTGAACGTTCAAATGCGAACCAGGTAGTTTACCAGGAGCATGTGCGTGCCTCAGTGAATAGCCTTCCTGCATGTTGGACACATGTTTCACTTTGCGTTTAGGAGCCCGAGGTTGAGGATTCAGGGCTTGGGTTCGATTCAGATATCCTAGCTGGTTACAGGCTTCGAGTGTTGATCACAACCGTGGGCGTGTTAAGCGTGAAGCAAGGAGGCCCACACCCAAACTCTGAATCCAACAACTACAAGCGCCCCACTCCAAAGCCTTGGCCTTAGAATGCCAAGCCCCGAAGCCCAAGCCCAAAGCCCCAAGCTGAGCCCCAATACCCTTCCGCGCTGTGCTGAAGCCTCTCCTCTCCGCTCAAAAAAAAGTGTGCACAAGGGGGGGGCTCAAAGGGGGGGCTCAAGGGGGGGGCTCAAGGAGGGGGGGCTCAAGGGGGGGGGGCTCAAGGAGGGGGCTCAAGGGGGGGGCTCAGGAGGTGAGTTGGGCTGAGTTCGGCCCAAGGTCTCCGCGAGCCAGTCGAAGAAGGAGCTGTCGACAGCGGACACAAGCCGACCCCTCGGAAAGTTATGATTACAATGACGAGTATTATGACTATTGTCATTATATTTGCATGTGCTATCATGATTACTATGTTTGCATGTTACCATGTATATAATTACGATTTTCTGGTTATATGATTACATGCCCATGAGATTGTCTGGTTCTTTGACTATGAGCTTGTGAGGTTGCAAGATTTACACGATTGAATCATTGCATGCTATGGTCATATGCTCACAAGATTTGATGATTGCATGATCGTGTGCTCATGTGATTATACGTGTACATTTCATACTATTTGTTTGCAGTGTTATACTATGATAATATGGCATGATGCTACGTTGGTATTCTGAGCTTATGATATGATGATGTTATGGTATTGTGGTGTTGACATTTGATATTGTGATTTTCTGACAGTATGATATCATGACATTACGATACTTATGACATTATGATGTTAAGATAGTATGACAGATTGACTTTATGTTATGTTGACATTATGATGTTAGGATGCTAGTCTTGATTTTCTGATGTTATGATATTATGTACATTATGATTTGTTCTGTTGTTCTGCGGTCCTATGCGGTCCTATGATTTTAGTGTTATATTTTCTCATTCGATTTTGCGATGATTCTAAGAAGGTACCGTTCGACGTATTCGATCACTCCATTATTCGATTAAACAACTTAACTGATTCTATCGTGACTTTATTCCATAATTCTAGTATTCTAGTATTCTATTATTCTATCATTCCACTATCTTTCTTCCCAATTTTCCAATTTTTCCCTTATACTTTCACGAACCGATCACCATATTTTGTTAATACTACTATATTCGTGCTGTAATATTGCAGCTTTGTAGTACTGTAGAATTGCAGCATTGCAGTTTTGTAGTATTGTGGCATTGTAGTATTGTAGTTTTGGAGCCTTGAAGCATTGTAGTATTCCATCATTGTAGTATTGTAGCATCGTATTCCTGTATTCTTGTATTCTTTTATTCTTGTATTCTTGTATTAAGATTAGTGGGGATGGGGCAGTGCAGGTTCGGGGAATTAGAAGAACAGGAAGGATCGGGTGTCAACAGTCTGCGGATCAAAAAGGTAAACCAGAGATGACAAAGCCAAGCCTAAACCACAAAGATCTGCGAAACGTTGGCCAAACTTTAGCTAAACTCGACCATTCTCTTTCAAGGCGCCAACGTTTGTCGGGATGAACTGCTCTCTTTGCTCTTCGCCCTGCCGCGGGCTTGGGGCGCTAGAGTGACACGAGGGAAGCTAAGGCAGCTAAGGGTTCTTATGTTCCATTGTGGGCCTTGCAGCTTGCCTACCCCCAATGTCGGGAAGGAGCACGAGGGTCACTTGGCCAGCGAGAGTGTAGAGGAGCAATACAATGGTTCTTGGAAGGGAGTTGAAACTGTTCTTGGGCTTACGAGGATGAGGTTAGTCGAGAATTTTGGAGTGGCGAGCCTTGAGAATTTTACAAGATTCTTGCAGTTGGTCATCTGGATGACGGCCCGGCCGAACGTCCAAAGAGCAAACAATGAAAGGTAGACTCAACTGCACTTGTACAGCCTAAAGGCACCACCTCCTTGAAACTTCTTGGGATTAGGTTTCCCAGTGTTTCCCCCGAGGCGCTCCCTCTATGCCTTCACTTGGCATTCGCGCGACACGCTGCTAACCTCACTGACCGGAGACCTGGGGAGTCTTTCTTCGGAGTGGTTTTTGGAGCCGCTGAATGGTGCTGCCAGCTGTCTAAGAGGGTTTTGTTTGTGGCTTGGAGTGCAGGAATCAGAGGAGATCAGAGATCAGACGGAAGTGTGAAAGTGTGGGTTTGAGCCTTCAGATATCTCAGGTTTCGGAGGCACGAGGCTCTAAGGGATGCCATAGGCATGGTCTTGAAGACCCTCTTCTGGTAGCTGGCAGAGTCGAGTTACATGCTTCAGCTTCTGCAAATCTCCACAGCCCGCAACCCGGATTTGGGTGGGGGGGGGCATGCAGTCAGGTGAACCATTTAGGTGTGTGGGAGCTGTAGCAAAACTGAGAGATTCCAAGCCTAAGGCCTCATCTTCACAAGATCTTGGTGGTGTTCCTGACAAACATCTCGCAGCTGGTGGTGGCTTTGCCTGGCCCTCAGGATTTGTTGTATTAAAGGTCTTGGGGTACTTTGGACTACAGAGTCCGACAGCCTAACCGGAGGTGGGCAGGGCAAAGAGTATCGTCATCACCACAACCGTCAGTCATCAGTGTCATCCTCCTCATCAGCATCATTGGCATCATCATCCTTCTCATCATCCTCATCATCATCGTCATCATCATCGTCATCATCATCATCGTCATCATCATCATCATCGTCGTCATCATCATCATCAGCAGCAGCAGCAGCAGCATCACCATCAAAGCTTGCAAGTCGTAAGTTGCATGAGAGTGCTTGTCATCTCCAAGCCCTGCAAGACCATCTCTGAAGGCGGTCAAAGGGCACATGATTGCATACAGCGTGTATCGACTTCTTGGTCTTAATCTTCCGATAGCCAAAAAACAATGACCTCCCAAAACCTTACACCATGAGATCTTCCCCGCAGTGCTAAAGCCGGTACAAGTCCAACCAAGAGGCGCAGCCCTGCCCAGGCCGCACCCTTCATCTAGCAGCTTCAGAGCCAAGTACCCGCGGGAGCTCTGGGTTTGTGGAGTGCTTTGATTCTTCCGCAACATTCTCAATCTGCCCTTATGGTGCTGAGATTCTTGGGGGGGGGTGTTGTTCAATGAAATCTGTTAAGCCAAGGCGCCGGCCTGTCCCAGCACTCAGCTTGTTTGATTTGTTTGGCTAAGATCCGTCCCGCACCCGAAGCCCCAGAGGTTCATCAAACGAAGTACCCGTAGCAATCGTGTGGCAGGAGCCAAGCCAGCCAGGCACGCGGTGCAAATCAGTTGTGAGGGCGCAAATTGAAGAGGGTGTCATGGCGCCCCAATAGACTTACAAACGTTCATGTTTGCCCTGGAAGAGTTGAGTGGTATAGGGATAGGTAAACATTCGCAAGTTTTGCAAGTGTGTCTGGGCTTTGCAGGGTGATCCTTGCGTTTTTGGGCCGACAGGTTTTTTTTTTTTTTTTTTTGTGTGTGTGTGTGTGCTGGCACCACCACCAAGCCTCAGCAGCTAGTTGTATTACTTGCCCTGCATCCCGTGCCCAATTCAACCAAACCTGCTCCAAATTGTTGATTTGTGGGGTTTTTGAACTGCTTGTGACATGACGGCGCAGGCCCCTTGACTTGTGAGGGGTTTGATTTATGGCTTGCAATCCTACGTGCGATAGTGAAAATAATTTAAGGACCAAGAGTCGATTTCAATGTCAGTAGGAGCAAACGGGCCCACCGGACACCCCACCCTTTCCCGACCCTCTCCGGGTAGTTTGCTGGAGTTCCTAACCCCTGCCCCCTGCTGGAAGCCGGCGTCGAACTCAAAGTGAACTGACAGCCCCCAAGAAGCAATGAAGAAGCCTTAGCAGGCCACGATCCCGTGTTGCCCTTCTTGTGGTCAGGATCTGAAGGCTCGAGGTCGCTGCACTTCGGGTAAAAGCCGTTAGACGGTTTATCGAGAGCTTTAGCAGGATGTATTGCATCCTCCTGCAGGGCAGCGGCACCTCATCACCATGTCCGCGAACTGCAACATCCCGGAGATCCTCCTCTCGATTCGGGTGCCAGCGGTGCAATGTTGCCCTTCTCCGGGCACTCATAGGGAACTCTTCGTCTTAGGGGACTTTCAGGGCAACTTCCGCCCCAAAGCATCTAAAACCCGATAGATCGCACGCCTTTGGGGGGTTTAGGCTTCCGGACATGGATGCTCAGGGGCACCGAGGGCTAAAGTACTTGAAGCTCCAGGTGAGTGCACAAAGCCAGGCTTCTCAATTGTCGGTGTAGGTCCCAGGTTTACGCAGAGCCCTTGAAGAACAAGAACAGGGAACGCCCTCACTTGGTAGAGCTCGGCCTGCTCTGGATCTTCAGTATGTTTGCCACTGCTTGACAACGTGAAGAACTTGGGGTTATCAGCCAACGCTTCGGGTAATCCCGCATCCTTACAAAGGCCATTCTGAGATTGCACCCTGAACCGTACTTTAAATCGGGAATTCTAGCAATCCTGAAGCCTGAAGCACTCCAGGGGTCTGACTCTCGTGTGTGAACACCAGCCTAACTTTGCAACTTCAGTCATTGACATCGATTCAAGACCACCAGGCGACCATGTACCGAACCTTCGCCGCCATGCAGACGGGGACTCGGCAATTTGCGGGTTCCGGGGGGTTCCAGGGTCAGTGTGCAAAGCAAGGTCTGGGCACTTCCATCATTGCCGGCGAATGGCCCCTTTTCCACATTTTGGCAGGATTGCATTTCCGTCCTAGCCGTAAGTCTAGATCCCAAAACTGTTTGTCGTAGAGCCTCAGAAGGCAAATGTTGTTGTCCTGCAACTGCTTGTGTGACATACATCTTTGTCATGACCTGGGCAGACTGCTTTGCACAGCTTCGCACAGATGGCGGGGCTGTGCAGGACGACCCGAGCAATCATTGGGCGAATCCACGAAGACCCTTAAAGAAAGCCCGCAGTCACCCCTCAAAGCTTGAAAGCCTTCAGCCCTCCTCACTACATTCCAACCTCCAAAATGCCCATTCCGAATGTTGTGCGCAGAATGTTTTGCGGAATCCTCAACATTGTAGCAAGAGCCCCCCTAATATGTTTTTCGGCTTGCGCGGTGGCCACTCGAGGCCCTCGCTGTATTCCTCTCGATTTGCCACAGCCCCGGGGGGGACATCTTTCGGTTTTTCAAGACGACGTAGGCCCTGATTCCCTCTCTAAGTCTCCCTTACAAAACCTCTTTAAGCCAAAAAGCCAAAAAGGGCACCCCTTTTTTTAATTCCCAGAAATACTCTTGGGTCTCGAGTCCAGAGAAGACGAAGGTCTCGGCTTCACTTCGGCCCTTAAGGGGCCAAGAGGTGAGAGGTTGAGGACAGGTGGAGGGCTTCGCCGTGTGGGGCCCTTCAGTTTAGGGCAACCCCTTAGAAGCCCGGAAAAATCAGGGCATTTTGGCATAGGAGACGATGATTGCCTTTTCGAGAACACACGTGAGGATCTCAGGTCTAGTTTTCGGTGTTGAGAGTCAGCGGTCAAGTCAAGGCGCGAGGGCTCAATCTGGTTCAGGGTTTCCGCGCCCTAAACTCTGGACACCCAAGCCTGAACCCTAAAACCAAGACCTGCATGTCTGGCATCGCAATGGTCATCGGTCTCCTGAAACTCTTCACAACATGTAGCAATCGAGCGCCAATGCTGGGTTCGGCGAAACCTAGTTCCAAGCAGCGCTTGTGGTCTATTGTCGGACTTTCAGGCTGAGGCTTCGGTAGCTGCCCACAGGTTCCTTTGCTGAACATGCTCGCGGACGATGTTGCGAGGGCCCCGAACTTAGATCTCCCAGCAGCTCCGGCCTTGCACCAAAGGGCTCTAAACTCCAAGGGGCTCTCTGATGCCCGCCTTGACTCCCCTCCTCCGAACGGCCGCTTGAAGCTCTTGTGGTGGGCATTGTCGCTCTAGGATGAGTTGTGGACCTCAGAGTAAAGTTCTGAAGGTCTGTAGCACCTACAGGCATCTCGGATATCCAGAGTGACAGATTTGCCCTACTCTTGTTACGGCCGGATGCTGTTTTGCAGACCCCTCCTGTCACCTGCTGCCGAAGCCTTGGAGCAGTCCAAGAAATGACAGTGTAGGCCGGTGTAGGCTCTGGGCGGTGCTCCGAGTGTAAGGCTTAGGACCGAAGTTCTCCTTCGAGTTTACCACCTGATCCCAGGACCCCTACATCCAATTCAAAATCCAAATGCCGGGCTTAGGATTCGGGAAAGCAGTCTGCAACGGCTCAACTCCACCGATCTCAGCCCTCCAAGTCGACCGTATCACACTGAGCCACCCCGAGCCTCCTTCCCTGAAGCATTTTAAGAACGTTTGTGAGCAATACCTCTGTGCCACATCCCGGCGCCCCAGGCCCTGCCCCAAGACTATCCGTTCACGGAGCTGGTGTCTCACTTCCTGCACCACTCAGACGTTGCACCGGGCTGAGATGGGCTAAACGGCCGTCACTAGACCCCTCATGTCAAGCGAGGTTTCGCAGCTTTGAAGTTTTCAAGGGTTCAGGGGATGATCCGCGCTTGTCTTTCATATTCTGGGATCCTTTGTGTCGGAGGAGTAAAAGTGTGCTTTTTCAAGGCTCTCTGTGTTGTCTCTCTCCAGAATCTTCTTCTCTTTGTTTCTCAGGTTCTCGACTTGGTCGACATCCACTTGGAGTGCCTTGGCTTCGTGAGGCTGACTCTTTGTGGGGGAGTTCTGGGAGCAGGTTTGGGAGCCTGTCATCGGAGATTTTTTTTGGGGGGGGGGGGTTGGGGGTTTTGAGACATCTCCGGGTTCAAAAGGGGCCTACTGGTTCGCGGTTTTTGGAGTATTTTGGGGTTCTGGGTGGATTGAGTCTGGGCTCTGGAAGCATGATCGAATTTCTCGCAGGAGGTCACGCATTGCAGCAGAAGTTCGACTTGTGCTGTCTGGGACCTCAGTCACCCAAGGACCAGCCGGGAGTGTGCGAGCACGACGAGACTCGCGGTCTGGGCCCTTGAGTCCTTCAAAAGGCAGCGAAGCCCTACTGGTGGACTTCCGTGGTCCTTCCGGATCCAGGGCTTGCCTTTCGGCTGCTTGTCCCAGTGCGCTGCGACACAGAGCAAGATCCAGTAGCTTGCAGTTCACACCTATCAGACTATGCTGGCTCTTGAGGGTTTCGGGACACGAGCAGCAATGGTTTGGGATCCTAGTGCTTAGTCCTGAGAACTTACACAAGCTGCCTGCACAAGTTCATACCAGCCAGACAAGTCCCGGACATTAGCACTGATTGTGCCAGTAAGGTTGTTGTATTAGCGTTGTATGGCTTGCACGCTTTGAATTTCCAAAGCTGTAGACATCTGTAGATTCTTTTTGAGTCTCAGGTCGATCGGCTGCTGTCTGTCGTGCGAAGCGGCGATGCAGGTTTGGATCAGGGCAGTTGTTCATCATGTCGTTGAAGTCATTGGTTCGGGGGTGGGGGCGGGCCGCCCTCCGTCACGCGACGGTGTTGCGCTTGACGGGACGGTGTGCGGGGGCAGAACGCCCTGATTCGGAAGTTTCCACCCGCCCTCTAACCCCTACCCCCGCAGCGCGGTTAGATTTGATACCTTTTGAGGCTTTCGTGAGGATGCCGGGCCTTTCGCCGAGCACCCTGTCTGCATGGTGGTTCCAGTCTGTGGAGTGTATGGAGGCTTTGAATACTTGGGTTGGGGGCCTTGAGATGCTGAACATTCGGTGTGTCGGATTAGCTGGAAACTACACCAAAAAAGGCCATCAAGTAACCTGGACCTTGCTTGGTAAGCTCATCATTCCACGGCACCATAAGCCGCCGGTGCGCTGAACCAGCGCCCACTTGTTTGTGGATGAGGGGGGTGGGTGTGAGGACGTGGTGTCCATGATCGGTTTTGATTGAAACTAGTTTGAGTTTTTTTGCAATCCTGACAGCTTTGGGCCAGCCTGCACCTCGTAAGAGCTGAAAGCCTCGGAGGAGGTAGACCCTGATGGTGCGGTTGCTTCGCACGCTCGCAAACATATTAGAGATGAATTTGCGTGTAACACAAGTTTGCAGTCCGTACACGATGTTTACCATTCCTTGCAGGGATCGGTTTAGGACGCGGGGTCAACCTTACAAATTACCATGCGCCAGCAACTGCCCTTGCCAGGGACCTTTGCTCGGACAGCGGGGCGGCGTGCTTGTTCAGCCGTGGCCACAGACGCATGTTGGTCAGTGGATCGATGTTCGTGGAGCTCCGTAAGCACGGAACGACAGCAAAGACTAAGTCCGCTGAGCAATCGCCACCAGCGAACAAACCTTCAAACCCGAAGGCCGGCCGGGGGCCGCTACTCCCAAAAGGTCTCAAAGCTGCCTTCGCCTAGGCTCGCTCCATCGCGAGAGCCCCGGGGGCCCCGAGTGCCTGCTGACGCCCCTCGGCACCCACGTAATCCAACGCACTATAGGAATTTTTAGGATCCTTTGGCTGGACAGAATTGCAAATGTTAATTGCGCTCAATGCGGCACTTTGCGGGAGTGTTGCAATTTGTTAATGTCAGCGAATGCCTGGTATCTCAAGTCCAAAGCCACCATGTCACGCGTGAACGTCCAAGAGTGACCCGTAAATATATCTTCGTGTTTACATATATACATTTTTCTGCTGACCCCTCAACAACATGCAGATTCAATGGTCATAGACAGTGCTGACTAGCACAGAAACAAGCGAGCACGTCACCCTCCCGCTGCCTCAAGAGCCCTGAATCTTAAAGCGCTCCCTAGCCACAGCACCAACATGTGAGCATGGGTTCTCCGAAGAGTTCCGTAAACGTTCCCAAAACCAACTGCAGTCCTGGCAACAATTAAGGCGGTCGATCCCGCGAACCCGAAGCAAGCCTTTGCCCCGAACATTGAACCCCAACACCCCGAGCGCCTTGAACCTTCCCTAAACCCTATAAACCTTACAGTAAACCCTGAATCCTAAACCCTGAAACCTAAACCCTAAACTAAACCTTAAAGCACAGGCCATGGGATGCTTGGTGTGACTGTGCACAAGCCCTGGCACCACAATGCCTCTCCGCAGAGTGGGATTGGCCTTGGGCCCAGCACACCGTGAGCTTCGTGGTCGTTTAGGACTTGAGAGTGCAGGGCATCGTCACACAAAGCTTGTGATTGTGCGCCTTGTTCCGGAAACGTCAAAAATTCCTTTTGCATCAAGCGCTGTTTTCCGATAGTTCTCTGGGCCTGGTTTTCTGTGCGAGAGGGAGAGCCGGGGTTCAGCACCATCCCCCCCAGCCCCCCCGCCACCACCACCCCCCCCGCACCACCCCCCCCCCGCCACCACCACCCCCCCCGCACCACCCCCCCCCCTCACCACCCCCCGCTCTCATGGAAAATTCATGAAAATTCATGGACATGAATGAGAAATAAGTATTGAAAATGAATGAAAATGAATGAAAATGAATGGAAATGAATGAAAATGAATGAAAATGAATGAAAATGAATGAAAATGAATGAAAATGAATGAAAAAGAATGAAAAAGAATGAAAATGAATGAAAATGAATGAAAATGAATGAAAATGAATGAAAATGAATGAAAATGAATGAAAATGAATGAAAATGAATGAAAATGAATGAAAATGAATGAAAATGAATGAAAATCAATGAAAATGAATGAAAATGAATGAAAATGAATGAAAATGAATGAAAATGAATGAAAATGAATGAAAATGAATGAAAATGAATGAAAATGAATGAAAATGAATGAAAATGAATGAGAATGAATGAGAATGAATGAGAATGAATGAGAATGAATGAAACTGAATGAAAATGAATGAACATGAATGAAAATGAATGACGATGAATGACAATGAATGACAATGAATGACAATGAATGACAATGAATGACAATGAATGACAATGAATGACAATGAATGACAGTGAACGACAATGAATAACAGCGAATGACAGTGAATGAAAACTAATGAAAATTAACGAAAATTCATGAACGAAAATTCATGAATATTAATGAACATTCATTAATGAAGATTAATGAAAATTAATGAACATCAATTAGAAGCAGTCATTAAAATTGATTCAAAGTAAGTATAAAGCAAACTGATTTTATTTAACTGTATTTCATCTTACGTAATTCTTAATTAGTTTCAATTAATTTTAGTTGGTTAAAATTAAGTAAAAGTAATAAAAACTAATTATGTAACTAAACTAAATTAAAACCAGTTACAATGAATTTTCATTAAAATTCATGAAATTAGAAAAAAATTAGATGTATTTTTAAGCCGCTAAAATTATAATAAATTAAAATTGATCAAAAACAAACAAAATTCGTCTACATCAATTTTCAATTCATCAAAATTCATCAAAATTTATTGCAATTCATCAAAGTTCATCAAACTTCACCAAAATTCATCAAAGTTCATCAAAGTTCATCAAAGTTCATCAAAAGTCATCAAAAGTCATCAAAAGTCATCAAAAGTCATCAAAAGTCATCAAAAGTCATCAAAATTCATCAAAATTCATCAAAATTCATCAAAATTCATCAAAATTCATCAAAATTCATCAAAATTCACAAAAACTAATCGAAATTCACCAATATTCGTCAAATTACACGAAACCAAAATTCTTCAAACATATTCAAAATTATTCAAAATTAATGAAAATTCAAACAAAAGCTTAGTATAATTGAAAATAGCTTAACATTAAAATTAATTGAAATTAATTAAAATTATCAAAAACTGTTAAAGTAAAACTAATGAAAATTAGTTAAAAACATCTGAAATGAACTAAGGTAAAATAATATTAATTAAAATTAATTAAAATTAATTGAAACCAATTAATTAATTCAAATAAATTAAACTAATTAATTTTCATTAAAACTAATTAAAGGACCGGATAACCCCACATGTGTATTTTATCTTTTCACAAAGAGTGTATAAGTGAATATGAGTGAGTGAGCGAGGGAGTAAGCGAGTGAGTGAGTGAGCGAGTGGGCGAGTGAGCGCGTAAGTGTGAGTGAGTGCATAAGTGTGAGTGAGTGAGTGAGTGCGAGCTGTGTCCTTCGCCGCAGTTTTGCTAGTGTCCAGGCGTGGGATTCAGGGCGACAGTTTCGGGCTTGAGGGCAATGAAGAGTTTCGGGTTCTTTTGTCATCCGGCAAGCGGGAGCGGGTTTTCAGCGACATCTCAGGCAGGCTGCGATCAGCGCTAGTTGGCTGTAAGCTCGGCAACAGCTGCCTGAAGCTTCAATGCTTGAGGCATTCTTCCTCCTGAACCAGTAGGAGCAGTGGGTGCTGATTGTCGGCCACAATTGGACCTGTGACGGCGTCAGGGCAGAGATCCAGCATGTTGTCAGCGAGCTGGGGAGACCTGTCACGGCAGACCTATCACAGGAAAATGAGGAAGTTTGAAGGGCTACAGGAGGCAGAACTGCGGCAGCGACATTTCTATTGCTGGAGGAGTTTGCTTCGTCTCGCAATCGCGTTTGCGAGACGCGCTTGCAAAAGCTCGACTAGGACCAGGAATCCTGCCAGGCGCCGCTGTTCTTCGAAAGGGTAGGCATGCTTTCTCTGAGCGCCCTCACTCGCGTGAAAAGGAGTCCAATTGCTCTCAAAGTCAAAGCAGCGTGTGCCCGTCCTATTCATGACATGTATACTTCTGGCCCGTGGGAATGCGAACAAAGACGGGTATCGCAACGAGGATCCCGCGCGCAAAGCGCGTGTGTCGGTCAAGACATCCACGAGAACCTCGTGTGCCGTCGGCGGCAAGCCGCATCTCTGCAAATACTGACCACTCGCTTGATAGCTCAGAAGCACCGTCGCGGCGGTCATGGCATGCAAAACCGTAGCGTCCCGTCCGGCTACCCGAGGCCTGGCTGATACTAGGTACTCAACACCGTCTACCACGATCGTTTCAACGTAGGCCACGGTAAGCGCACGCTGTCAATTTCCCTGACTCCGTGAAGGCATCGTCTGATCAGTAACTGTCTAGCAAGGTCGTCATGCAAGTGCTGCGAACAAATATGAGCTGGTGGGCTGCAGCAGGCACAACTGCGGCAGCGACGCTCGACTCCCGTGGCACGCGTTAGTGAGAAAAGCTGGGCCAGAGCGGAGTCTCATCTTCAATGTTTGCGATATTCATTCAGAGTCAAGGCGTCGGCTCTTGGCGGATAGTTTTGCCGCGCTTCTTGCGAGCACTATTTGGTGCGTTCGCAATCGCGTTTGTCCAGGGCGCCCAAGTGCTGCGACGCCCGTGTTGCGCCTGCCAACGCGAAGCGAGCCCCCCGCGCGCGCAAAACCGGTCCGGGGCCCTTTAGTGCTGCGCCTGCCAGCGCAAACGACACGCGTGTCGGGCCTGCCAACGCGAAGCAAGCCCCCAGGGGGGTGTGCGAAACCCGTTCAGGGCCCTCAAGTGCTGCGACGCCTGACGCCAAGCGAGCCCCCCACGCACGCGCAGGCCCGATCCAGAGCCCCCAAGTGCTGCGCCTGCCACCTGCCAGCGCGAAGCGAGCCCCCCAGCCCCCCACGGCCCGGAACCCCCAAGTGCTGCGCCTGCCAGCACAAACGACACCTGTGTCGTCTGTGCGTGTGAGTTAATGGTGCGTGATGCGTGAGTTAATGGTGCGTGAGTGAGTAAGTGAATGGTGCCTGAGTGAAGAAGTGAATGGTGTGTGAGTAAGTGCAACGGTGCATGTGTCTAAGTGAATGGTGCGTGAATGGTGCGTGTGCGTGTGAGTAAGTGCAACGGTACATGTGTCTAAGTGAATGGTGGATGTGTCTAGTCTCAGTGAATGGGGCGTGAATGGTGCGTGTGCGCGCATGCGCGTGAGCCAACATGTGTGTGCGTGAGTGCGAGGCTGTTAACTTGCACAAATGCTGTTTTTAGCCTGTGCCAAGAAATAGCGCGCCTGGAAGTGGTTTGCGTGTTCGAACCCACCATTTTGCAACCGTGTCGAAAGCCTTGTCTGCAAGCGCTGTTTTTTCCAATCCCTACCTAAAGGGTTTCAATAGCTTTTGGCGGCAAAATAAGCCCCTCCAGATTAGTCAGGGCATGTAGATTTTGAGTTTTCCTCTTGCGAACACAATGCGAAGTGCCCAGTGGGAATAAAAAAGAAAGAGAGCGAAGGAGAGGGAGAGGAAGAGAGAGAGAGAGAGAGAGAGAGAGAGAGAGAGCGAGCTGAGGCACAAATTTGCTGTGGCCTGAAAAGTTGCTGCTCGTGGAGGGCGGACAGCCAAAAGTTGGCGGTACCAAAATTGGGGGCTGGATCGTTGCTCTTTTCTTTTTTTTGATTGAAAACAGGCGGGATTTTTTTCTCCGTGGAAGGCTGCCGGGAAAAGTCCAGCTCGTGGAAAAATTGACATTCTTCCACCATGTTGGTAGGGGGGGGAGGGCGGGGCAGGGCGTACTTTGACGTCCTGAAAAAACCACACGTTGGCCGCAAAAATTTCGGAGAGAAAAAATGCCGGAGAAAAAAAAAGCTGGTTGGTTGATGAAATTTGCTGGCGCGGGCGGTTGGTCGGGCAGCCGAGCCCACCAAAATAAGGCGGCCGGAAGTGGTTTGGGGCAACCAAAACAAGTTGTCAGAAGTGGTTTGCTTAACAATAAGGAGCCCAGAAGTGGTTGGGACACCTTTTTGCAGAACTAGTTGCGTCAGGCTCGCGTGCGAAAAAATCAACGAAAACCACTTCTGGGCTCCGTATTTTTTCAGTTGGTCGGAAGTTGGTCGGAAATCGATTTTTCCGACCAACTTCCGAAAACCGATTTGTCCGACCAACTCGGGTCAAGTTGGTCGGAAGTTGGTCGGAAGCCGATTTTTCCGACCAAGTTCCGACCAACTCTGGTCAAAAATAATTAATTAATTAAAAAATTAATTAAAATTGATTAAAATTGATTCAAATTAATTAAAATTAATTAAAATTAATCAAAATTAATAAAAAATAATTAAAATTAATTAAAATTAATTAAAATTAGTTAAAATTAATTAAAATTAATTAAAATTAATTAAAAATTAATTGAAATTAAAAAAAAAATAAATTAAAATAATTAAAATTAATTAAAAATTAAAAAATAATTAAAAATAAATTAAAACTAATTAAAATTAATTATAATGAATTATAATTAATATAATTAATATTAATTATAATTAATTATTAATTATAATTAATTAATAATTAATTATAATATTATAATTAATAATTAAATATAATAATTTAATATAATTAAAATTAATTAAAATGAATTAAAATGAATTAAATTAAATTAAATTAATTAAAATTAATTAAAATTAATTAAAAAATTAATTAAATTAATTAAAACTAATAAAAGTAATCAAAACTAATCAAAATTAAGCAAAATTAATCAACAAATTAGTAAAAAATTAATCAAAATTAATCAAAATTATAAAATTCATTAAAATTATTAAATTAATTCAAATTAAAATTAAAATTTATTAAAATTTATTTAAATTTATTAAGATTAATTAAAAATTAAAATTAACATTAATTAACATAATTAAAAATTAATTACAAATTAATCAAAATTTACTTAACTTAAAAAATTCATTAATTAACATTAATTAATTAACATTAATTAAGTAAAATCAAGTAAATCAATTAAAAATCAATTTAAATAAATTTAAATCAATTAAATCAAATTAAAATCAATTAAAATCAATTAAATCAATTAAAATCAATAAAATCAATTTAAATTAATTAAAGTAATTAAAAGTAATTGAAAGTAATTAAAATTAAACTAATTAAACTTAATTAAACTTAATTTAAACTTAATTAAACTTAATTAAAATTAATTCAAATTTAATTCAAATTAATTCAAATGAATTAAAAGGAATTAAAAGGAATTAAAATGAATTAAAATGCATTAAAATGAATTAAAATAAAATTAAAATGAATTTAAATGAATCAAAAAAATTAAAATGAATGAAAATTACTAATATAAAAAAAATAGTTAAAGTTTTTTTGAAATTAATTCTAATTTATGAAAATTATCAGAATTATGAAAATAAGCAAAAATTTTAAAATGAATTACAATTAATTACAATCAATCACACTTAATTAACATTAGTTAAATTAATTTGAAATTGATTAAAATTAATTAAAATTAGCCAAAATGTAAAACAGATTAATGAATTTTCTTTAATTTCAGTATTTTATTTAATTTAATTAATTTAGTTATTTTAGATAATTTAATTTTTTAATTTAATAATTTAAATAATTTTAAGTAATTTTAAGTAATTTTAATTATTTTATTAATTTCATTAATTTTCATTAATTTTAATTATTTTAACAAATTTTAAATTAATTTTAAATTTTAGTAATTTTAATTAATTAATTTTAATTTTAATTATTTTTAATTTTAATAATTTAATTATTTTATTAATTTTAATTAATTTAATTAATTTTAAATTAATTTAATTAATTTAAATTTTTTAATTAATTTTAATTAATTTAATTAATTTTAATTAATTTTAATTAATTTTAAATTTTAATTAATTTAATTTAATTTAATTAATTTTAATTAATTTTAATTAATTTTAAATTTAATTTTTTAATTTTAATTAATTTAATTTTAATTAATTTTAATTAATTTTAATTAATTTTAATTAATTTTAATTAATTTTAATTAATTTTAATTAATTTTAATTAATTTTAATTAATTTTAATTAATTATTATTTTTTATTTTTTTTCAAAGCATTTAAAAAGCTTCAAAATACGTATTCTAATTAAAATTAAGTAAAACTGATTAAGAATCATGAAAATCGTCAACATAAAAACTAACGACAATTGAAATCATTTCAAGAATTCTAATGCTTTTCGTTTAATTACAATTGGTTGATTAAAGTGAATTTAAATTAATTAAAATCAATCCAAATTAATTAAAACAAAAATTAATTAACTAGTAAGCATGAATGGCAATTAATGAAAAAATGACAACCTGATAGGAGCCACGAACCCGAATGCAGGAACCTGTCACGTAGAACGCCAATATAATGCAAAAAATGCAATAAGAACGAAGTGCCGGTGCGCAGGCGGAAAAGAGCAACGGCACACGCGTCCTGTGGAGTTCCCCCTTAGCTTGACCACACACGTCCTGTGGAGTTCCCCCTTAACAGCGCGCGTGACGCCACTCGCGAACGCTTGCCTTGCAGACGCTTGCGGACGCTTGCGGACGCTTGCGGACGCTTGGTGAACACAACGCACCAAATCCCAGCCAAAGTGCACCCATCCATACTTTTGACACAAGAAGCCTTAGGTGTGGAAGCAAAGATGGCTTGAGACCGAACGTGCCATACCCCATGATTGTGTTGCAGTGGAGGCGGTGCAGTTCAGTAAAGCTGCTCTCAATCATCATGAATGCAGCAGAGGCCTTTCCCCTTGCTTCCCAGGGTTCCAGGAGTCAAGGGAAATGGGTGCAGGGTGCGGAGGTTTCAAGTCTGTTTTGGCGGTTAGTCTGCACGTGGTTTGTGGGGCTTCAAGACGCTTGAAAAGGCCGATCACTGGTGTCAGACTGCACCCCGGCCATGCCTCATAGCACTACTGTCACAAATAGCATACGCCTGCTACATCTTTCGGAAGTCGTTTGCATTCTTTTCAGTCTTGGCACCGAATGCCAAAGCCGCACCTTGGAGCATGGGGAGCCAAAAGCTGAGACCTCACTTGGAGACGCGAGCCGATCCAAACCCTGAAGTCCTTAAAGCCCCAATACCCCATGAGGCTCAGTCCGTCTATTCCGTCCAGCATCCACATCATGGATCTTCAGTAGCGAAACGATGCAGCGAGCCAGATTTTTGTGGTCTTGGGCGGGCCAAGGGGATGTCCAGGAAGGGCTGCCCAAGCTCGGCACTTTCCTCCCTCAGCCCTGCTAAACAGACTTTTAGCTTCATAAGGAAGGCTCTCTTAGTACAGTAGTTCGCTGAATACAGAGAGAGCGCCAGGTGGGCGAGAATCCGCGGGCCGCCGTCCTTCAGCATTTGCAGCTCGGCTGTTGGCCATCCCATGCTTTCAGTGGGCAGCAGGGCTTATGGAGGACCCACAAAGGGTTGCAGGTTTAGGGTTGTGGCGCGCGCCAGGCGTAAAAGAATCCCCCTTGCCCCCTGGGACACTAACAGACGTAGGGAGCAAACCTAGGGCCGTTTTGGATAGACGTAACGCACCATGATGCTTCTAGATCCGGGACAGGTTTGCCCTGCTTGAATGCTTGCTTCATCTGGACAAACTTAATTAGCAAGACCTCAAGTTAGCCAGCAAGGTGAAAGGCCTACACCGACACTAATAAAAGAAGGGAGGGAAGGCTGCGCCTCCCACAGCCCCCCTTCTAGAATGAAGCCATGCCAACGCCCAAGCCATATTGGCCAGAGCCGGTATGGTTGCAAAAAGCCGTGCTCCTCTACTTTGTTTGAGCGGTTCCAAGGCTCAAGTCGCGCCGAGACACCGCGGAAGATGGCCCACTGGGACGGGGAACGGGCTGGGCATTTGCTGGGCCACAGCTGCCTGCAGGGACCGTTGGACGCATTTGCAGCAGGCCGTGTTTAAGGTAGTGGGTTGGGCCTGCAGGTTTGACACCTGAGCACCTTTAACAGAGTGTGCAGGGGGTTGCCATGGGTGAGGGCTTGCAGTTGAGATTGAGGCTTCGGAACACGCTGTATTCAGGGTGTTGCTTTTGGACTGGACCCTCTTAGGTTTGTAGAACAGGTCTCAGGGCACAGTTGTTGCTCCTTTCCAAACCCCACAGTTTTTCTCACCTGCCTGGAGGACACTGAGCCCCACGAGCCTTGTGCCACACAAGCCCTTTAAAAAACCGTGATAAGCCCAAAACACCCTAAACCCTTGATGGCCTTGATGTTTTGAGGCTCTCTCCACAGCCCGAAACTTGCCAGAGCTTTCTTTGCAAATGCATTCAGCCCGTTTAGCGAGGCAGCGCGGTGGCCACGCAGCCGGAGCTGCAGGTGACCTCCTCCATCGCGGTGGGCGAACCCAGCCAGGGGGGTTTCTTTTATGTTCTCAAAAGAAGCTCACACTTTGAGGCCCCTTAAGGAGGCCCGATAAGAGCAACCTCGGGACAGAGGAGTTTCCGGTTTGGTGTGGTGCAGGGGAGGGGGCGACTTCATGAGCCCCGAAGAAGGCTTAGTCGCCATTGAACTCTCACGACCCCCGAAATGCTGCGCACAGGGCTCGTGGCCCTGTGCTGTCATCAGAGCCCAGAGATGCCCAGAGCAATCCCTCACACACTCACAGGCTTCTGGCTGAGGGCTTGAAGGGCAGCAGAAGGATGGAAGATTGCAACGTGGGATGTTGCGCTGCCTTCCTCCGAACCTGTTGTCGAGGTTTTGGCATATCTTCGTGCGCCACCAAGTGTTCAGCTGGACTTTGGCCACTTTCAGACGACATATGATTGTTGTCTGGTTCCTACTAGTCGCCAACCCGGCCTTTGTCAAGTTTGTCTCTTCAATCGCCGGGGCAGGAGTTGGCACAAGCATATGTTGTACGGTAGCTCAGTCTTTTGCTGGTTCATGTGTGGCCCGTGCAGCGCGCAAATGCACCGGACACCGCCTCTAAAAGCCTCGGAAACGCTTTTAGAGAGATGTCGAGCTACCAGCCTGGGGCACAAAAGAACAAAAGCCGCTAAAGCCTTTGAAAGTCACGGGATGCCAAAGCGCTTCGAAGCGTGCAGGGCTTCCAAAATGTTTCTACATCGCCTTTAACCGCCTTTGAAAAGAGCTCGGGCCAGCAGAAACACCCGGTAACACGCAAAGCAGACCTTCAAAAGTACTTGTGAACAGAACCCAGTCCGGTCTCTTCAACGGCCTTTGAAGGGCTGTTGCAGGTCCCGGAGGCACATTTGTACGTTTCGAGGCACATCTTGTGCAGGCTTGAGGCCTACGGTTCTGAAGTTTGGGGCTTGCCTCTGCTGTAGTGCAGATGGTCTCCTTTTCCTGTCTGTGGTTCGCCATGGCTGTTTCTTGCGATATTGCAGTCAGCAGTAAGGAAATGGAAGCTCGTAGCGCTGGACCGGTCGTGAATGAGTTGCGGAGTGTATAGTACATTCAACATGCATCAACAAGTCGAGAGGCATGAGCAAATCAATAGTCAAACATCAATGACAATCAACACACTCTCTATACTTCGGCTTGGTGGATGGCGCGTTTTGGCGCGCCAGGGGCGTTTTGGTGACCAGGGCTCTCTGCAACAACGTTTTAATGGCTTCGAGGTACATTTAAGTTTTTGACAGCATGTTGTTTCCACCTCCGAAAAAACCGATAACAGAGCTTGGATCACCAAAACGTGCAAAACCCTACGCTGGAAAATCCTGCGCAAGGTATCGAAATCCATAAGAAGCTCCCCTGAATTGCTCCGATCTGAGGCGAGCACGTGCGCATGAGAGGACTTCAGGCAGCACCGCCGGCGCCGGCAATGGAGCAGGCTTTTCAAGGTTTAGGGGCTTCAAGTTTAGAGTTGAGCACATCGGGGGATAACTGGCTTTCAAGACCTGACTGCAACTCACGCAGCTTGTTTTTGCCTGTCGAGTTCGACTCAGTCCTTTAGGGATTCGGTTCGTTGAAAGGCAGTGAGTTTTGTGATTTAAGTGCGCAGTGTCCACGATGAACGTGGGACTTTGAATGAGGGATTGACTGGTTTTGCCGAATGAGTATTTCCCTACAATCCTGCTCTAAACCTCCATAGCAGTTAGGGTGCTGGGCATGCCTAGAGACATCCTAGGAGCTGAGGGGAGCTCTTTTGCAGGTGCTGCAGTCATCACTTGCCGGGCTCAAGGAGAGCAATCCGGTTTGGGACCTAGCATCGGGTTCGCCCTCAGTCCTGCAACTTCGCGGGTTGAGGATTGGGGGAGTTCGACCGTAGAAGCAAAGATGATGAACCTCAAACCTTGAGAAGGCCGCGGTTGGGGCGCATCAAGAACAGTGCCGTGCCTTACAGCTGCCGAGGGGCCCATGAACCCCTAATCCTGGAAGCTTTGTACCCGGGTGCTGCACACCATCCTGACACCTCATGTGCCCTACGGCTCATCCCGATCTTCAGCTTCGCGTTGAGGACTTGGGTTCAGGATTCGAAGCCCTCGAAGCCCTGACCCCCACATGCCTTCTGAGGCTCTCCGGCGGCTGCACGCCGAGATCCTGGCACTGCTGTTCTTCTCGCACCATCAGCTCGCAGACTCACCGGTTCCTTGGCCCTGACACCTTGCTGGAAGTGCAACGACGCCATGAAGCCCGAGTCTACTTCCGATGTGAGACTTCGAAAGAGAGATCGAACTGGGTCTACTTATGTGACGGGGGCCCCAATTCTGCGAGAAAATGCAAGGAGGGAGTGGGAATGGCAAACGAACCGCCCCGAACCTTGACCAAGTGAACAAGAGGCAAGTGACGCACAACGGGAGAACGTGTGAAGCAGCTCAATGGCACACGACATCACAGGAACATGGATTCCCAAAGAGGGACAACCCAAGTTCGCAAGTTCGAGAAAAGCGGTGCAGACGCTGTTCAAACTTGGTCTCCCTAAGCCCTAAACCCTAAGCCCTAAACCCTGAGCCCTAAACCCTGAGCCCTAAACCCCAAACCCTAAACCCCAAACTCTAACCGAGATCGTTCCGAATATCCTCCAGCACCTTACCGCGGATGGCCTGCAGGGCTCAGACTCGCCTCGCACTCGGAGTGGTGACGGAAAGATAGTTGCAGCTCTTGGTGGTGCTCTTGGTGCTTTTCTTTCGACCCCATGGAAACCTGAAGTAGAAGCAGAAGCTTCTGCTCCTCAGAAGGTACAGAAGCAAGGCCATGCAACGAAGCCCTGAGCTGCCTTACAGTAGCTCCTTAGCTCCTAAACTTCTGAGCTCTTGAGCTTTGAATCCGCCCTGAAGTCCTTTGAGAACCTGTCAAAAAGGCAATCCCCGAACTTTCGAAGTTGCCTAAGCCAAAAGCCACCGAACAACTGTGCTCTTAAGGAAGGACAAGGAGGAGAAGCTGCGTGAACGCTCCGCCCTGGCACTGCTCTGCGGCTGCGCTGGGGTCCCGGCTGGCGAGAGATAGGGGGGAGACGATGATGATGCCTCCTTTTGGGTTTCCTTGGGTTTCCTTGGATTTCTTTGGGTTTCCTCTTGTCTTGGCTTTCCTCTTGGGTTTCCTTTTGCAGCAACTTTTCTCTGTCGGACTCTGGAGACTGCGGAGCGGGACCAAGCGGTTCTTGCTTTTGCAGTAGCTTTCAGAGCTTGATGATCCCCGCCTTACCTCCGGAAGTCTGGGTGAAAACTGTCATGTGGTGGACCGGCTGGGCCTGGCCAGAAGAGTAATGTGGGACTGAGGAGTGATGGCAATGATCTTGCGCCGAGGACCCGTAGAAGTACAACAGACAGAGGCTCCAGCACCTGGGGGGCCTGAAGTTCTTGTTGGAGCGAAACCGTGTCTGGGACAATCGAATGAATGTCTCCTGTTTGCGAACAGCACCGCTCCGAACGCCTGACAATGCCGTCTTCATCAAGCATGATGTCACACGCTTTCAAGCCCAAGGTACCAAGGAGCGCACGGACCCAAAAACCCACCGAAAAGAACAAGTGCGCACTTGGTTTCACATGAGGTCGAAAGTGAATGCGACAGGCCGCATGCAACCGTTCGAGCTGTTTTCTGGCATTGTTTTATAGGGCTGCGGATAATTAAGGTACAATAAATGTTGCTGATTTTGATTTTCGCTTGAGAGCTGGACTTCGGGGTTCTAGTGTGCATGTTTAAAGTGCAGGAGTTTAGGGTTTGGACCCTTCCGCAGGGTTCCGAACGTGTTTATTCTGCTTTCTGAGGTTGCTGCTCTTGTGGACTTGCCTGGTCTGCTGCCAGAAATCCTGTCTTGTTTTCCGAAGTTGTCTGATTTTTCTGGCGCCTGAAGTTTCGGGGGGCGGGGGGGGGGGAGAAAGGGGGTTTCAAGGTCTTAAACTGTCACTCATAACGCGAAGGCACTTGAAGCATCCTTAAAGCTCCACTTTGCCCAACTCCGACCTCTGAGGTCCTTCGGTCTTTCGCCTGGGGCTGGAAGGTCCTGAGCCCTGGAGGCGCGTTTTGCAAAAGGGCTGAGATGCTGGTTGGACGTCTCTAGACTTTGGGTTCCTTCGTCTTGTACTTGCAACTACCTCGGCGGCCCGGGCCGTTGTTTGCGTGTTGGTGCGTATAGGGCTGCATGTGCGAGAACGAACTTGACTTCGATAACAACGCGGTGCAGCTCAGCAGGTGCAGGGTTGTGCCCGACCTCAGAGGTCCTAGGAGATACCTTTGTGGATCTCCACACCTGCACATGCAGGCATCTCCTTACGTGCATTCTTCGTGGGGCTGTTTTTGGCTTTTTGGTTCGGCATCCTCGGATGGCGTTTTTTGATTGTTTGGTGGGGGGAAGAGACTCCGCTGCGCGAGATTCCGGGACGCGGGCTTTTTATGCTCCGGTTCATGGTTTGAGCGTTTGGCTCTTGGCTTAGGACTTAGCGTTTTATCCCTAAATCTCTACATTCCAAGCCTCAATGCCACGAGCCCCTTTCTCAAAAGCCTCTCTGCAAGGAGACCACAGTGTTGGAGGCTTCCACTGCCCCTACATCATGAGCATCGTGGCCTGGCCGAACTGCTCACCGCTGATCTTCACATGGTTCCATGAAAGTTCCGCGCATCCTGTCTGTTCGGCTTATGGACTTGACTCCCTTGTTGTGCGGAGTCTTGCCAAGCGTTAAGAATGCTCGATCCTCAGACGGGCAAACCGAGTTTGAGTGCATGTTGGAGAGGGGCTCGGAGTGCTCGAGCTCAGTGCCCATTCGTTCAATCTTGGAGTATCTGGAATACTTCACGTTTCTGCACCAGATGGGCCCAAACTCGAACAGCGTTTCGGCTTGATGTAGGAACTCTCGAGCCGTAGCCCTATGAACCAAAGCCTTGCTCAAGCCCTGATTCACCTCTCCAAACAGCCTGCTGCAAACATGTCCAAATTCAGAAGCAAAGGGTCCTTTGCTGGGAAGGTGCCGGCTCTGCTCAAGTTGGCAAAGGAGACGGCCCAGCCAGTGCGCTGGCTACCCAGAGAGTGCTTCGCGAAAGGCCGCAGGATCCTAAGGGTTTTACTCAAGCCTTCCTCAAGCAGGCCGCTTTGCATAAAGCGGCTGCACGTCCTCCTTGTCAGGTTGACCCACAAACTTCACATGAGAGTGCTCCAGCACCAGGCAGTTGCGGAAGCTTATTGAGCCGGAAGCGCAGAATTGGCACGATTGAACAATGGACCACGCTCATCCGACTACCCCAAACCGATGTTCTCGAAGCCTTGCATGGAACACCTTGTGGCTGTAGCCCCATCTTTCGCCTGGCAAGACTTTTGTGAATAAGCCAAGCTAAGGCCTGTGGATGCTCTACTCGCTGCACCTAGGCATGCAGGCAGGAAACTTGCCTTTCGCTCTGAGGCTTTCGAGGTTTCTGTGATGTCTGTGTGTCCAGAAGGGACTCAAGCTCCCTCGGAGGGCGATGAAGGAGCTCCCCCGACAGTGAACTCCAATTGCTTCTTTGAGAATCCAACCATGTAAATGAATCAAATCCACCAACTTGATTCATTAACAATGGATTGTTAGGAAAAGCACTAATGCCCATCCTTATTGTATATCTCATAACCAATATTCAAAAAACGGATATGCTGGAATCGTTTTTTAGACCGTCCCAAGTTGGACGAAGTTAGACTTTCTAAGACGCTCTACAAGAGGCTGCAGGCAGTGCCTTCATGCCGTTCATGAAGGACTCCCTGCGTCTGGCCGCTTCCTCAGAACTTCCGGCTTCGAGAAGCCGCGAATGCTGCTCTGATGGCTGGCTCCTTTAGCTTTTCAGGTTGACACAAACATCTGTGGCGTTTGGGAGAATTTATTCCTTGCCAGGCTCCGTTATTCGCAGAAAGCTCCAGAAAAAGGGGCAAACTAGCTGCTTGGAGCACGGTGTCTCCGATCCCTTTCGAGGGTCGGCAGCACGGGCTGCCCGTATCATCTAAAAGGCATAGTTTTGCACAGGGCGCAGCACTGTGAACCCCCCAAATGGCCGAGAAACGCTTGAAATGGTGGTTAGAGTCAGAGTGAAGGCCTCTAAAAACTCAGGTGGTGTGGGAATCTAGGTCAGCATTGCAGCATGGGAGGCTCGGCTGTGGATCCAGAATGCTCGGTTCACATCGGGGTTTGGGAGTAGCACTGAGTACGACCCGCCAAACAGGACATTCGGAAGCTTCCAGCATGAAGGGAGCCAGATCTCGCAATCTCTGAACCCAAGAGGCCCCTAAACTCTGAAACCTTCGCCACGAAGTTTTTTGTCACTAAGTGCACGTTGATCCTAAACACCTGCACACTCGATAGGGGCCCGCCCGCTTCCCGAGGCCACTGCACATCTCCTGGCAGACTTCTTCGAGGCGCCCTTGGTTCTCTGGGCCTGGGGCCCAGGCGAACTGGGCCGACGTGGCCGGCATCCGCGAATCCCTTGAGGGAGTGAACCTAACGCAGCTACGGAGTGGGTGGGGGCGCGTGGGATGCCGGGGTGGGGGTCCGGGGTGGGGGTGCGGGGTGGGGGAGGGTTTTGGTGTCCCCTGTACCGGGGGGGGGTGCAAAGGGCTTTAGGCTTGGGGGAGGATTTGGAGGGTCGTTGTTGAGACTATGCAGGTTTGTCAATCACTTGTTCACACATCAGATCATGTGGCCAATCTGACCACTCTGCGAAGTGTCGCCTCATCAATCTCCAGCCGAAGGCTTTTCCATCCTGTCCATCTGAAGCTTTGGTGCCTGCACAAGTTGAAATCCATCATGTTGGTCCCGTTGTCTTGGAGGGTGCGGAGGGGGTTGGGGGCACGCCCGAATGATTTTTACGAAGCTCATAAAACGTGTCCTTTCCCAATATGACACATTGGGCTCTGCTCAGGATCCCCGTGGTGCCCTCATTCCTGTTTTCCAGGTGCTCGGCGGCTCCTAGTCAACTTTCCCTAGGTGTTCAAGCTGGAAGATTTGCAGATGGGAATCTAAACGTTGAAAACCCCTGGTTTGACCTTCAATCTGCCGCCAACAACCCCTGGTTTGGCAAAACCAAACAGTGCATAATTCACAACCCTAAACCCTGACCGCTCCAACCAACAACCCCAGACCCTTTACCTCGAGCAAATGTGAACCCAGTGCCCGTGAATGCGAGGTTGTTCTGAAGTTGGACATAGGCCAGAGTTTGGTGCAGACTTGAAGAGTTTGAAGCCCAAAGGCCCTTGAAATCGCCCCCAGGCCCGAAGCCGCCCAAGCCGACCCAAAAGCATTTTATGTGACGAAATGGTGAGACGCATTCACTGCAGAGATGCTGGAGAGTTCTCCGCACATCTTTCCTTGGGGGAGGGGAGGCAAGCCTCACCATCCACCCCAACACCTCTCGGGAGGGGGGTTCGGGTTCATTGCATTTGTAAGGTTTGGAGACCTTAGATATGCTACCCGACATGCCTAGAGCACTGTATTTTGTTAGCATGCCGAGGTCGTGGCGGAGCTGACAAATTCCGCCGCCATGGCCATGTCGAAGAGCGCAGGCATGGGGGGGGGGGGGGGGGGCAGGGGGGGGCAGGGGCTCATGGTTTGGGACATTGGAGCTGTAATGAGCTGCGTAATGTACAAGTTCTTTGTGCAAGACTCAGGTATGTGGGGCTTCAGGAAAGTACATGAAGTAAGCAACACTTTCTCTCCCTTTTGTGTTGAACGTCTGTGCCATCAACCTTACAGCTGCACAGCGCAGAGCAGCCCAACTGCCTTTGAAATCATTTCTCTGATCCTTCTGAAGTAAGCCGCCCTCACATTCAGAACGTGAGTGAAGTGTCCCAGGCGAC
Source organism: Symbiodinium natans (assembly GCA_905221605.1). Taxonomy (NCBI): domain Eukaryota; class Dinophyceae; order Suessiales; family Symbiodiniaceae; genus Symbiodinium; species Symbiodinium natans. The sequence goes on from CAJNDS010002098.1 coordinate 633,441, forward strand.
GTGGATGCACGGGAGGAGCACCTGCGCGGGACACAGAAGTCCGGGGTGACTTGGGTTTAGGGCCTCTTGGACCCAGGACAAGGTTCAGAGGCCCAAATCCATCTGAGAGCTACAAAAAAGGTTGGCGGGCATCTGGCGCGTCTTCCGGCACGTTGAGCACGTCCCTGCCTCAGGCAGCGATTTGCCAGGGCGAGGCCCTAAAGAGGTTGTAAACTTTGTTTTCTGCTCCTGCAGAGGTCTATGGTGTTCATATCTGTGTCCATGAGTTCATTCTGTTTCATACTTCGGGAGCCATGCCTTACATCACTTGTCAGCAGCCTTGATATGGATGCTTGTACACTTACAATTGCCCTGAACTGCCTTGAGGTGGCATGGAGCCAAAGCCCTTAAACTCGAAAGGTCCTACCCCGTAATCCCAAGCCCAGAACACTCACAAACGGTTGTGAACAAGCGCTGAGGTACCCCCAAGCAGCGGCAACGCCTTCGCCATGGTGAGGGCAGAGGCCCTTGAGTTCAGAGTGACACGCTCGCACTCTTCGAGCTCAGAAAGTAAATCACACGATCGACGCACTTTTGGCTCGACGTTCAGGGGGCGGCGGTAGGTGTGTCACTCTGCGCACTGCAACGAATTGCCAGTCAGGCGCGAGGCACGACCTGCCACCCCACAAATGTGAGCACAGAAGAAATGTGAGCCA